>JAEVFN010000059.1:347500-667500 GCA_030449075.1 Murraya paniculata | reverse complement strand
AAATACTGGAGGTGCAATTGCAGTAAATGAATTTTCTGAATTCATTCTGAAAATTCCAGGTCCCTCAAGATTACAGCTCTGATACCACAATGTTGGATATAAGGATAATAAGAGGAAGTTGATTTAGAGACAGCAAGAACATATTTTATTGAGCAATGAACTCATCTATTTATACAGCATAATGAAACTAAATTGCAGAAAAATCTGCTACCAGTTGAGAAAAATAACTAAAAGTCAAGAAAATAGCATGAAGAAGTGGTCATAATCCTAAAGAATAGCAAAAAATAAAACTGATTTAGCTTCATGAGTCATGTCAGTCAACAGATCCAAGCTGATAAAAGCTTCTAAGTTTGCTAAGATGTGATTACTACACCCACCATCGATGTACCACACATCGTAAGCACATTCTTTAGCAGAATAACAAGCAAAAAATAGTTTTTCATCTTCTTTATCTTTTTCTTTCTCTTCAGCAAATTTTGCATGTTTTTCTTTCGACCTGCAAAATCTTTCAACATGGTCAAATTTCTTACAGTAATAACATTCACCTTTATCACCAGCCTCACTTTGCTTTGGACTGTTACGTTCACCACCTTTACCATTTTTCTCACCTTTTTTACCATGAGAAAAATGACCTTCACGCCCTTTCTTGCCAAACTAACGAGTCGCATTTGACTTTTCTTTGAATAGAAAAGCATTCTCACTAGGCTGATCATCGCATCTTTTCATCCACTCTTCATGGGACAGAAGGGAGCCAAGCAACTCATCAACAATCAGCACTTTTAAATCTTTAGATCCTTTAATTGCCGCCACCACATGATCAAATTTCTTGGGTAAACTTCTCAAAATCTTTTCAACAACTTTTTCATCAGTTAAAGTCTCACCAAATTTTCGAATTTGATTTACAACTTCCATCAAATTACATAAATAACCATGCAATGTCTCAGCATCTTTCGTAAAAGAAGTTTTGAACTTTTGACGAAGAGTTTGAAGTTTGACAGTAATTACCTTAGCATTACCTTGATACCTAATTTTCAGTGCATCCCAGGGTTCTTTTGATTTTGTTACTGAAGAAATTCTAAGGAAAATAGGTTCAGCTACAGCTTGCTGAATGAAGAAGTTAACAAAGCTTTGGCATCTTTCTTCTGAGTGTTCTTAAGTACCTCTACTGAAACACCTTCATCTATGTAACCCCTATCCACCAGCTCCCATAAATCTTGAGAGATAAACAATGTTCGCATTTTTTTACGCCAAGCATCATAAGCAATGCCTTGAAAGAGTGGAGGAGTAGGCTACGACGGAACAAGACATGTTACTGTTGGCCATTAGTGGAACCTGGCTCTGATAGCAAGTGTTGAAATAAAGAAGGAATAAGACACTAAGGCAAATCACATTTCTCTACACCTGTTAGGATGAGAGGAATTTAAAATAGAAACTGATAATTCAAAAGCTAGATAATGTTATAAATATTTGCTGTAGAAGCTGCCTAAATTTTATTGAATGATAACAAATGATTATATAGAGCTACATATAACAAACTCCTACTCGTCAGGAGTCATTAACACAACTATCAGCCCCACAACTTACAAAATAAGGATAGACTCAAATACACTAAATTGTGGACTTCCTAAACACGAGGAACCACTTACAACAATAGTATTGACTTGGATTAAACTTACTGTAAAAGATTAGGACTGACCATAACTATTTCTACATTAACATTAACACTATCACCCTCCAAATTTTCTTTTGAAAACTGAGAAAATGTGAAGTATACCTTATATCAGTAGATGCTTAAATAACAATTAAAGGATAGCAGCACAATGATAGCCTATCTGATATCAGATGTTTTTTAGAATATTTATGAAGCAAAAAAAGGAATTAGGATTCAACAAAATGAGAAAAGTTGAATAAACCTTTTTTCATTTTTTTTTGGGTAGATTAACAACGGTCAAATGGGGGCCTTCAAATAACAATCTAAGAACAAAATGCAATGACCACCTGTCTGCTACAAAAATATATATATATATTAGAATGTAAATGGACTAATGAAGCAAGAAAAGCAATAAAAAAAAAAAAATTACTCTTTCTATTGAGCACAATTCTGAAATGTCCACCTTCGTGCAACAATAACAGAAGAAATTCACAATGACAGCCTATCTATATCACAAGTTCATTAGAATATATGGGAAAGCAAGCAAAGCAACAAGCAGGATCAGAGAAAAAGAGAAAATTTGAAGTATATGTTTCTCTAGATGCTTATTTGTGATATGACAAGTCTTCCAAGAACAATTAAAGAGAAATGCACAAGCTCCTAGTTTTACCTCAACAATTAAGGAAACAAAGAAATTTAAGGTTAGAATTATCAATTAATTGATTAACTTATCTTTGGCATGTTCTAGAGGGGAAAAAAAACACAAAGCATCCATATCTATTGCTTTATTTAAAAGTATTCAAAATACTTGATGTTCATATGTTGTTCCATTCAAATTGCAGTTGCAGTATCAAGTTCTTTTCACGTTTTTGGCCAAGTAAAATCAATGCTGAGGCGAGAACCTACCTTTCCACATAGATGCTCAACTTGTAACAGCAAATTTATAATTAATAAATTGATGAAATTTGATAAGTCTGCGAGCAGCTCTCAGACTTTATTATATATATATATATATATATATATATATATATATATATATATAAAGATAAAATGTTTATCTAAAAGTACCGTTGAGTGATCATGATTCGATAAAACACTGAGCTGAGCAAATACTAAAGCAACCAAGAAAAAATCACTGTAAAATTTTCCAACCCAGCAAACTTTGTGGGAGAAAGTGATTCAATTGAGATTACGTATACTCTGCTAGCAACTTATAAGATCTTAGCCAGCTAGAAACTAGCATATGACAAAGAATTGTATAATAAATTCTAAAATGGCAATACTAGGCCACTAAACAAGCCTTTCAATCTAATTCTTCCACATTCACTATTACCAAGCTTTTTAAGAAATGATGTTCTAAAATAACATGTGAAGAGAGTAGAAATATAAATTCTCTGATATTTCCTAAAGGAATCACATATTGCGGCTCAAATTAAGTTTCAGTCTCTTATTGTAAATATCATCCATAACACTAGAAAGTTAAGAAATATTAGATTCAGCTCTAATTGAAGAATAACGATAACCAATTCGTTAAAATATTTTCTCATACCTTCGGTAAGGAGATATATATATATATATATATATCCTCAGTTTGGAACTTCGATTGGCTACCCATTAACCCAGTACTCAAAAATCCAAACACCACAGGATTTTGGGCTCAGTAATATCCTACAAATTAATTAATAAAAAGAAAAAAGAGAAGAAATGGAATGAAAATAAAAATTTGGAGATACGAAAGGAAAAAATTCACCCAATTACAGACCATAAGGTGGTTGAAAATTGAGAGTAAGGATTCGTGGCCATTGTACAGTAATATAGTTGTACCTGCACAATCACCCAAGTTTGTGTTCATCTCTCAAGTTTTCTACTAGATTCTCCAACATGTAGGATAAACGGCTTAACCAAAAAGCTTAATCCAACGTTAAAATTAAAGACAAATCTTAATAGCTACCCTCTCTTCAAATGTGGATTTAATTTCTCTCAACTCGTGATATGTGCAACAAAAGAAAATGTGTAACAAAAGAAATTTTATTTAACTTCTAGAGCAATTTGACAAAGCAATTGGTTTTCTTTTTTAACACTATATTTATTACAATCAAAAGTTCACTGATATTTACAATTAAAAATCGAAGAAACAAGTTGACAGAATTTGGCACGTCCAGCTTCTTGATGAGTTATATATTTACAGATAAACATTTAATTCGAGGCTGACAGATGCACGCATTCTTTGCTGCTTTCACCAGGAATTGAAGTTGAGAAAATGGTTGATGAAGAAGATGATAAAGGAATGTTGTGTTACCAAGCAAATGAGCAATTCGTTCCTTCATCTTTATCTTTAGTTAGTTGATGCTCTCTCCAAAGTTTATTTTAAAGCTATGATCATCATAAGAATTAAGAGAAAACATCATGGAACCAACACACTCTGATCACAGTATTGGGACTTACCCTTCTTCTCAGTCCTCATGTTTGGGATTTGGGCAAGGTTTTTTAATTTCAATTAGGGTATAAAAAAGTTTTTAAGATATACTATCTTAATCCTTCAAATTTAAATTTATTTCATTTAAGTCTTGACTAAATTTTACTAAATTTAATATTCATGTTAATAGTAGGCTACTCCTTAGTGAGGGTGAGAATTTACGCCCGTTAAAATTTGTCATGCAATTAAAATTGAACACATATTAAGAAATGATCATATCAAGTAAATTTACAAAATTTGAGGGGCCAAATTGAATCAAAAATTAGTATGAAGAGTTAAATTAAAGGATTGTTGTCGTTTTACTATTTTAGGAATTGTATAATATTAAATCACTACAAAAAATATTCTTATTTAGTATTTTACTATTATAATTTTGCAAAACCTTTCATTTTATTATTTTTTCATTAGAGCTGTTAGTTGAATGATAGAATAACAATCTTATCCTTTAGTGTAAAATACTCAAATAAAAGCATCAAATAGTGGATAAAATTATTGTTATACCCTTAAATTATTAAATAATAATCTGAACTATGAATTTATTATAATTACAAAAGTGACAAATTGACAAATATACCCCTAAATATTTGTGTTAACAAAAAAGAAGGAAAATCAAGACAGGAATCAAACACTTAAAACTTATCTGCAAAATCAACGCTTCTAAATCTTACTTCATCAAAAAACTCAGACTGATACCAACAAAAACTCCCTAATTCCTACTGTGGAATGTTAAATATCTATTATCAAAATCTTACTCCATCAGAAAACTCAGACTAATACCAACAAAAACTCCCTAACACCTATTGTGGAACCTTAAATATCCTCTTGGCTTTGACAAGATGCGAATCCAAGAAATTAATTCATTGGGGGCAATATTATAATAAAAAACTTGTTTAGTTCACATTAATTTAATAATTTACAATCTTAAAGTAGTGATATCCTTAATTGTAAGCGAACATTGCGTACCGCATCGACACTTGCAGGCATGTCATTCATTCTGTACATAAATCCAGTTGAAACTAACCAGTATAAAATTCAAACAGATGACAAGAATCATCTAAGAAAATACACACAAATAATTGGTTTTTTCTACTGTCTTCCTCGTATCAAAAATCAACAAAGAAGCACAAATAATGATGCCATAATTATCTTGAACAAATTAGATGATCCGGCCCACTGTTCCAATGTTCCAGCCTCTCTCCTTTTCCTTTTGACTCTGCTTTTGCTGAATTTCCTTTGTTCCTCCTCTTCTGCCACTGCCCAGCAACACTCTGTGTGCCATCCTTCCTCGACTTCCGATGGAGACTCTAACCTGCTGCATCCCCACATTCACACCACCCCTTCTGAAATGTTGTTGCATTGGAGATTTCCTCTGCATTTTCTTCTGAAGGCTTCTTCTCAGCGCGCTGCTCAGCTTTTTGCTTTCACTTTTAATAACTTTAGGACTGTTACAGTGTATTACTTGTTCGGTCACGCACTCATCAATCTCTTCTTTCTCATCAACTTCGCATGGTGGGAATGGTAACAATGCCGGTGTGAGCGGAGCTGAGGTTGGTGCACTTGGGAGAGGAATCAGAGAGTTGCGCCTTGGAGCTGATGTTAATGGGATTCCCCGTACGGCTGTGCAAAGAGAAGCTCGTCCAGTTCTCTTTGGTAATCTTGGCTGTTCAGCCATCTCTGGGTTGTTTTCTTTTTCCATGGGACTGATGTGCTTGACTAAGCCATCAGTTTGAGGAAGGAGTATTGAAGGTTTATAGCTGTTGTTCTCCATTAGTGGTCGAGTGGGATTCCCTAGCTCTTTGATTACTGTCGTATTTGCTAGTTCATTTAAATTCTTGTTGCTTACTGCCAAACGATTTCCAAGTGGTGGCCTCAATGGTACAGTATTTTGTTCCTCTTGCTGTTGTTGTTTCAGACTCTGTTCCGCTATCTTTGTGTCCACGTGCTGACGGGCAAGCTTCCTCTCAACTAGAAGTTGTGATTCGAGTTCCTTCACCTACAACAGGAACCAGGTTAGAATTTAAGTCTACCGCAAAAAAAGAAGAAGAAAATTGTAGCCCCTGGGAGATACAGGTAAGTCATTCAAAGCCTCCATTTCTACCTTGTCTTGCAGGCTCTTAATTTTAAGGTCTTTGTCTTTTATCTTCAAGTCTAATCCATGAATTGTATCCTCCATCTTCTTGCTTTGCACATCTCTGCTCTTTAGGTCTTGCTTTGTTTTTTCAACCTTACAACAAAAACAATTAAGATTTTACAAAAATTTGTTAGTAATTTAGACAAGATCATATGTACACGTATAAATCAATTAACGGACATATATCTTTTTCACCATTTGTTTGTATCTGAGTAGTTCAGAAGTATCTAACTGCCTTTTATATGTATATCTTTTTTATAAGTATCTAACTGTTTGTACACGTATAAATCAATTAACGGACATATATGCTTTTTACCATTTGTTTGTATCTGAGTAGTTCAGAAGTATCTAACTGCCTTTTTGCCGCTCCCAACTCTATCCCTCTTACTCTACTTGCAAAATTCAGGGAGCACAAAGTCTCACTAAGGTCGTTCTCATTGGGACTGATCTGTACAAACATGAGTGTCTTTGAATCTCCTCCTGAAAAAATAAAAATCCATTCATTCCGTTTTCCATTTTCATTTGTCACCAGCAAAATCAAAAAACAGTCTCAGAAATTTGAATTCCAGATAATTTGGAGTTGGAAGGTCAGGAATTATATTCTTTGTATGGGAAATCCAGTGAGAAATTACCTAAAGAGTCTTGAAGCAAGTGCGTGAGCTTGGAATTCCTACAAAACAACAAAATGAACAACAAATTAGCAAAACAACTATTAAGCTGTTGATTGCACAATAAGAAATAGTAATAATAGCATTAAACCTAAATGGAATATGAGGACTTTTAGTTGCAAGAGCAGATATGACATCGCCAAGTGCTGATAACGATCTATTGATATTTTGTGTTTCCTTCAGTCGTTCTCCTTGCACTTCTGTCTTTGCAACTCGCTCACTTCCTGCTAGATCCACTAACCATAGCTTGCTCTTTGTGCATTCCCCATTCAACAAGTTCTCTCCCCTCACCATCACACAATGTATGCTGCATATAGCAAGATAATCCCAAGCTAGCAATCAGCACTGCATATGAACACATTTCTACAAATAATTAGGCTGAATTTAGGTAGCAAATACATACCAGTGGGATCGACTGCTGTGCTCATTAGCGTTAGTTGAGCCAACAGCTCTTGCATTACTGCCAGTTTGTAGAACTTCCCAGACCTCACTGATGTTATTTACATGAGCTTCAACTAATCCTGGGACATGGTGCATTCCTTCCCCTGCTTGCCGTATTTCAAGCCTACAAAATAACAATGATGCCAGAACCTAAAGATTTAGCATAACATTGTTGTCTTGCCATTGACAGCTGTCATAAAGGTTTGATGAAGCAAAAGTTATGAAAAGAAGGTCACTGTAATCAATAGTACTAAACAATTAGTAATTCCTAACCATAACAAGATTGATGACCTTTCACACAAGGACTTAGCAGCAATATCAGGATTTTACCACCTGTGGGAAACATTTCGACGAAAAGAAAACCATATTAACTGACCTTTTTGATGCAGCTCCTGGCTGAGAGCCTACAGCCAGCAAATCTCTAATTTGTTCATTGTAGACTTCTAAGACACTAACAGAAATATCATATCGATACAGCTTCTCTCTCTCCTTAATGATGCGAAACAGCTCCTCAAGAGTTCTAAAATTTACTCCACGGGCTTCCTTTGTACCCTGCATTGTAAAAGTTTTTCCAGTTCCAGTCTGCCCATAAGCAAATATGCATACATTGTATCCATCTAGAACTGAGTTTGCAAACGGAGCTGTGTCTTGGAAGACGTCAACTAAACAAACAAGAGTTAAAAAAAATCCAGAAATTCTGTTAATTAAAGGAGCAATGTATAGCGTTGAGCCAATAGAAAAAGCACTAGTAAATAAGTTACCTTGGTCTGCTTGGGGCCCAAAAATTGCATCGAACTTGAAGGTCTTTTTAGGAGATCCATTTGAAATCACAGTGAGTTCTCCATCTCTAGCAGATTCAAAGTCAACTGCAATCACAGATCCTGCTGCAGTTTCTTCACTGTTTAGAGGCCTACATCGGCAAAAGACCCTTATGTTTCCTGTAAGAGAACATCTTAGTATCTGATAAGCCTCATCAATTTTCTATCCAAGTTCCATCTCCCAATAGTATCAAACATTCATCTAACCTTTCAGCTCTAAAACCTTGTTGTAGAGTTCTTTCCTTTCTTTGGTCCCTTCAATAAATTTAGTCTTAAGATGTTCATACAATTGTACTTGATGATTTACTGCAAAAGATGCAAACAGAAAATGTCAAACAACTGCAAGAACATGGAAAATATAGCACTTATGATAATGAAGAAAAATGAAATGATTAAGTCGACATACTTTTAGACTGAATTGTAGAGCTCAATTCACTCATATCTGCAGCGCATTTCTTATATGCTGACACCTCTTCAAATAGATTGATATGTTCCATTTTCATAATCTGTAGAATAAAACCTTTCAGATGTAATGTCATTACAATCCCACTCATTCAACATCAAACAGAAATTGTCAATGATAAATATCTATACCTTTAATCTTCTTGTCAAGTCTCTCAATGATGAGAACCATCTGCTTTTCTCTTTCACTTGTCCCTCAATAGCAAAAGCTATAAATAGATAAAATCAATCACCATCTGACTAATAGTTCAAATAAAAACTGCTCACACCAGAAAATATCCTACCCAAAGACCCGACATGCATGGACTTGCGCATAAGCTCATTTTGTAGTTCTTG
Source organism: Murraya paniculata (assembly GCA_030449075.1). Taxonomy (NCBI): domain Eukaryota; kingdom Viridiplantae; phylum Streptophyta; class Magnoliopsida; order Sapindales; family Rutaceae; genus Murraya; species Murraya paniculata. The sequence continues at coordinate 658,517 of JAEVFN010000059.1, read as the reverse complement.
TAAAGACTTCCAAGTTTCTTGGCATTCTTTATTCTTTAGTTGGTTTTCCCTTTTAAGCTCCTCCAATGCCCTTTTCGCCTCTTTCAATTCTTTCTTTTGATACTCATAATTCATTTTCAGCCTTTCATAGTCTCCTTCCACTTCATACTCACTACTATCCTGCAATGTAATTCATTCAAAAGAAGAAAAACAAAATAAAAATCTGTTCTGATATGTTTTCACAAGGCCTTTACAAAATAAATGCGGTACTTCCTCAATTATTGGGTTAAACAATCAATTGCCAATATGATTTTGAAGCAAAACTTGGAAAAATCTAAAGCATAATTCTAAATTGATCTGGTTTAAAGTGGTGTTACTTTTGTTGACTCGCATTCCTCCAATCGAGAAATTCTCTTAGCTTCGAGCAACATTGATTCTCTGCAATCTGAAACACATACCTCAATTCAGTGCAGAGAAATGAATCCATTAAAAGAAGAAGGAAAAAGAAATTATATCGCTCATAAGTGGGTACCTGCATTGATGCTTACGGCAGGAACCGGATCTTGTTCCGGCATCGTTGATGATGGAAGAAGCTCCAAAGAAGACTCAGGGGAAAATTCTTTGTTAAATGATGAAAATCTGACAGATAGTGTCTTAATCTTGTGGCCGCTGTTGCTATTATCTGACCCTTTAATACCATTTTCTAAAGAAACCTCAAAAGAACACTGATTTCTCTCCAAGAATTCAGGAGATTCTCCATAACTACTCTTGGGAATCTCTGGTGATCCACCACATATCACCAGATCAGGAGATGTTAAAGAAAATCCCAACATGGACTTACCTAAAAAAAAAATAAAAAATTATGTTGAAATTTAAGTTTCTTTAATCTTCATATATATATGGACGATTATTCTAGTTAAATAATTACCATCAACCAATTCATTTGAAATTGGGTCATTTTGCCAAGAAGCCCCTACACAAATAAACCTATTTAATTAATACCAACAAGAAAGTATTTACAATTTTTCCCTAAAATGAAAAATTTTACATCATACCATCATCTGGGTCGTGATGAAAGACAGAATCAGCCATGGCTACAGAATGAAATCTTGGTGGTGATGTGATCTGATTTTGATTGTTGTCTGCAAAGTGAAGAAAGAGCTAATAAAATTAGACACAAAACCCACATATAATATCAAGAAAACGTTATTGGGTTGAGCTTTAATTCGTTCCTACACTGATAAGAGATGCGTTGTTGCAAAGAAACATCAGTGAGGAGAAGTGGGTCAGCCCATTGTTGATGATGATGATGATTTTGGTCTTCTTCCATTTCAAAGATTAAATGAAAAAGCCTGTATTTATTTGAATGGAGTTAATTAAAAGAGTCCTTTGAAAGAATAAAGAGAAAAGAAAAGAAAAAGATTAGAAAAAGGAAAGTTTTTGATTTTGTTAAGGCAAGTGTTTCAATGCGTTTGTTGTCGTTATGGACTTGCTTAAAAAAATTGACCGTTGCCTTTTCAAATTTGAAATTCGTTAACCGCGCAACGTTTCTCATTCTTCTCCTTGTCATGAAATGGTCACGCTCTTTTCTGGCATTTTGCATGGTTCCCACAAATTGACACGTGGCAAAACACTCTGCTTTCCTCACGTGCTGGAGCCGACTATTTGATAAATCATTACTCTATTAACTAAATAGTGATTTGATTACTTTCGTTAATGTCATTACTCTACGGGTTTTGTACCTTATTATTTAAGGTAACAAACATTAGTAGATAACAGCCGTTTGATAAAAATCTAACGGCTGCGGAAATACAAGGTAAAAATAATAAAATTTATGGGGAGCTTGGGAATGCCTGACATAGATATTATGTTGGTGGTTTTATTATGTAAGATAACAAGAGCTTTGCTCTTAATGTCATTTCATTTTAATTATTAAAATTTTCTACAAAATACGAATATAATATTATTTTAGAAGGAAAAGTACATGCTGAGGAGACAAGACATATGGTGACAAAAATAATATGAAATACTAAAATGAGAAATTATCTTTACACCATCTCTCTTTTATCGTGTGTGTATCTATCAATCAAAAAATTTCAACATATTTTTTGTACCACCTTTATTTTTAGACTTGCATCAATCAACCACTTTAATGCTAAAAAAGTTAGAATCCATTAAATAATTTAAATAAAATAATCACTTTGCCCCTAAATGAATTAATAGATTATTTTATCCTATAAAATTTTAAAAAACAAACAATTGTAACTATAAGAATATCCCTAAATTTAATAAAACAAATAAATCTCAAAATTCAATATGTTAATTTTTGTAATTGTAATTTTTAAATGATAATTTTCTTATTTTTCAATTTTTGTAATTATAATTTTGTTTTGTAGAGTGTGCACGCCAAACTTTGCTTAGGCAAATCTTAATTAGATCCTCAAAGAGAAGGAAAGAGTTTATACAATGCAAATTAAATTAACATTCAAAAGCTTTCTTTCAATTTTGAAAAATAAAAAAAAATTATAATTACAAATATTATCATTTAAAAATTATAATTACAAAAGTTAACATCTTGGATTTTGAGATTTACTTGTTTATTAAATTCAAGGGTATTCTGTACTTATATTTTTATTTTTTAAAATTTTGTAGGATAAAATATTCTTCTAATCCATTTAGGGGTAAAATAGTTATTTTATTTAAATTATTTAAAAAATTCTAACTTTATTAGTATCAAAGTACTTAATTGATATAAGTTTAGAAATAAAGATGGTGCAAAGAACATATCAAAAGTTTTTATGATTAGATGTACATATGACAAAAGAGAGGTGATGCAGAGATAATTTTCCTCCTAAAATTTATGTCGATCTACTTTATTTTTCAATTATGTAAACCAACATCAATTTTACTTTGTTCTAATTTATATTTATCAAATTTTTAGGTTTGAATATCATTGTTCTTTTAAAAAATTAGAGTATAGTTCGTGGTTGTAAACTTACCAAAAAATAAATGAACTCAGAAGAATAAATCACCACTTTTCTAGGATTTTTATTCATTTTTTATTTATTTTATTTTATTTTTTTAACAAAAAACTTTAAATTTGTGCTCTAATGAAAGTTTGATTCGGTAATATGATATAAGTTCTTATTTTATGAAGCAAAAAGTTAACGAGAGATTATATCTCACATAATTATCATTTTATATATTTCTTAATAGACAACAAGTATGAAAAAATTTAATGATTTTTCATCATTTACTCATTCTCATCTTATATTTTTCTTTTCTTTCTATTCTCACTTTTTTGAATTTTGTAATATACAATTTTTAAATTCTCTTCAACTATTTTTATTTGTAATAACAAAATATAATTAAAGTTGAAATATTGAAGGAAATTAAATGTACACATTAGCTAAATTATTATTGTTTGTAGAGGATGGTTCTTTGATCATATTGGTACATATGTACAAATCTTTTTACTTGGGTGAATGGAAAAGCGATATTAGTGCTCGGTCCGCTTCAGAGCGAGTTGTCACGGGGTGAGTTTTGTTGCACAACAGTCTGGGTGGCACTTAGACAACTTTTAACACAAAAGTTGCTAAGTAAACCTAGATAACTTCTCAAACTAGTAAGTAATGATACTTGCGAGAATGCTAGAGAGAAAATAGAGCAGTGAGACCAAAAATAACTTTATTACCCAAAAGAAAAAATATACAAGAGAACTTTTTACAAGAGCTTGAGTTGCTTGGTGTGTGCTGGAGTGTTGTGTGTGGTAAGCAAAAACGGTAAGGGTGATGGCCTATTTATAGTGTTGCTAGCCTAGTTGATGAGAATCCCCTCTAGATCTAGTTAAAAAAAAACCCACAAGTAGATTGATAAGAACTCAAGAAAGCTAATATGATCAAAATTCGGATAAAAGATCCAAAGGTTAGCAACTCCTATAATAAGTTGAAAGTTCCTTCAAGAACAAGTTGAGAAAATCATTTCTAATGATATCAAACTCAAGTTGTCAAAAAAAATATGATCAAAGAATATAAAAGAGTGTTTATATAAGGTGGCTAACCCTAATTTAACTTAAAAACACGGAAAAACTCTAAAATTAAAATCTAGACCCACATGGCCTGGCCTACAAAGCTACTGATTTTAAACAAACCATAACTTGGGCATGTGATGATGGATTTGGACCCATAATATACCGTTTTGAAGCTCTCGACGTAAGGAATGCAACTACAAATTTAGAAATTTTTTCCAGCCCTTCTTCTAATTCAAAAATTGTCCTCTCTGACGCTCACCACCTCATTAGCTCGAATCAAGTATAACAATATTGGTTCCTCCTCTTTCAAGCCCATCTTGAATATTGGTCTCTTGCAAATTGAAGTTGAATTGAATTCATCCAAAGGAGCTTGAAAAAATCCTTGCGTTGCTTCTTGATCTTCTTAGTTCGTGCTCTCGTAATTGACCTTTTTGGAACAGGCAATGAATCTTTAATGCCCTGAGCACTCTGGATCACATCACTAGTTTATGAAGCTTCCTAGCATGTTGGTGCAACTTGCCAAAATATCTCCTAGGGACTAATGTGCAAAAGTGTAGAAACTTCTAGTTATTTACAAATTGTAGAGAATTCTAGAATATGAACTAAGCTTGTTCACTTGATGTGTGCACCACAGCTAGCTAGTTGTGTGAGGCAGTCCAGTGCTGAGCACACCCCACTGCTAAGTGCACTATGCCTTTAGATGGGTTTTCATCAAGCGTACTCATGCGCACTAATTTAGCTTCTATTGGTAGCAAATTTGAGCAGCCCGTGACATTCACCCCCCACTTATGCTCGCGACGTACTCGTTGCATTCTCCTGCTTGAACTTCTGGATGTGCTATGCGAATTGTCATAGGTTTTTTTCTTGTTCTCAAGTGGCTTTACTTTTGAAGAGGTTTCTCCACTTTACCAAGTACTCATTGTAAGCTGGCATGCCCTTTCTTCGAATTATTTGGTCGATAATGATGTACTCCACGTCTTTGTTGTATACGGTAACAATGGCTACTGAGGTATGTCTTGACTATCCATGGCTTGAGTCTTCCACATCCCCATGGTATGGCTCGAGTAGACTAACATGAAAGACCGAATGAATCTTATGTCTTGGCAGAAGTTAGAGTTCGTACAAGACGTTGCTTACACATCGAACAATTGGGAAGGGTCCCCCATAGCCCCTCACTAATCCCTTGTGTACTTTCCACAAAGTCTTGAATTGTTAGGGTAGGAGCTTGATCATCACTTGATCGCTTTCCTTGCATTCAACGTGGCGTCTCCTAGAATCAACCCACTTTTTCATCTTACGTGTGGTTCTGTCGAGGAATACTCATGTGATATCTGCTTCCTCGTGCTATTCGCGGGCAAACTTATGAGCCACATGACATTTTTCACTGTAAGTCGAGGCTATGACATTAGGCGTCATAGACTAGAACCCCATGATGATCTCGAAAGGACTTTTGCCTATAGCCTTGCTTCATTGAAGATTGTATGAGAATTGAGCAATATTTAGTAACTTCACCCATTCTTGCTGATGAGCACTCAAGTAGTGCCTAAGATACATCTCAAGTAGGCTATTGATGCGCTCGGTCTACCTATTAGTTTGTGCATGGAAACTTGTTGAGAACTTGATGTTGGTTCCCAACAATTTGAAGAGCTCTGTCCAAAAGTGTCTTGTGAATCATGGGTCTCGATCGCTTACAATACTTTTTGAAACTCCCCGAACTTTGCGATGTGCTTGATAAAGAGTCGCGCAGCTTTATTGGCTTTGCAATTAGGTGGTGCGGTGATTAATGTCACGTACTTGCTGAAGCAATCAACAACCATGATGCTTCCACACCCATTAGACTTGGGTAAGGCCGAAATAAAGCCCATGGAGACACTTTCTCATGGCCTTGATGCTAATTGCAGGGTTCCAATAATCCTACCAGAAGTTGGTGGTTGATCTTGTCTTGTTGACAAACAAGACAAGTCCGTAAATAGACCTCGTTGTTATCCTACATTGGTAGCCAAAAGTATGAGGCTTGGGCTAGGTCGATCGTGCGCTCTGCTCTAGGGTGGCAAGCTCGCTTTGAGTCATGGCACTCCTTGATTACTTTTCTTCGCTATTCTTCACGCTTAGGTGGCACCATGTGGTAAGGTGCCAAAGTTGGTGGTTTTGTGCCTTGTCCTAGCTTGATTTTGTGATCCACCTCTTGTCTTGGTAGGAGCTTCTTCGGAAGCTTTTGAGGCTTGACGTCTTTGAACTCATCGATGAATTTTTGTATGAGCGACGAGACTTGGCTTGGCATATTTCCACAGTCTTCTCCCTTGTTCAGCTTGGGTCCTTCTTGAACTGCATGGCCGAAAGTGTCTTTTTTGTGGACTGGGCTCGTTCTACAAGAATCATGCATTCCTTACTCATATTGATGATGCTTAGGGAGTTCATGATCAGTAATGGGAAGGCATGGACTTGGTTGAAAAATTTCATACCAAAGACCATTTTGAAGTCGTCCATGGGCCCGATGGAGAAATCGTGTTTTCCGCTCCACATCTTGAGTATCGTATGCACACTCTATGTGGTGCTCACGCTCGACTTGATGGGTGAATTTACCGCCTTTATCATACCTCATTCCTTGGTCACCTTGGGGCCTAGGCGTTTGGCCTTATCTTTTAAAATGAAGTTGTGCATTGCCCCGGTGTCTAGCAACGCACCAATGGTTTGGCCATCGATAGTTACACTCACGTACATGAGCCATTTCTTCGTGGATGCACCAAGTGGCTCTTGAGTGAGCCGCAGCGTTGGAGGGAACCCATGCTGGGTTGGGGTTCTTCCATTGACGATGTGGAGTGGCCCTTGAGCTGTATAGTGAGGGCATTAAGAGACTTCTTTTCCGGGCAGTCGTGTACCTAATGTGGGGCATTACATATGAGGCTTGGGCTTTGAAACTTGGGTGGCTCTTTTCTCGCATCAAATTTACTTTGCCTGCTCTTGCCGCTAGGAGGCTTTTTCTACCCCCAATTCTTACAGTTTTGGCCTTTATCTTTCTGGCTCTCTCCCCTAACTTTGCCATGGTTAGGTCTGTTATCTTTGGGCTGGGGGAAGCAGCCGGTAAGTGATTCCACAATTGCAATGGGGTTGTCAAGAGTTTGTACGTCACGCCTGTCAAGTTTTGCCTTGGCCCAATCTTTGAGGCCATTTTGAAAGTAGAAGAGAGAGTTTTTGTTGGACATGTCAGTGATCTCAAGCATAAGGGTAGTGAACTTGTTGATGTAATCGCAAATGCTACCCGTTTGCTTGAGCCGACGAAAGCGCACTCGTGCTTCCTTCTCCGTGTTACTTGGGGCAAAGTGCTTTCAGAGTTCTTGTTGAAAAACTGCCTATGTATTGATGGCACAGATGCCTTTGCCCATCTCCCTATGCTTCACCGCCACCATAGTTGTGCGGCGCCTCATCTCGAACACCCATGGCATCGAAGTATTATTTTAGCCCAAAGAGAAAGTTATCCATGACTGCGGCGCTGCGTACACAATCTTAAGTGTCGGGTTTTGGCACGTCATTGCGGCGCGCATCACTCATGCTTGAGCAAGCTGAGGTAGACATGAGTGTAGGCTTGTGCCACGCTCAATCTGAGCGGACTTCATCAACCTCTGTATGGATTGCTCGTAGCTTCTCTTGTACGAAGCTAGGAAGCCTAAGTGACTTGTCATGAAATGCCCAAAACTCCCCTCATAGGATGTCGGCTTAGTCGTGAATGAGGGTTTTAGTGGCTACCGTAAAGTCGACATGCTCGCTTTTGAGACCATCAATCCTTTACTCCAAACTTTCGAGGGTGTCTAGAACTGCAGACATTGAAGTTTTGAATGTGACAACGCAAGGCTCCAAGGCATCAACGGAGGTAGCCTTGGATTTTCCGTGGGACTTCACCCACGTGCGTCCCTCCTCGTGGCCACGAGTTGGCTTCGAAGGCTCCACACCACCAACGCCTTCTTGTAATGTGATAGGAATCAGAGGATTAGCCATTGCTCGTGAGCTAGATTACGTGGATGCAAACCTTAGCTCTGATACCACTTGTCATAGGGTGAGTTCTGTTGCCCAGCAACCCATGCAGCACTCAGACAACTTCTAGCACAAAAGTTGCTAGGTAAGCCTAGATAACTTCTCAAAGTAGCCAAAGAAGGATGCTTGCGAGAATGCTAGAGACAAAATAGAGCGATGAGGACACAAATAATTTCATTACTCAAAAGAGAAAATATACAAGAGAGTTTTTTACAAGAGCTTGAGTTGCTTGGTGTGCACTAGTGTGTGTTGTGTGTGATGAGCAAAAATGACAAGGGTGATAGCCTATTTATAGTGTTGCTAGACTAGTTCGTGAAGCTTCCATATAAGAGAGCTTTTCACAAGAGCTTGAATTGCTTGGTGTGTGCTGTGTGTGGTCAGCAAAAATGACAAGGATGATGGCCTATTTATAGTGTTGCTAGCCTAATTCGTGAAGCTTCTTAGCAAGTGGGTGCAACTTGCCAAAATATCTCATAGGGACTAAAGTGCAAAGGTGTAGAAACTTCTAGTTATTTACAAATTGTAGATAACTCTAGAATTCGGCCTAGACTTGTTCATTTGCTGAGTGCACCACAACTGGCTAATTGTGTGAGTGGCCTAGTGTTGAGCGCATCTTGCTGCTAAGCACGCTCCGTCTTTAGATAAACTTTTATTGAGTGTACTCGTGCGCGCTAATTTAGCCTCCGTTGGTGGCAAAAATGAGTGGCCCGTGATAGAGTGTTAGCCTCAGGCAACTTGGAAAGCCACTAGTGAAGTCATTGCAATTTTTTTTTTCCCATTCAATCTTGATTAAAAAAGCAATTGTAATTAAATTATTACCATATTACCATTTTTTAAATATTTTTATAATATATATGTATTTGAGAATTTAAATCTGTAGTTAATATTTTTGTTTGATATGATAATAACACCGATCCATAAAATATTTCTTTGTCAAATTTTTATTTATTTGTATCTTGCGAGTATCCGCCAACCGGCACTTTTTTTTAATTATTTTTTTAAATTTTAATAATTTTATTTTTATAGTTATTATTATATACAGATTAATTTCATTATATAATTATGGATTATTATATGCTTAAGGATTATTATATACTTATAAAAATTTAAATTATATGAATGGATTATTGTATATTTCTTATAATTAATATATAATTATGGATTATTATACACTTATTATAATTTTGTTCTTTGGATTAGTGTTTAGAAAGTATTAGTACTAGAAAATGTTAGTCTTAAATCATTATTATAGGAATTGTGTCGGATGGGTACTAATGGTGATGAATGAAATGAAGATTTTTAACTCTTGAAGCTTGTGTTGAATAAGAATATAAGATGATAATTGCTGCTAATGTAGTGTTGATACTTTTGCATAATTGTGTTGTTACTTTTGGATACTAGTTTTTTTTTTTTTTTTAAATTGAAACCACTTTTACAGTTTGATGGACTTGTATATTTGATTCTTAAATTTGAGACTTAGTGTTGGACTTGTTTCTTTCTTTCTTTTTTTTTGGGGGGGGGGGGGGATTGATGTTGAAATTTTAATTTTTCATTTGCGTTGATTAAATTTAGAATCGAATATTTTATGTGAAATTTTTGGTTATTTTTATAAATTTACATGTAGATTTATATAATTTAAATTTTTAGATTTTTTTAAAAGTATCTTTTAACATTTATGATTTTAAACGTGGAATCCGTAAAAAATCTATCGGGTATCATTGTAGATTTAGTAATTATCAAAATCCGCAACGGATTACAAGTGGATTTAGTAATTTAAATTTTGTGTAGGTACTTGTTTAGTAATAGTAAACTCGCAGCGAACGGTGCCTATTGCTATCCCTACATTGGTCATTCGCCCTACTACGGAGATTAATTTATATTTTAAAGAATACATAAAAACTAATGAAAGGTTTTAATCACGCACAAAATATAAGAAAAAGGAAAATGCTTGAAAGAAATAAACTCATAAAAGAGAAATCGAGAAAATATATACATATTTTTATGTTGTTTGTTAACAAAATTTAAAGTGCCTTGTAAACGTATATTAATATTTTGTTGGTTGAGCTGTGAGGGTCCACAACACAACCCAATTAACTAAATGTTATAATTCGAACTTAGCTGGTCAACCAAATCAAGTAAATGCATTTTGATTCAAGTGAATGTAAAAAAAGTTATATTTAGTTAAAAATATTTTATTTTGGTAGATAATTTCGTTTGAAAGTAATTATATTTATTTGCAGAGATATTCCTTTTATCTTCCTCTATGCCATTTACAAAATCTTCTCTCTTCGTCAAGCTCCTTGCTAATCAAAGGCCAAAAAGAATTTTATCAAACATATACGGGAATTTAAGACGCATAGGATTTTTAAAAATTTCATCCATCCATATGTTGTATATTCCAATGTTATTCATGCTACTCTTCATATGATTTTTGGAAATTTCATCTATCTTCTTGTATATTCCAATATTTATCCTGCTACTCTCCAGCATCTTTCCTTGTTTCTCTCTTTGCATCATTTGTAGATTACATTCCAATTTCAGAACAGAATCCCCTATTAATATACAATTTGTATTACCTCCTATTAGATCGAAAATGATAGTCCTTGTTGTCAAGAACGCAGATTGCTCTTACATTCATGGTAATTAAATGCAGAGTAAATAATGACAATTACATCTGTTTCCGGAAATCACAAATAATCTGTTCAAACTTCGTGGATTTCATTTCTCTTTGCTTTTGATTTTCCTTAGATGTTACAAAAACAATATTTCCACATGGCATCTTGAGGAACTTAAATGTTCACCCTTTACAGAAAGAAGCTCCAATTGGCATACATGATTATGTACAACCTCATTAGCATACAACAATCGACAAAAATCACAGCAAGCTCGGATGCTCAGCCCACTCCTGGAAATAAATTGCATATGGAGGAAACTAACCGATATGTGCACCGCACGAGAAACTTTGAAGCACTGATTGGATGGTTGGCTGCCTGCATTGAGCGCACGGATCTCATCGGCTAATAAGCTGATTTATAATCAAATCTTTCTATAATTCAATTCCTGCTCCTTCCAATGCAGCAGCCATTGAAGCTGATGCCTCTTCAAGGGTCCGTTTCCTCTGAATGGAGTTGAAGGCCTCAATAATGTCTCCCTCTTCCCAATCATCATAGTCTGCAGCTCCAACACCACACTCTAATCCAGCATTTACCTGAGTTTAGGGAAAATAGATCAATGAATTTGCATCATAACCAGGCAGCAAAATGCACAGCATTCTTATAACACAATGATACCATAAAAATAAGTAACTTGATTGTAGAAAACAGACATCCTACAACTAAATTACTGACTTTAAAGTTAAATCATCAAGAACCTGACCAATCATGTGGCACAAATTTCATCCATAGAACACAAGGCCTGACATCTCTCCTATCAACCTAAAGTTACTTCATATACAAGCTCATTATCCAACGGATCTACACTTAATAAAACTTCCATATTGTAGTTCCACTAATCATGATTGTAGGCTAAACAATTGCCATAATATGCTTGAAGTTGCAATTGTGTATCATATGACAATTTATCAAATAGTCACATTCAAGATGCAGGTGCTGTAAGTACTTGCCAAAGAGACAATATCAAATCAAGTTTGCTGGAAGGTCCAATCAATCATAAGCCTGCTATGGCTTATATCCTGTCACAGAAAAAAATAACACTAGCCTTAAAACTCATACCTCTTTTACAATTTCTTTAACGCGTCTCAAAGAATCAAGCACACCAACATGGACCGTCTTTCCGTCTCGAACGACCCGAATGCCACAGCCTTTCACTAATTTTCCCTCTGATACCATGCATCCAGCAACACGACCACTGCCACTGCTGAAGATGGCCCGGACTTCAGCTGAGCCAATCGGTACTTGTTCCTGTTAACAAATGAGCAGTAACTCTCTGTAAGTCTTCAGTAAGAAGAATTCAAGAGAAAAGGAAAATGGAAGAACAACAATTTAAAGTCTTGACCCACAAGATCCTAGGATCAAATTATGATAGGCCAAGAACCATCTTTTCTTAGGCACTGTTAACAAATGAAGAGTAACGCTCAACTGTAAACCGACAGATCATTATTAAGGATCCCAGCCCCTTCCCCACATCTAGAAGCCACTGCTGTCAAAGATACAAGTCCAAAAGAAAAGAAATAAAGATATAAAATCTCCCACTTGAACTGACCTCAACAGTCTCTAGCAGTCCTTCCATTGCATTTCTCATATCATCAATAAGATCATAGATAACTCTGTATAGTCGAATCTCAACACCTTTGTTATCTGCATAAGTCTTAACAGATCCTGGTGCTTTAACATTGAAACCCAAAATAATGGCTTTGCTAGCAACTGCGAGATCGACATCACTAGTACTGACATCCCCCGTTGCTTGCAAGAGGAACTTCAAAGTGACATTATTTTGTGGCAGCACTTGCAGGGCTTGTCTGACAGCCTCAATGGATCCCTACTCATGGCAAGACAATATAATTTAGTTGCATGTAAAATATAAACCTTCATGATTATCAATGCAATACACCATCTGTACTTAGATACAGTTCAAGAACAGAGAAAATCTGAGTAACATTCTGAGATCAAATGTTCTGAAAGCCTACTCCAGTGAGACCAGGACCGCATGATGGCTTCTTTTAAGATTTCAAAATTTTGTTATTTAGGTAAATGAAAACTCTGGTCTTAAGTCAGAGGCAACTCCAGGCATTAATTATAGGAAAAGTCTCATATTTCAATGCAATTTTCACTTTTTCAAATACATAAATATGAACTATTAGTATAGGAGCATACACTTCCTTTTAGAAAGAAATAAAGAATGTTTCTGTTATCTTGTAAGGGAAAATGTCCGACCAGTACCGTTGTCAAATGCGTAATGATAACATGAACTAGCAATGCAGAAACAAGATAAAAGCATGCTCTTTCATACAAAATATTATGCTTACCTGAACGTCAACCTTCATAATAACATTCAGCTGGTGCAAGTCTAATCCAGACAGCTTCCCTGCTGAAACTGCAGAAGCTAAAGAAGAAAGCGTGACCTTCCCATCCCCAGCCTTAGCTGATATTCGCTCATTACGCAATGGCACCGCACGTGCTTCTGCTTTTTCACGTGCTACATCGAGTGAATCAACAACCTCAAATTCATCACCAGCAATTGGAACTCCATTCAGTCCAATAATCTGCAAATATAAATGCCAGGAAATTTTAGTGTAAGAAATGAACACTGAATCTTATGATAGTGATTAGACCACACCTTTCACTAAGGAAATGTTCGACATTATTATCAAATGCAAATTACTTTTTAATTTTGTTATCATCTTATGCCACATTTGAGGGTGAGTGACATCACCAACTTTGTAAAAAAGTGAAAAGGAATACAACAAAAATAAAAATGCATGCACAAATATCCCAATGATAACTTTCTTCTTTTGTTTCTCCACGAAGACACTTTGTAGAACACTGAAAATAATGTCACAAGATTTTATACAATACATAGGCACTTCTTTGTAAAAAAGTGAAAAAGAATACAACAAAAATAAAAATGCAAGCACAAATATCCCAATGATAACTTTCTTCTTTTGTTTCTCCACGAAGACACTTTGTAGAACACTGAAAATAATGTTACAAGATTTTATACAATACGTAGGCACTTTTCTCCTCTTTTCTTTCTTTCTTTCTTTCTTTTTTTTTTTTAATATAATAAGAAATGGAACATTGTATTAATGATGAAGAACCATTAGAAGAATCATTACAAGGCATAAGCACTCTTTTTTTCAAATACACTTGATTCTCAAGAAACCCTAAAGACTATAACTGTGGTTTTTCCACAAAAGAGGTAGTGGGAAGGGAAATGGAGCACAGAAACCAACTCTTTATTTATAGGATAGAAAACAAGGCAACACATCCTTGTTACACTCATAATACAAGACGGAAAAAAAAAAAAAGAGGATATCTGTAACCCATAAGATGATTCAATAAGCATAATGAAACAAAATAGCACAAATATATTTAAAACACTAAGCATCTGAAAATTACAAAACCCATAATTCCAACCATCTTACACAGCATCTGAAACATTAGAAACATAAAAATCCAAAAATATAAACTTGCCTAACACATGGACAGCTAAAATACAAAAACTAACATTTATTTGCTTTCGCCATCACAGCATCCTTCTGGAAACCTTTTCTAATATTATTGACCGACTACTTCGTTCTTTCTGCTAATTATTGTATAATTTTAGGTTTCTTACAACATTTTAATATGCACGTGCATCACATGGGGATATGTAAATTTAGAATAAAGGGGGAAAAAGGGGGCACTCCAAGAGAATATTGCCAATTGAGATGATCCAAAAATATTAGGCTAGTCTGTTTACCATTTCTCATAATTTGGTAGGAAAATATCAAACACAGGGGCCCCATTTGTCACAGGTTTGAAGATCCACATATGCAAAAAGATGTAAAAATGGTAGGACACTACATTGTCTATTTCTTTTGGGGATGAGAGGTTGGGAAAAGGGGATGCATTAATACCATTTACATTCTTCATTACAACTATAGTTGAACATATTGTCATTACAAAGTAATTCCAAAACTAAATTAACGATTATTTAACAAAGTACTTGCAAAATAAAGAGCAAAAGAGACTTTTACATGAGATTCAACTTTATGACAAAGTTGGAAGAAATCCTACAAGCCAAAATTGGGTGATTCATTTAAATCATTCTTAACAGAGTTCATGGAGCAACACATAAGTGCTTACCAGAACGCTTTATTATCCGTTATATAAATAGTGCAATAAGATGACCCAAATTTCACAAAATTCCTATCAAGCACTAAACCTAGCAATGGATGACATGGTACAATGTGAAAACTGTGAAAAGATAACCAGTAATTATATAAATCTTCAACACAAGGGCACAAAAGTAGAAAACAACTAAAAGGTGTTCAATGTTTTGTTCTAATCACAAATACAAGTGCATATCTTATGCAACCATGTGGTATAATGCACTTAACTCCAATTAAATAGGCCACTTGCATACTCAAGCTGCATTGTAAAAAATTTGACTATTTTCCAAGAGTCCGAGAAGCACTGATAGGTTTGAATTTGTATAAACCAAGAAATGGAAAATGTATTTCCCAAAACAGAAGCCTCCCCTTTGGAAATGTAACAAAAGAAATAGGATGCCTACATAAACAAGAATAAATATTGAAAAAATTATTATCTACGAACCTGTACAGGTATAGAGGGTCCAGCTTCATCAACACGACTCCCACCATCATCAAATAAAGCCCGTACCTGAGCATGGAAACAAAAGCTAAATACTCTATATACACAAATCCTTCACAAGGAATGAACAGCTCTTACTTCAGAATTCAAGAAAAGAGTAAACAGTGAAATCTACCCTCAAGATTTAAATAAAATTTCAATTTCAAACACTAATTTACGAACCTTTCCAAAGACTTCTCCACAAACTACTATGTCCCCCTTTTTAAGTGTCCCATTTTGCACAATGAATGTAGCTACTGGCCCTTTAGATTTGTGTAGTCCGGCCTCGATAACTGTGCCCTTTGCATTTCTATGAGGATTAGCCTTCAACTCTTGCAACTGAAAACAAGCACACTTATGATAAGAATATTTGACAGATGGATAAAAAGAAGCAACACAAATATTTCATATCTCAAGCACAGGGAACAACTAGCCCATTGATGAATATATTTGAAAAGGTAACTTATTTAATGAAATGGGTCACAGTTATGCCTCTTCGAACTTTTGCTAAAAACCAAAAAAAAAAAAAAAAAGGAGAGTCCAGCACAAAAGAAACTACATCCCTAAGCATCTCTGTGTGTGTACCTAGTAAGCAGACTCATATGTATCTCACAACACAGGGAAACAAGAATATCCATTGCAACATATCTCTTAGTAACTTTTAGAGAAAAAAAAGAAAAGAAAAGAAAAGCCACAAAGATGACCAAGATTACCCAAGAAAAAAGAGTTTATTATCATTGCAAGAAGAATAAGGTCAACATGTCAGCACAATCTACCATTGGCTCACCTCTGCAACAAGCATAATGGTTTCCAGCAAATCATCTACTTTCTCCCCTTTGAGGGCGCTGATCTGTTTATGACAGAGTATAGGCGTTGACAAAAGGTATAAAGTATAAAGAATGATGC
The DNA here is from genome assembly GCA_030449075.1 of Murraya paniculata. Lineage (NCBI taxonomy): Eukaryota > Viridiplantae > Streptophyta > Magnoliopsida > Sapindales > Rutaceae > Murraya > Murraya paniculata. The sequence goes on along the minus strand of JAEVFN010000059.1, from coordinate 642,260 downwards.
ATATACTCTTAAATGATAAGAACCTGAACCATTGGGATGTCACCACCCCAGTCTTCTGGCATCAGACCAATAGAAGAAAGCTCTTGCATGACTCTTTCTGGATTAGCTCCATCTTTATCTATCTAGTGTAGTGGAAACAATAAGATGGAGAGTTAGGCCAACAATGAGGCAAGCACAAGTACTGCAAAGTGCCAGTAGTTTCATCCTCTTTCGTTTGAAAACAAGAGTTGCATTGTAGTTGACATACCTTATTTATAGCAATCACAATTGGAACTCCAGCCGCTTTGGCATGAGCTATTGCCTCATTTGTTTGAGGACGAATCCCATCATCAGCAGCCACTACAATGACAGCAATGTCTGTCACTCTTGCTCCACGAGCTCTCATAGCCCCAAATGCCTACAGAGAGGACATTACATATATCATCTAAAGGCAAGAACAGTGCAAGAAAGTTATAGTTCATAGATGAGTATGTTACCATCCTGGAAAACAAAATTATCAAAGCAACTCATACAATGTGATCCAGCCGAAAGGAGAAGGAAAAATATTGCCATTAGGCAAAGAGAGCGAAAGTTCAATACACTAATTAAGTGGTAAAATTTACCTCGTGTCCAGGAGTATCAAGGAAAACACATGGTTGTAACTTGCCATCGACAGGTACTTGCACCTTATACGCCCCAATTCCTTGTGTAATCCCCCCTGCTTCTGCAGCAGCTACCTGCAAATTTAGTAATCAACCTTCTGTGTCATACTGTCCATAACTGCATATGGCTTAAGGAGTTCATTAGCCAAATATAATTCTAGCAAAATGAGTAGCAATTCTAATGCAGACAGAAAAATATATAAAAGGTGCGAGAAATCACCAAGAAAACCAAAGCACCAGTTAACAATAGACCTTAAACTTTCTGGGGGGTAAAAAGAGCAAAATTATTGGAAAACCATAACAAGATCAATAAGCCTCAACATACCTTGGTTTTACGGATATGATCCAAAAGAGTTGTCTGCCAAATGGATAAAACCAATCATGTCAGCACAGTCTTGCCACTAAAATAGAAAATTAATCTCAAAACGATGCACAAGATCTAATAAACTGAAGATTAGCAGAATGTATAAAACTTACCTTTCCATGATCCACATGACCCATAATTGTAAGGACAGGAGGCCTGTCTTCAAGCTTGTCCAGGTCTTCTTCATCAAAAATTTCTTTCTTCCTAGCCATTTCTTCCATTTTAACAGGATCAGCATCTAGGACTTCCACTTCATAATCTTTACATACCATCTTCACCATGTCCTTGTCCAGAGTTTGTACCCCTTCAGGCTTAATCCCCTTTGAATATAGGGAACCAAGGATTTCACCTTCGCCAACGGCCAAATTGTAGGCTAACTCCTCTATCAACATACCCTTTTCCCCAACCTCAAGAATTTCTACTTTGACAGGAGCCGCATCTTTGGCAGCTTTAAGTTTAGCCGCTTTCCGGCTAGCTTTAGTCCATTTCCTCCCTTTCCTTGCTGCACCAGGAATCAGTTCAGATGCCTCCTCATCAGGAATCTCATCATCATCATCAACAATACGTTTCCGAGGTCCTCCTTTCTTACGGTAGTCATCCTTGAATTTTCCAGCAGCGCCTTTTCCGGGTTTCGTTGGGGCCAAGACTGCTTGAGAAATCAGAGGATCAACCGCCGGTTTCTTGGATGCAAACTTGTCGATCAAAATCGGTTTCCGTTCTTTACTTTTCACAGCCGAGTTAGCTTCATCAATGGTGGACGGCTTTTGAGCTGCCCCCACATCTTTTAAAACAACGGGTTTCTTTATCACAGGTGGAGAAGCTACTGATGGCTTTGTTTGTAGTTTTGGTTGAGGTCTCAAAGGTGGCTGTACAGGCCTCGGAGGAACATTCACCTGAGACTCCACCTTCATGCCTCGTCCCATTTTAGGCTCCTCTTTTTTTATACTAGTTTTGGGTGTTTCCTTTACAACCTTCTGTACACTTGCCACGGAATCCCCTTTTTTCCACACACTCTTCAAAGTCTTACTCTTCTTTGCTCCCACTGAATTCATTGGTCTACCATTTTTTGTATCAGCACTCACATTAGGCGGCATCACTTTATTTACACTCACATTCCCACTTTCTTTTCTAGTCTCTAATTTCTCAGCCTTCTCCAAAACCTCATCAAGTGACTCAATCACCTTATTCCTCTCCTCCTCATCCGAATCCTCACCCACTCTCAAAGGGTCCCAACCCATTGAATTCACACCCGAAACAGATTGTCCACCCTTAACTCCCGACGATTTCAACACAGGCCTTGGAGCAGGCTTTAGAACAATTCCATTATCATCCCCATCACTATCATTATCACTATTACTTCCCCTAAACGTGTTAGAATCAAACGACACAGCTGACCCATTGCCTGGCTCAACAAAATCAGTAGTTGTAGTTGTAGTTTGCGTGGTAACAGAATATTTACAGACCCATCTTTTTTTACCCTTAAAATTGTGTTTTGTCAGAGAAACTCTCTTAACTAAAGAACAACATGATGATTCTGAACAACAACTCGTCGTGCCAGTAACACTTATACTTCCTAAACTAACCAACGAAGCCAAAGACGGCATCGTTCCCACTAGAACCAACATGCTCAATTACAATTTGAAGTATCAAACAACTTCAATTTCTCATTATTCTACAATGACTGGAACGAAATGTAATGAGAAATCTGACCTGAACAGGCTAGATGCCCAGAAGGTGTTTGATAAAATTGTTACACTATTTTTATGTGGAGAGAAACGAAGGCTGGAAATTAAAGTATTTTCTGGTGGTGATGAGGAAGAAAGCTAACTTGGGTGGGCCAATGGGTATGTGTGTCTGCGGGTGTGGCGGATTCTCTGCCTGTAAATCTTTTCTATCTGATAAGGTCGTTTGTACTAACGTTTTCTATTTTGTTTTTTTTTTCTTTTTCTTTTTCTTCCCTCAATTTGTTAATATTATTTAATTCTTCCTTTTTTTTTGGTCCTTTTCCTAAAAATAAATGAATTTTGAAAATGTATTGCAAAAATCCTGACTTTTTGCTTTCTTATACGGTAATCGGTATGGTTCTGAACTCTTTCCCACAAGAATGAAAGAGAATAGTATTTATCAGCATTTCAAATACATATTCTTAATAACACAATGTCTACTCAGCATAAATATCATCGAAAATTGAGTCCTTTAAAGGCCTATTAAAAAAATAAACTGTACCTAAATAAATTTTACTTGAAAAATAAAAAATTATACTAATTTGATTCTAGCTTAAATTAAAGTTTGAGGTAGATTGATTTCTATTTATGCATTATTTTTAAAAATTAAAAAAAAAAGCCATGTTTTAATTGTTAATAAGCTTATGGAGTTCCATGATCAAGACATGTCTCCAAGTAATTTGGTTTTTTGACTTTTTAAGAGAAAAATAAAAAGGGAATGAATGGTTAGATCAATTATGATAAACAAATAAAATGGAAATAAATAAACAAAAATTTATAGATGTCATCAAACAGTTCTAGAAATAGAATATCCAGTTAGTTAGTTGTATTAGTTGTGAAATTTAGGGTACAAGAAAGTAGCATAATCCACCAATTTTATTTTTACTATATTGTAAAGATTCTACTTATATTCTTTAAATCACTACTAAAAAAATTTAACTTTTGCTAGATCAATCTATATTCACTGCAATGCAAGTTGCCATGTGCATTATAGTCGCATCCAAACTGCCCCATGTCCAGTTAAAAATTGGGCCTACAAGCCCAATGCTCGCCCAAACAAATACCTCAACCCAGAAGACAATAATATAGCAAAAATGAGATTATTCATCTTTAAGATGCATTCCGTATTGTTTTCAAATCCCGTTTTCTATTTTCTGAATTTAAAAAACAACAAATACGTGTTTGATAAATTGTTTCTGAAAATATTTTTGAAAAAATATAAAATTTATTCTACACTTCTAACAAAGGAAATAGGAAAACAATTTTTGTTGTTTTTCTTATTTTCTAATACATTGTTAAGTTCCAAAATGGAACAATTTTCTTCTGGCATCTCAAAATAATAATAATATCAACATAACATTATCATTGTTATACCCGAAAAATCAATTTCCCCTCACAATAATATTTTCTTTTTATAAACATTGCAATATATATGTTTTAATATATTAATTAAATCAAATATGTAGAGCTTATCATTTTTCTTTAAACAAAAAAATAACAATATCACCAAGTTCTTAAAATTGAAATAATCAAACTAATTAAATAATAAAAATGAATTTACATCACTTAATATTAAGTTTGTGGAAATTATTTCAATAATAATTCTTTAAAATATTCCTACTGAACGTGTTTATTTTTTCTTATTATCAAGATTATTTTTGAAAGTATCTTATTTTTGAAAATGATATCGAATATATTTTTAAAATTTTAAAAATAAATTTAAAAATAACATTTTCATTCTCTTTTTCTTTTTATGAAAATATATGGACTTCCTTTGTATTGTCAGGAAGAATGAGTGGGTACGTAGGGGGCAGTGTCATTTTGAGTTAGTGGTTTTTCGGTCTTATCCGCTGGTGACCACCACTGGTGGGAAAAGAAAGGAAAACAAGGTGAAAAGGGTATAAAACAGCAACTGGAAAACAATACCGAATGGGCCTACATTTTCCAAATCCTTCGGCTATGATTGAGTTTATACAACTAATTTATAATATAGGCACTGCACTCTTTTATTTTATTTTATTTTATTAATTTCTTAGTTCAAATACATTTATAGTGTGTTTATTGAATTGAAATCAGAATGAACTGGAATTGGAATGAGAATATGAATGCGGAATGAAAATTATAATAAATTATTTACTTGAACTGTAGGAATCAGAATTGAAATGAGTTGAATTACCATTAATGTATTTACTTTATTTTAGAATCATAATTAAAATGAGTTTGATTGTAACAAATTATTAAAAAGTACTTAATGAACTATTTTCATAATTATTATTTTGTATTTTAATTATTGTGATTATTTATTCAAATATTTTCAAAAATACTATTATTAATAATTATTTGTTAATAATATATTAATACATTAATTAATTGTAAAATATTTTATCGTTAATAATAATAATAATAATAAAATTCATAATATATTAATTAATTATAATAATTTTTTAATTGAAGACAAAATAGGCATTTTTAATTTTAAGAGAGGCAAAATAGTCATTCTTGAGAATGTGAGTTCCGACTACCCTTGAGAAATTAAATCTCTCATTCTTTATTCTCAAATTCAAGTGAATCCCACGCTTCTTATTCCGATTCATAAAATAATGATTTCGATTCCGAATTCCAATTCCCCAATTTAAAAAGTAAATACACCGTTATAAACATTTTGCATAAATTGTAAAGCACCAAAGGATCCTTTTACAAAGTTACAAGAATTTACTTTTGCTTACCCACTTTGATAATTTGTCACGGCCAAAATTTTATACACCAACCACATGACAACATTAAAGTATATACACTAGCCGATGAATCTTTCAAGATCAAACTCTCCGGTTGAAAAGTTTTGCGGGACAAAAAAATAAGGAAATGAATTAAAATAAATAAATAAGAAGTAATCCACGTTATACAAAGTACCAAAATGGGCAAAACTGATCTAACTCTAGCCTTTCCTCGATGACTGCTACATGAATATTAGTCCAAAAATCATAATGCTCATTGAAGGAATCCGGTTACAAATCGCTGAATACCAGCAAAGTCAGATACTATGCTCACATTGCAAAAGCTGCCTGCAGAATCATTTTCCAGGTAGTTTTTAAGAAACTTGCACTGCTTCTCACCATTTGTCTGCAGTAAGACGCATAAATAAATTAAAGCAATCAACTTTCAACCAGTGGACAACAACAAGCCTTCGCATATCTGAAAGCAAGTGCAATCTTTAAATTTTATCAGAGCCAAAGCATTTTTGTGATAGAAATTTCGAGGTGATACCCTTCTGACCTTCAAGTAAATCCCAGAACTAGTGCAGATAAAAGGAATCTCAACAGCACAATATTTATGTAGTTTGAAGGAAAAAGTGATTTCAACTTCTACTAGGAAAGAAGAGATGGGTACCTCAAATGCAAAAAACCCACCGGGTTTCAACATTGAAGCAGTCCCATTGCAGAGATGAAGAAGATCATCCAAGCCGTCAAGACCGCCATCTAATGCAAGCCTCGGTTCATGTTTACCAACTTCCGCCTGTAGCCCGGAGATATCATCACTCGGTATGTATGGTGGGTTACTGACAACACCAGAAAGTTTTCCTTCAACATCCTTTAATTTTCCAAACCAAGATCCTTGCCGTATCTCAATTATATCCTGAATTCACATCAAACAATTACTGAGCTTCAAAATAACTTGGATACAACTATACAACTTGGTATGCATGACAGAATAAGATGACTGGTTAAAGAATTAGCAAACTGCACTATGACATTCAAGAGCCACCATAATATTACCTTTATTGTCTAATATTAAGTTTCTTTCTCAAAAAGGTAAAACATATTTAATTCTTCTGTGCCTATAATGAGCCAGTTGCTAGAGTACTTAAGACTCAGATATTTTCAAAAGTAAGAATTGCAAACATATTCATTAAAGTTAGACTATCTCAACCAGAAGACACCATACAAGATGAAATGAGTAAAAGCACATTTGATATGTTCGTGAATAAATGCAGATGGGAGTACAAAAAGTGCTCTTTCTTGTGTATCTCTCTCAGAAGATAAAATTTACTAACTTTAAATAAATCAAGCGCTAGTACTTCACCGAAGTTAAGACAGAATTTTTTCCCAGTCCTCCATATTATTTTACAAGCCCACAAGGTCATCATAAAGCTCATGACATCAAATCAAAATGTTAAGGCTTGCTTGGATGTCTCTTAAATCTTTGCCCATTTTCACAAGCCTAATCAACAAACTCTTCATTCCAACACAAGGAATGGGAGAATTCACTCAGTAGTCCTAAATTTGTTGATCAGTAAATCCTTACCAGTGAATGTAATAACTTATTAAGTAATGTTTAGTTCGATCAACTCTGTGAAATTCGGTCCAACACCAACAATTGTATTAACTTTTTTACTTGACAATTCGACTCCCCAACCCTACGTAGTACCCACCGTGCCACAAGAGAATGTTACCATCCATTAGTGAGTTAAATTAAGACAAGTTTATTTTCCCCCATATACATCAAAAGACTATTTGACCCTTAAAGATTCGTTAAAATTACAAAATCAGATAACAAATTAACCGATCACCTTCATCTCGATTCTTCTCCTCTCTCATTCTTAGAATATTCCTCCTTACAAATCTGTACTTCTATAGCTAACAACTATCTCCGTCACACCAACTTTGCTTCCTCAATCAACATTTGTTTGAGTACATCAGAAACATTCAAAATTAATAATTTAATTTCATAGCATTACTATACCATGCTTCATATGTTGTTCGTAATAATTGTAACTCAATTATCTAAAAAGCCTAAAGAAATCATATTACACATAGTACCTAAATCACTAGATTATAACTATCAACTTCACTAACCTGTAGTCCATACCTCTGGGCATTAAAAGCCGCCACGGCAGCAGCCAAAGGATTCAAATCAACAGCAATGACCCTCCCTTTACTCCCCAAAACTCTAGCAATCCCAATAGCAATGGCACCAGAACCAGTCCCCAAATCAACCCACAACCCATCTCTTAACCCGTCATTATCCCTAACCAAAACATCACTCACCAAATCAACCATCAACTCAGTCTCCGGCCTCGGAATAAAAACCCCGTCTTCAACAGTCAACACCAAGTCCCTCCAATGCTCACACCCAACCAAATACTGAAAAGGCTTTCTCTTTTCAATCCTCTGCTTCCACAAACCATACAACTCATCCAATCCAATTCGTAATCTCACAATTTGAGAATTGTTTTGAAAACCCAGTTGAGGAATCAGTGATGGGTCTTGGAGCGAGTCTTCAATGAGCCAGTTGAGTTCTCGGAGCAGGATAGAGGAGTCAGGGCCGTTGTCTGAGTCAGCAAAAGTGGACCGCACGGAGGAGGCGAGGGCTTTGGCCCAATTGTGCCATTTTTTGAGGTCTGAGAGTGTTGCTGAGTGCTTTGGTGGCTTTAAAAAGAGTGGAGTTTTGGGTTTTGGGGTTGAAGAAGATGAAGAAGAAGACGATGATGATGAAAAGGATTGATTTAAAATGGCGCGAGGTGAAAAAGAAGAGGGTTTTGGGGCGATTGAGAATGTATACAAACGGCATGCGCGGGTTAAGCTTAGCTTCATTTTCTCCGTGCTATAATGAATGGTATTGGACCTGATAAATCTAACGCATCTCGAAAGGTCATGAGATAGCCCTATAAAAGACAAAAATACTCTTTATGTATAATAAATTAGGTTATAAAATACAATTATATATATAACGTTTTTATTTTTTTTATACGAATACACTTTAAAATTATAAATTTTAAAATAGTTAATTTTTAACTCTTTAAAATTATACAATTTTAAAATATATTCGCATTTAAAAAAATACGAACATCCGCATCTGAATATATATACAACTATTATTCAGCAACAAAAATAAATAGTGAAATAAGAGAGCAATATATTATAAAATAATTTTATTCATTTTAAATGCGTACAAAACAAAGAGACAAGCTCTCCTTTTGTAGTTACACAATCATTACATGAAATTAATCGAAACATTATAAATCATAATTCCTTACAAGATAGTGGGGTTTATAGAGAAGTAAATGATTGCTCGTGGGGGAGACTAAAAGATGTATGTTATGAACATCTACATTTATTTTAATAAATTCATAACATTCTACCTTTAATGTTCATTATAAAAAAAATGTCTTAATAAAACCTTTATTACAAAAAAAGAAAAAAATAAAAAACTTATGGAAAAAATATTAGTAAAGGAAAAAGAGTACATTATTTATTGATGTCATGAAACAAATAATTTTAAAGATATAAAGTTGTCTTGTTAAAATCTTTCTAGGACAAATCGTATGGGATAGAAATCGAGTGAGGAAAAACAGTATAACATATAAAATTTCCTACAAAATAAATTATTTTCCCCAACAAGTATACTCCCCCTCATCTTGACATAAATGTCCAAGATTTTGTATACCAATTTTTTGAATGTTGTAGTTAGTAGTTGTTTTAACTAGATTTTGGTATGAAAGAAAAAGAAACAAAAACCGCACTCAAACAATAAAACTTGTGTTAAGGTGACAGGGTGCCTCGCATAACCAAGGTGTGTTACTTGATATGGCCTTAGATGAAGCTTGAGAGTGAATGAAGGAGGTGAGGATGTTGTGAGAGGTTTAGATCTAGAGAGGGTAGGCTTGAAGGTCTTGTTTATCTTGAAAAATGAAGAAAAAAGGTTAGAGGTAGAACTAGTGGTGGCCGACGACCACACTTTGACACTCAAGTTAATTTTGATGTTATTTTTTGGGTGTTAAGAGCATGCAAGCGCTTAATAATGATGAATGGAGGTTAAGAAAAGCCTCAACCTTATTGTGTGTATATTTTGTGATGAGTGAGAAAAATAACCTGAGCATCTTTATTTGAAGTACCCTGGGGTCCCTAGCTACCCTGCCACCCAATTCATTTTCATTAGTGTTTTTTGTTGTTGTGGCAAGGAAGTTTCTGTCTTTTTGCTCATATGACCGTTTAGATCTTTTAGAGTATGTTTGGAGAATAAGTTTGAGGTCATTTTCATGGTTTGTCCACACATACATATGTTGGACATAAATGGGTGGTCGCGTGTGCCTCTATAGAGGCTCCCCAGCAGGTGTAGGTGTGGCAATTAAGAACAAATAGTCCCAGTTTCTTAGTGAGCTATTTTTTGGCCTTTTTGCTAGGGGTGGCCAGGTGGACAAATACCCAATCTGAAAAAATTCAAGTTAAGATCGGATCGAATTATTTACCTAATCCGATCAGGTGGTATTTTTACCAACCCGATCATAAAGGTGATCGGATCGGATTAAACCCAATCCAATTTGAAAATTCAATTGAGTTGACCTCTTATCACAAACAAAAAAAAATTAAAATACTTAACCTAACCTAATTGAACATTACAATTTGCAAAGTACAAACAATCAAACATCGTGGACTCTTTTCTTCATGCACACAACACAATAATATTTCACACATACAACACAACACAGTTGCAGTACACCATACACAGTCACATATGCAGTGACACCTAGTAGTACTCACCAAACATATCACGATAGATGGCAGTCACGGTAAGGCAGACACAGGTGCTGAGACATAGAAAACGCGACAACAAAGTAGCCTTGACGCCATCCAACATAACCAACACAACCCCGTGAAGCCATCGCAATCCACGACTCACCAAACGGTTCTGCTATCCTGCACCACGACCACTGTCGCCACTTAATCCACTGGCCACCACGATCGTTGTTGCACGCGATCGTGGCCTCCACCTTGACTATTGAATGGTTTATCTTATAAGAAACCTAAAAGATTTAATTTATCCTGAGATTAATCTCTTCTTGTTGTACTATATATATTTAGACTTTAATTAGGTTTGATTTTAATTTTGGTCCAACAATTGTTTTCTTCGACCGGTAAAATTTGATATGATATATTAGGCAAAATTCAATTAATCATTTGATTGACTCGAACTCCGATTGACCCAACCCAATCTGATCTATACTTGACCTAAATTTTTGATTCGATCTGATTCAAATATATTTAGATTGGGTCTAATCTGATCCGATCTAAAAATTGGATTGAGCTCGAATGAGTTTTTTCTCAAACCGATTAACCCGAAATCCAATATGATTGATCCGAATCTGATCGAAATTCGATTTTGCCCACCCCTACTTTTTACAGGTGTGGCATCCTACTGTCTCCTCTTTTTCAGCAAAATATTCCTCGGCTAATTTCTTATTCTTAGCAAAAGAATCAATTATCTTTTTAGGTGATTGTGACACTTCACGTGGCTAAACATCTTGTACATTTTATCTAGCCTTTCTATCTTTACGTGGTATATCCTGCGTACTATTTTAATTACATGGTGTACCCAGCATAGGTCGATGTCCCCCTTGTAAAATTTTTGTTGCTATAAATCCCAAACTGACAAGTGGCACTCTATAGCTAGTCTTCCATTTCTTCGCCAAGCAATAGTGATTTTTTAAATAAATTTACAATATTGTCACTTAAGCATATTTGCTTAATATCTATATCGTCGTTCTTTTGAAGCTCATGTGTATAAAAGAATTTTAGTGATATATGTTAGATCCTATCACCTTTTATATAACAACTTTTAATTTGGGTAATGTAGGTTGCATTATTCTTATATAATGTTGTGGGGTTATTTTTAATTAATGACAATTCACATGTTTCTTGAATATGTTGTATCATTGATCTTAGCCAAATGCATTTACAACCTGCTTCATAAATAACAAGTAGTTTTGAATGATTTGAAGATGTTGCAACAATTGTATATTTCATTGATCGCCGTGATACAACACTATTACCAAAGGTAAATAAATAACCCATTTGAGATCGGGCTTTATGTAGATCAGAGAGATGTCTGATATTTGCAAATCCAATTAGTGGTGATTTTGATCCATTTGGATAAAGTAAACCCATGTCGATCATTTCATGGAAATAGCGAAATACATGCTTTACACCATTCTAATGTCTATCAGTTGGTGCAGAAATATATCTTACTAGTAAAATAACTAAAAATGCAATATAAAGTTGAGTACAATTTGTAGGATACATGAGTCATTAATTGCACTTAAATATGGTACTTTATGACCAATAATTGCTTCACCATCTTCTTTAGGATAAAATGGATGTTTTTCCACATCAAGTGATTATGTCACCATTGGAGTACTTAATTGGTGGGCTTCATCCATATAAGAATGCCTCAAAACCTTTTTAGTTTATATTGATTGATGTAAAAATATTCCATTTGGCAAATATTCAATCTTTAAGCCAAGACAAAATTTTTATTTTCCAAGATCTTTTATTTCGAACTTATTTTTTAAATAAGAAATTGTATTTGAAAGCTCTTTAGAAGTTCCAATGAGATTTAAATCATTAACATATATTGCAACTATTGTAAATCCAATTTCAGATTTTTTTTTTTAAAAAAAACACAATGTAAATTGGATTATTTAACTATCATTCTTTCAATAAATATATGCCCAGACTGTTTTAATCTATATAAGGATTGGTGTAGCTTCAAATAATATAAACTGCAAGGTTTAAATTTGTTTGCTTCTAACATTTTAAATTCTTTGGGGATTCTTTAAATATTTGTATCGATAGAACTATATGGATAGGCAGTCACAATGTTTGTAAGGCACATATGAAGCCCTTTAGAGGCTACAAGACTAACCAGAAAATGAAATGCAATTGCATCAATAATGGGAGAATATGTTTCCCCATAATTATTGCCAGGTATTTGAGAAGAACCGCATGCTACTCTTGTTTTATATTTCACAATCTCATTTTTCTCATTTTATTTTCTAACAAATATCTAGTTATATCCAATGGGTTTGACATCTTCAGTTGTCAGGATTATTATTCCAAATACTTTATATTTTTTATAAGTGAATTTATCTTTGCCTGAATAGTATCTTTCCACTTTGGCCAATCATTTTTATATCAACATTCTTCTATAGTTTTTGGATCAGGATCCTTATCATCATTTATGATATTAAGAGAAACATAATGAAAAAATATCATCGAAAATTATTTCAATTTGATCCTATGATTTTTCTATACCAATAAAACCAACCGTAATTTTATTATTTTGTGTTTGTTTAGGAGAAACTAATACTTCTTTATTTTTTGGTAAATTTTCTTCTTTTGAGTCAATGGGACTAATACTATCTAATTGATCAATTTCTGTTATTTAATTAGTTGGCAATGGAGTGCTAATTTTATTTTGTAACTTTTCATGTGTTTTCTTCTTCTAGAGAGTTTTATCTTTTGAGCCAATTAGTTTTTCACGTTTCACACGTGCTTTACTTTCATTAGCCTTGTCCTATTGTCCATCGGGGATCTCAACATGTGCTGGGGCATTTTCAACTGGAATATGTGATTATATTATTTATCTTGAACTGGTAAATGCATCAGGAATTTGATTTGTAATATTTTACAAATGAATGATCTTTTAAACCTCAAGTTCACATTAATTTGTACAAGTATCAAGATGAGATAATGATGATGCATGCTATATAATTTCATGTCGTTCATTTATTTTTATCTTTTCTTCTTTTAACGATGGGAAAATTTGCTCATCAAAATGGCAATTCACAAATCATGCAGTAAAAAAGGTTTGTGGTTAAAGGTTTAGGTTAACTAATTATTGATGGGGAATCGAAACCCATAAATTCCAAGTCTTTGTTGCAAACCAATTTTATTTCTTTATGGAAGAACATTTGGGACATAAACAACACATCTTTAGATGAGAAATATATGGCTATTGGCAAAAACAAGTTGTTAAGGTGAATATGTATGATAAGAACTTGCTCGAATGTGAATATTTCAGACAGCTATAAAACAATATAAATGTAGATAAATAATTGATGCATTATTAACAAGTGGATATATCATATAATCACTCATAATAATATAATAATGAGAAGTTTTGTAATCATCACATATCATACTACTCACATCACAAAATTCATTTTCAAATCTTACACTAATAATTATGTATATTTCAAGAGACCAAAAAAAAAAAAAAAGAATAAAAAGACAAGCAATACGCATGCAACCTTAGGAAACCAAGCTTATTGCAACCACAACCATTATAATAATAGCTAATATAACATGTTATCGTTGTCAAATAGTTATAATTATATATTAATTAAAATTGCTAGAAATATCTAATGCTAATAATGTATTAGAAAAATTATTAGCCAACAACACAAAATAAAGAGTAAAATAAGTGAGCAATATATTATAAAATAATTTTATTCATTTCAAGTGTGTAAAAAACAAAGAGATGAGCTCTCCTTTTATAGCTACACAATCACTACATGAAATTAAAGGAAACATTCTAAATTATAATTTCTTGAGAGATAGTAAGAGTTATAGAGAATCAAAAGAGTTGTTAGTAGAGAGACTAAAAGATGTATGTTATAAGCATCCACATTTATTTTAATAAATTTATAACAATATTAAACACAAATGCTCAATAAATTTAAGATTATATAAAAATCTGTTGGCTAGTTATAAAAAGATACGAGTAGCCGGAATAGTCACCGGTAACCGTTAGAATTTCTGACAACGACAATGATAGATCTATGAAGAGTGAAACATATCATTAGATTCTATTGTTTGAGATCTACACAATGGTAGGTACAATTTTAGAAATTGAGCAAATTGAAACACTACTCGCATGGTGGCCAAAACTCACCTTCATCTAACAGCGGCGAGTTAGAGTGCCACGCTACCTCCGTTAGATTGTTAAAGTTTGTGTTGAATGGAGTTTACGTGGTACCATAAATTGTCCTTTTTAGAAGGCAAGGAGTTTGAGCACCTATGGGTGATACCACATAAGAAGGACTAAAGGTATTTTTTCTTTTTTCTCTATCTAAAGTAAACTTTCTCCGTTTAGATAAGGTTTGATGTTGGATTACCCACTCGTGAAATGATAATTTTTAAATTATCTCTTAAACTATTAACAACTCAACTTACTCCTATTTTATAAAGATAAAATATTTTCATCAACATATGCTCATTTTTCTCTTATCTTTTGATAAAAAATAATGATAAATTAAAGTTTATAATAATTTGAAATATTTTGAAGATTATCATTTCACGAGGGAATAATAAAAAATTTACAATGTTGTGTCACAATTGTATTTACTATTTTATTTTATTTCTTTTGTTAGGCAGTACAAAATTATCTTAGATTTGAAGTTTGTAATGTTCACATATGTAAAGATGTCATATGGCAGAAGATCAATTTCTAATAAAATTTATTATTACAATTTATGTTCTCATATCCTATCAAATTTAAGTAACAATTTAGTTGGCTTCCACCTATGGAAGGTCCCCTAATTTTTTTATTATCTGAAATAGCCATTGGATATTTGGTTAGTTAATCTAATAACAACTCCAGTTTCATAGCCTTAAACTTTAACTTAAGTTGGCGACCGATTAAGAGGGGTTACTTTGATATGTGAGGGTTTTAAAAAAATATTTGCAAAAAACTGGGCAGTAATAAAATTGAAAATGTTTATTGACTCCGTGGAAGATCAAAGTCGGCCATTGTGGTTTTGGTATTTGTGTGGTTGACATATGAATTTTGCGAGCAATTGCATTAGATAAATTTTAGACTACTCTCCTCGTAAATTCATTATCTTTAAATTATTCATTTATTTTTAAAAACTTTAAAGTATCTCTATTTTTATTCAAAAGATAAGAAAAAATTAAAATTTCGTTGATGAATTTTTTTTTGTTTTCTTAACAAAAATAGAGTAGATTGAATTTTTTAAAAATAAAGGAGAAATTTGAAGATAATCAATTCAGAAGGAGGAAATCCAAAATTAACCAAATTGCATCTGATGATCCTCTTGTTGCGAATTAATTCCTTCAACGTTTAAACATTTGTGGCCTGAATTTGTGAAGATTCAGTTGGAATTGTGTTAATTTCTGGTGATTGTATCTGTGGTCAAGTTTTGCATTTGTAATTGATTTGTACTGGCAAGTGAGTAGTAAAAAAAGAGTGCTCTTGTGCCAGTGAAGCAGTTAATATGATTTTGTATATCTCTTGGATTCCTTTGCTAAATGCAGCGCCCTTGAACTATCATTAAAGGTTAACACTTAACTCAACCTGGCACATGATGTGTTGCATACAAACAGCTTGATCTTTTGCTAATTGTTACCAAAACCAGAATTTCAACCCAATTATATCTGACTGTTTGCTTATTCAGCCAAATAAAGATGCCTTTTAGTGATGTGGGAGATGCAATCGACGAGGGAGAGAGAAAGGGAGAATCGGATTGTGGTGATTCAAGCTGCAATTCAATTTCTGGGCTGTGTTCTGTGAGCAGCGTGAGTTGTGGGAGCAGCGCGTTGGTGTGTAAGTGATACGCGTAGATAATTTATATTTAGCTCAAAGCGCACCGTTCGGTTCTAAGTATGGTGCTAAATGTGGTGAGAATATCACTGTTGTTTCACGCGGTATGAATTCCCAAGAGCCAGAAATTCGAAAGCAAGCGAAATTAATTGTTGTTTCGTTAATATATTAGAAGAACACGACGCAAATACGTCTGTGATATTAATTAGATTGACATAAATACAACACGATAATTAAATGATCATGTAAATTTCAATAAATTCAGACAAGGGAAATTTATAAAATATCTATTTGATGACCTACATTACCACCTAGTCAAAAGAACCAGTTACGATGACGGAGGGTGATTCGAACGAGATAAGAAGAAATTTTCGGAAGGCTCCAATTTCTGTTGAGTAAATTAAGTTTGGATTGACTGTAAAATTGTTAATTTGGCACCATATAAGAGCTAAACATCCCTTTATGAACGTCAAAATTTCACATCAAAAGAAGACTGATCATGAAGAACTAAACAATATTAATATATTATTAAATTCTTTTTTTTAATCGATAATAAATTAAGTTACTTCATAAGTAAGTGCATTTGGAATATTCTAATGTTTTAAGTCATTAATTTGTTTTGATTTTTTAAAAATAAAAAATTATTTCATTTGAGGGGGTTAATCAGTAAATTGTACAAGATAGATTAAAATTCAGGTTTTTGGCTTCGGCCATGTGCACTTACTTAAGAGTACAAGAATTTGCACATACAATTATCGCTGCAGAATACTGCATTTTAATTGAGAAGGCAGGGTAATTGTCTTAGTTAAATTCTTTTTATTGTGGAGAATAAAACTAATTAATTAATTTTTTGAGTTACGTTAATTGTAACTAATTAATCAATGTTTTACATGACAGTGAAATTGTGACTGATTTTTGAGACTGTAACATTTTGAAATTATGGTTATCTCATATAATCATCTCAATAAAATTGTTACAAGTTTTATACATCGTCAGAAAAATTTATAATACCGTGACTAAAATTATGACATAAATGACATAATAAACATAAATTTTATAAATTACACACAAAACTAGTAAATCAATAGAAGATTATTAATTATTAAAATAATTAGAATGGTTTTACAGAATTTTAGTGAAAAATATTTTATTCATTTACTTTAATTAAATAAAAAATACCCATCAATTGATAACTAAAAAAAATTACACTGAAAACAAGTGGAATAAGTTTTATTGAATTGGTTTAACCATAAATTTTTCTAAAATATTTATAAACCATTTTTCTCATTTTTTATAGTAGTATTTGTTTGCTACACAAGTAATTAAGTCAAATAATTTGTCTTGATGTGGATCAAGCCATAACAAAATAAAAAAGATATTTTTATATTACTAGTCACATATATGATATATTAATATAATTAGATCATATTTTGAGTCTTTTGCATACTTTATATAGTTTTAAACTTTTCTCCTTACTTACTTAAGATCATTTCAAATTGCTATTAAAGGTGTAAAAGGACGCAAAATCAGCTCATCTTACAATAGCTTTGAAAAAATTAAAACAATAGTTTTTTAAAAAATTTAATTTTAAGAATAAGTTTTATCCTTAATAAAATATCACATGTGTTACATAAACCCAAAACTATTATTATTCAATTTAAATGTAAAACCAGTAAATATAGGTAATCAATATTATAACTTAATTGATATGAAAATTTGTTTAATATTATCAAGTGAATTATTAATAATTATTAAAACTTATAATCATACTCAAGTATACATAGTTAGCACGAAATTTTGTACGAGCATATGCACTTGAGCATGACTCATAAAACTTATTAACTATATTTTTTAAGTTATATTAATTATTGGTTAATTAGACACTGATCTGCATGGACCCTAATGGATAAGTCTCTCGTTAATGCGCTTTATAGTTACACGAAAAATCCATGCAGAGTTTACAAAAACAATAGTCATCAATTTTAAACGTCACAATCATCACCAAAGGAACATAAAAAATCAACGCAAGCTAAGACCATCTTGAGAACTATATTAATTTTATTATAAGAAAAAAGTCTCGCATTTGCATGCATAAGGCTTGAAAATTACAAAAGACACAGCAGAGATTCGATTGACACGCACAGCAGCAATCCACATGCATGAAAATGACAAGAACTTTTCTGTTTCTAAAGGTGGCTGTTTATTCTTCTTAAAAACAAAAGACAAAAGAGAATCAGACGCGGCAACTCGATCGATCGCTATCTTGCTCTCAGTAAGCTTTTCATCAAACCCTTTCTTTATTCGGATACCATCCGCCTCTCCTACAAGAACAAATTAATCAGTCTCTTTATTTGTCACTGAATCACTAGGAACGCAATTAAACAGAACACAGTGCTTAAAATTGAAGTGCTTAATGTAATTCTGAACTAGTAGTCTTTACATGCACGGTTTTAAAAATACTTGAGATTACCATAAACGCATGAGCTATTCATGGCCGCTTTCTAGTAATAGTGAGGCGGAGGGGGAGATGCATAGACGTAAGGGTGATGTGGTGGTTTGTGCACAGATGGCGGTGGTGGTGGGGACTTGTAAACAGGAGGTGGCGGGGAATGATAAATTGGAGTTGGTGGCGGAGCAGACTCGTGGACGGGTGGAGGAGGTGGTGGGGACTTGTAAAGCGGGGGTGATGGTGGAGACTTGTAGGGTTTCTTAGGTGGTGGGAAATGGTAAACCGGCGTCGGTGGTGGTGGTGGTGGTGGGGACCTGTAAATGGGATGTGGTGGGGAAAGGTAAATTGGAGTTGGTGGCGGAGCAGACTCGTAGACTGGTGGAGGAGGTGGTGGAGACTTGTAAATTGGAGGTGGTGGTGGAGACTTATTGGATTTCTTAGGTGGTGGGGAATGTAAAACCGGTGTCGGCGGAGGGGGAGACTTGTATTTGTACGGTTTCTTTGGTGGTGGAGGAGGAGACTTGTAAACCGGCGGCATCGGTGGTGGAGATTTGTAATAAAAAGGAAAAAAAGTTACAACAAACGTTTCAATAGCCCCATTGCGAGTGGGTGGGTTCTTGGTCATCACTTGTATTCGTTGATGGCTGTCGAATTTGTTTGATCTCTTGCATCAGTTCCTGTCATGGTCGAATTCGATTTCTTCATCGTCATTTTTTTGTTCGCAGCAAAGAATTTCCTCAATGCATTTTTTATGAATTGTAATGGTGAGTTAAATTTACGGGATTGATTTGTGAAGATGAAAGATGAAATCATTTTTTTTCTGTTTTGGTGTAACAATCGTTGTACATTAGCATGTTTCTGTCATTACCTAGCGGGCATTGCAATGTTTCAAACATGTTCTAATTTCCAAAGTACAAAAATTCAAAATCTTTTTAATATTTAATCAATTTAGCATGTAATTACTTACTAACGGTAGGAGTGCAAAGTGGAGATTTCTTCATATAATCTATCTAACTGAAAGGACCCCAAACCCACGACCCAAACCCAGGGGATGAAACCGAAAATTACCCATATTTATATCAAACACAAATATTCAGTAAATTTAATATTGTATACAAATATTCTGGTTACGGAAAGATGTAGCCGGAATGGTCGCCGGCGACCTGTTATTGTTAGAGCGTCTGGCAACTATAATGATTAATCTACGATGAGTGAATTATATCATTAGATTCTCTTTTTCGAGATCTACATGATGGTAGGCACAGTTTTAGAAATGGAGCAATTGAAACACTGCTCACACGGTGGCCAAAACTCCTCTTCGTCTAGCAGCGACGAATTAGAGTGCCACGCTACCTCCATTAGATTGTTAAAGGTTGAGTTGAATGGAGCTTATGTGCACCCGAAATCGTCATCGATAGACAGCAAGAATTTGAATTGCCATGTGGAGACACCATGTATGTAGCACTAAGGTTGTTTTATTTTTTTTTCCCTTTCTCTTTTTTATCTGACTCAGGTTTAATTTTGGATTATCCTATTGTAAAATGACATTTTTTAAATTATATGTTAAACTATTGTAAACTCAACTTACCCTTATTAAAAATAGAAGATAAAAATAATTGCACCAACGCACTGTCATTTCTTAATTTTAGATAAGAATAAGTTAAAATTTACAACAATTTGATGTGTTTATCATTTCATGAGGGGAATAATAAAAAATTTACTATGTAGTCATAATTGTATTTATTATTTTATTTTATTTCTTTTGTAATGCCGTACAAATTTATTTTAACTTTGAAGTTTGTAAGGCTTACGTATGTAAAGATGTCATATGGTAGAAGATCAATTTATATTAAAATTCATTATTGAATCAATCGAAAGAATGGGTTGCAATTCACGTCCTCGTGTTGTGTCAGATTTAAGTAATACAGGAATTGGCTCTCTTCCACCTGTGGAAGGTCCCTTCGTTTTGACGTTGTCTGAAATAGCAATTGGATACTTGGTTAGTTTAGTTAATGTAACAGCAACAGCTCCAGTTTCATAACTTAAAATTTAATTTAAATTGGCGACTGCTTCTGACGGGTTGCTTCGATCGGTGAGAGTTTTAAAAAATATTTGTGAAAAATTGGGGCGGTAATAAAATTGAAAATGTTTATTGACTGCATGGAAGATCAAAGTCGGCCATTGTGCTTTTGGTATATGTGAGCTGACGTGAATTCTGCGAGCAATTGCATTATTGGATAAATTTTGGATTATTCCCTTCATCAATAGATTATCTTTAAATCACTCATTTATTTTTAAAAATTTCAAATTACTCTTATTTTTATTTAAAAGTTAAGAAAAAATTAGGGATGGATTGATAAATATTTTTTTTCTTATTAACAAAATAAATTGAAATTTTTAAAAATAAAAAAATAATTCAAAGATAATCAATACATGAGGAAAAAAATCTGAAATTAACCAAATTGCATTTGATGATCCTCTTCTCGCGAATTAATTTCTTAAACGTTTAATTTTTAGAACCAGCTACGATGAGCTAAGCATTGGCTTAATCTTGAATCAATTCTAGGTACAGGTTCCAATGAGTTAATTAAAGAAATTAGTCAAAATTGGAAACTATTACTTCGAAAGTACATATGTACTTCACGCGGTACGAATTCCCAAGAACCAGAAATTCGAAAGCAAGCGAAATTAATTGTTATTCCATTAATATATGCGATAAGAATACGATGCAAATACGTTCGTGATAATGAATAGACTGACGTAAACACAAAACGATAGTTAATTAATCATGTCAATTTCTAAAAATTCAAACGCCGAAAATACGTATAATATCTTTTATGACCTATATTACCACCTAGCCAAAAGAATTAATTATATGACGATAGATGAATTTTAAAATACATCAAATGTGATATAATTAACTAATATATGTATAATATATGTAGTTGAATTTAATATAACAACTATTTATATAATAATTTTTTAAAATAAATACACACATATTATAATACGATTTATTTAGTGAATAATTGATATGGTAAATTTGATGTATTCCATAATTTTTTCCTTTTATGAAGGTTAAAATTTCAGCCTTTTTCTAATTTTTTCCTTTTATTAATTTTTTTATTGATAATAAATCAAGTTAACTCATAAGTAATTTCATTTGCAATATTATAATGTTTTAAGTCATTAATTTGTTTTGATTTTTAAAAAAAATCAAATTAAGGGGTCTGAAGGTGTTGGTCAAAACACTAGAGCTGTAGCTAGTTGAGATTATGATCACTTCACTTGTTTCCCTTTTTAGCTAAGTATGTGTTAATGTTAATTCGTTATCTGAAAGTTGAAGAAACAATAGAAAGAAGATAAATTCGACACTCTATTGAAATAATTAATAGAGTCCAGCATCAAAGGCTTAATTACTCCTTAATTTAATTGACAAATTATCTTAAACGCTAACGGTTTGAATAAAGCCCTTTTATATGGTTCTAGTAATGGAACCATGATTTTATGGGTCGGCAGGGGCCATAACCTAAGAATAATATATTTAATTAGGCTGACACAAAAATTATTTAATTTGAGGGAGTTATCAGTAAATTTATACAAGATAGATTAAAATTCAGTTTCTTGGCAAGAGGCCGGAGGGTAAGCCCCTCCTCAACATAATTCGGCCATATGTACTAACTTAACATAAGAGTACAAGAACTTGCAAATACAAGTATCGATTCAGAATACTGCATTTTAATTGAGAAGGTAGGGTAATTGTCTTAGTTAAATTATTTTTATTGTGAAGAATAAAACTAATTAATTAATTTTTTGAGTTACATTAATTTTAATTAATTAGTCAATGTTTTACGTGACAGCTAAATTATGAGTGATTTTTAAGACTATAACATTTTGAAATTACGGTTATCTTATATAGTCATCTCAATAAAATAGTTACAAGTTTTATATACCTTAAGAAAAATTCTATAATGCCACGACTGAAATTATGACATCAATGAGATAATAAACGTAAATTTTATAAATTACATATAAGACTAGTAAACTGATAGAAGTCCATCAATTATTAAAATAATTAGAATGGTTTTTATAGAATTTTAGTGAAAAATATTTTATTCATATACTTTAATTAAATAAATAATTACCCATCAATTGAAAAGCAAAAAAAAAAAATTGTAAAAAGAAGTTTGGAATAAGTTTTATTCAATTGGTTTAATCATAAATTCTATATTCATTCTAGGATATTTATTAACCATTTTTTTCATTTTCTATAATAGTATTTGTTTACTACACAAGTAATTAAGTGAAATTATTTACCTGATGTGGATCAAGATAAATAAACAAAGATATTTATAAAAGAAGATATTCATTCTAGGATATTTATCAACCATTTGTTTCATTTTCTATAATAGTATTTATTTTACCACACAAGTAATTAGAGAAATTATTTATCTTGCTGCGGATGAATCAAGCCAAAACAAAATTAAAAAAAAAAAAATTCTTATATTAGCAGTCACATATATGATATGATAATAAAATTAGATCTTATTTTGAGTATTGTACATACTTCGTATAGCTTTAAATCTTTTTCTTTGTACCTAGAGACCATTTGGAAATTCTGTTGAAAGTGCAGGAGGATGCAAAATCACCTCAGCTTAAATAGCTTCGAAAAACATTAAAAGATTAATAGTTTTTTCAAAATCTGATTTTAAAGATAAATTTTATCCTTAATAAAACATCACATGTATTATATAAATCCAAAACTATCATTATTTAATTTAAATACAAAATCTGTAAATATATAAGGTAATCAATACCATAACTTAATTAATGTGAAAATTTATAATCATACTCAAGTAGACATTAGCACGGAATTTTGTACGAACATCTACACTAGGGCATGACTCATAAAACTTATTAAGTATATTTTTTAAGTTATACTAATTATTGGTTAATTAGACACTAATCTGCATGGACCCTCATGGATAAGTCTCTCGTTAATGCGCTTTGTACTTGCACGAAAAATCCATGCAGAGTTTACAAAAACAATAGTCATCAATTTTAAACGTCACGATCATCACAAAGGAACATAACAAATCAACGCAATATAAGACTATCTTGGGAAGTATATTAATTTTATTATACGAAAAAGATGTCGCATTTGCATGCATAAAGGCTGAAAATTACAAAATACACATCAAAGATTCGATTGACACACACAGCAACAATCCAAATGCAAGAAAATGGCAAGAACTTTGCTCTTTCTATTCTTCTTAAAAAACAAAGATAAAAGAGAATCAAACGCGGCAACTCGATCACTATCCATCTTGCTCTCAGTAAGCTTTTCATCAAACCCGTTCTTTATTCGGATACCATTCGCCGCTCCTACAAGAACAAATTAATCAGTCTCTTTTATTTGTCACTTAATCACTAGGAACACAATTAAACAGAACATTTACAGTGCTTAAAATTGAAGTGCTAAATGTAATTCTGAACTACTAGTCGTTACATGTAAAGTTTTTAAAATAATTGAGATTACCATTAAAGCTTCAGCCATCCATGGCTGCTTTCTAGTAGTAGTAAGGAGGAGGGGGAGATGCATAGATGTAAGGGCTAGTGTTGCGCACAGGGGGTGGTGGTGGTGGGGACTTGTAAGCAGGAGGTGACGGAGTAGACTCGTAGACTGGTGGAGGAGGACGTGGGGACTTATAAAATGGGGATGGTGGCAGAGGTTTCTTAGGTGGTGGGGAATGATAAACCAGTGTCGGTGGTGGTGGTGTTGGGGACTTGTAAGTAGGAGGTGGTGGGAAATGGTAAATTGGAGTTGGTGGTGGGGCAGATTTATAGATGGGTGGAGGAGGTGGTGGGGACTTGTAAAGCGGGGTTGTTAGTGGAGAGTTGTAGGGTTTCTTAGATGGTGGGGAATGGTAAACAGGTGTTGGTGGCGGTGGTGGTGGGGACTTGTAAGCAGGAGGTGGTGGAAAACTATAAATTGGAGTTGGTGGCGGGGCAGACTCGTAGACTCGTGGAGGAGATGGTGGGGACTTGTAAAGCGGCGGTGGTGGTGGAGACTTGTGGGGCTTCTTAGGTGGTGGGGAATGGAAAACCGGCGTCGGTGTTAGTTGTGGTGGGGAATTGTAAGCAGGGGTTGGCGGGGAATGGTAAATTGGAGTTAGTAGCGGGGCAGACCCGTAGACTGGTACAGGAGGTGGCGGGAACTTGTAAAATGGAGGTGGTTGTGGAGACTTGTAAGGTTTCTTAGGTGGTGGGGAATGGTAAACCGGCGTCGATGGTGGTGGGAATTTGTAAGATGGAGGTGGCGGAGAATGGTAAATCGGAGTTGGAGGCTGGGCAGACTCGTAGACTGGTGGAGGAGGTGGAGGGGACTTGTAAAGCGGGGATGGTGGTGGAGGTATGTAGGGTTTCTTAGGTGGTGGGGAATGGTAAACCGGTGTTGATGGCAGTGGAGGTGGGGACTTGTAAGTAGGAGGTGGCGGGAAATGGTAAATTGGAGTTGGTGGCAGGGCAGATTCATAGACGGGTGGAGGAGGTGGTGGGGACTTGTAAACCGGGGGTGTTAGTGGAGAGTTGTAGGGTTTCTTAGATGGTGGGGAATGGTAAACCGGTGTTGGCGGCGGTGGTGGTGGGGACTTGTAATCAGGAGGTGGCGGATAATGGTAAATCGTAGTTGGAGGCTGGGCATACTCGTAGATTGGTGGAGGAGGTGGAGGGGACTTGTAAAGCGGGGATGGTGGTGGAGAGTTGTAGGGCTTCTTAGGTAGTGGGGAATGGAAAACCGGTGTCGGTGGTAGTTGTGGTGGGGACTTGTGAGCAGGAGTTGGCGGGGAATGGTAAATTGGAGTTGGTGGTGGGGCAGACTCGTAGATTACTGGAGGAGGTGGAGGAGACTTGTAAAGCGGTGATGGTGGTGGAGAGTTGTAGGGCTTCTTAGGTAGTGGGGAATTGAAAACCGGCGTCGGTGGTAGTTGTGGTGGGGACTTGTGAGCAGGAGTTGGCGGGGAATGATAAGTTGGAGTTGGTGGCGGGGCAGACTTATAGACTGGTGCAGAAGGTGGCGGGAACTTGTAAAACAAGGGTGGTGGTGGAGACTTGGAAGCTTTCTTAGGTGGTGGGGAATGGTAAACCGACGTCGGTAGCGGTGGTAGCGGAGACTTGTAAGTAGGAGGTGGCAGAGAATGGTAAATTGGAGTTGGTGGCGGGGCAGACTCGTAGATGGGTGCAGTAGGTGGCGGGAACTTGTAAAACGGGGATGGTGGTGGAGACTTGTAGGGTTTCTTAGGTGGTGGGGAATGAAAAACCGGCGTCGGTGGTAGTGGTGGTGTGGCCTTGTAAGTAGGAGTTGTCGGGGATTGGTAAATTGGAGTCGGTGGCGGGGCAGACTCATAGACTGGTGCCGGAGATTGCAGGGTCTTGTTAAGCGGGGGTGGTGGTGGAGAGTTGTTGGGTTTTTTAGGTGGTGGAGAGTTGTTGGGATTTTTAGGTGGTGGGGAATAGAAAACCGGCGTTTGTGGAAGTGGTGGTGGGGACTTGTAAGCTGGAGGTGGCGGGGAATGGTAAATTGGAGTTGGTGGCGGGGCAGACTCGTAGGTTGGTGTAGGAGGTGGTAGGGTCTTGTAGCGCAGGGGTGATGGTGGAGAGTTGTAGGGTTTTTTAGGTGGTGGGGAATGAAAAACCGGCGTTTGTGGTAGTGGCGGTGGGGACTTGTAAGTAGGAGGTGGCAGGGAATGGTAAATTGTAGTTGGTGGCGGGGCAGACTCGTAGGTTGGTGTAGGAGGTGGCAGGGTCTTGTAGTGCGGGGGTGGTGGTGGAGAATTGTAGGGCTTCTTAGGTGTTGGGGATTGAAAAACCGGTGTCGGTGGTACTAGTGGTGGGGGCTTGTAAGCAGGAGTTGGCGGGGAATGGTAAATTGGAGTTGGTGGCGGGGCAGACTCGTAGACTGGTGCGGGAGTTGGCGGGGACTTGTAAAGCGGGGATGGTGGGGAATGGTAAACCGACGTCGGTGGCGGTGGTGGCGGGGATCTGGAAGCAGGAGGTGGCGGAGAATGGTAAATTAGAGTTGGAGGCTGGGCATATTCGTAGACTGGTGGAGGAAGTGGAGAGGACTTGTGGAGCGGGGATGGTGGTGGAGAGTTGTAGGGTTTCTTAAGTGGTGGGGAATGGTAAACTGGTGTTGGTGGCAGCGGTGGTGGGAACTTGTTTGTAGGAGGTGGCGGGAAATGGTAAATTGGAGTTCGTGGCGGGGCAGATTCGTAGACTGGTGGAGGAGGTGGTGGGGACTTGTATGGTGTTTTAGGAGGTGGGGAATGGTATACCAGTGCCAGTGGCGGTGGTGGTGTGGGCTTGTAAGCAAGAGGTGGCGGGGAATGGTGAATTGGTGTTGGTGGAATGGCAAACTCATAGATTGGTGGAGGAGGTGATGGGGTCTTATAAAGCGGGGATGGTGGTGGAGACTTGTAGGGTTTCTTAGGTGGTGTGGAATGGTTAACCGGTGGCGGTGGTGATGGGGATTTGTAAGCAAGAGGTGGCGATGAATGGTAAATTGGAGTTGGTGGCGGGGCAGACTCGTAGACCGGTGGAGGAGGTAGTTGGGATTTGTAAAGCGGGGGTGGTGGTGAGGACTTGTAGGGTTTCTTAGGTGGCGGCGAATGGTAAACCGGCATCGGTGGCGGTGGTGGGGGCTTGTAAGCGGGAGGTGGCGGGGAATGGTAAATTGGAGTTGGTGGCAGAGCAGATTCGTAGACTGGTGGAGGAGGTGGTAAGGTCTTGTAGAGCGGGGGTGGTGGCGGAGACTTCTCGGGCATATTAGGTGGTAGTGATGGTGGTGGTGGGGTATGGTAAACCGGCGTCAGTCGTGGGGGAGACTTATTGTAAACTGGAGGTGAAGGAGAATGGGATTTGTACACTGGTGGTGGTGGAGGAGATTTGTTTGGTGGGGGAGGAGATGTGTAGTAGTAATAGTTTGCAAAGGCTTCTAATGGCAAGTAGCTAAGAGAGACTGATATTACTAAAAGGGTGGCAACGAGAGAGCCCATTTGAGACCCCATCGTTCGATACAAGGTGGAGTTTCGCTTGTGCTATAAAACAAGCTCCTTCCCCACCTTATATAGATTTGGCTTTTTACCTTCTCTACCAAACTTGTCATATATAACATTGACGGCTTGACGTTAAACAATTTTACTGTAATGTAACTAAATGATTCTGGTTATGTTTGAAAAGGATGTCATTAAGTCGGGACAAATTTGACTAAATACAAAATTTTTATGATTTTGTTTAGTGGCCAGCTGTTGGCCAATCAGGGAACAAAGTAATTAAGAGTCACTGAGTCATGATCCTGCTAATGATGTGCCATTTTTTTTTTATTAATGTAATAATTTGAACAGGAAGTCTTTTGTAGTTAATTTCAATATCATTATTCTCATGAAAAGCTTAAAAACATGCCCTCAATTGCCTAACTTATCATGAATGTTTTGGCCTTGGGTCCAGGCGGCGAGACTTATTTGCAATAATAATAGTAATTTGAATGTTTTCCTTTTGCTCAAGAATTATTTCTTCAAGATTATCAAGGTGCATTAATAAGATCTATGACTGAGAGCAAGGGTATGCACTATTTGGTTTGGTTGAGTTTAACTGAACCAAACTAAAACCAAATGATTCATAAATTTATGAAACAACTATGAACCAAACAATAGAACTGAACCAAATAAATTTGGTTCGATTCTATAATTTGATTTGGTTTTTATCTTGTATCTTCATTGTTTAATAAAAAATTATATAATAGCAATACATTATTACTACAACAATTATCTTGAGTCTATAAATCGTCAAACAATCAACAACATAACAAAATCTAATAATAGTAAATTAATATAATCAAGTTCAATAATAATCTAGAAATCCACAAACAGTAAACAACATAACAGAATCTAATAATTGTAAATTAACATAATCAAGTTCAATAATAATCTAGAAATCCACAATAACAATAGTAAATTAACATAATAATTAAAGTCCAAAAATAATCTGGAAATCCACTACATATTACTAAATAAACTTGAACCTTCTAGAACTAATGACCACTCTCCCAATTACCACCAGGGGCGGCTCAATTAATTTTGTGGCCATAGGCGAATTGTTTCAATTAGGTCTTTCAAAAAAATTTATTACTAAAAATTCATTTATTTAAAATCAAATTTTCTAGTTTTATGAGGTGCAAAATTATTAATCAAAATTTTATATTCTAATTTCACTAATATATTTTTCTTAATAGCTAATACATTTAATCTTTCTTACGACATGGTTGATCTTAAATAAGTTTTTATCAATTCTTCAAAAATTCTTCCTGCAGAAGCAATTGTTATTGGTGTTGTTAATAATATTCTCTAAGCAATATTTAGAAAAGAATCAATTTTTTTCAAATAATTGACTATATCAAGCGGGGTATTTTTTACTCTTTGAAAGGCTTCTTTTAAAATTCTTGTTTTAAAGCATTTTAGAAAGCATATCATGTTTTAAAGCATTTTCAAGATTAATGCAATAAGTTTTTAAAACATCTTCACTTAACAATTGTAATTTTTTGAAATTAAACAAAAATCCAAACATATTCTCATACATTTGAAATTGTTCAAATCTACTCATTATTGAATAAATAGCTTGATCTACTATATATATAAAATAATTAATTCTAAAAGACTCTTCAAGAGACAAAATACTTCATTCACTAATATTTTTAACAATTTTGTTTTTTCTACAAATTACACATTTTTCATGAAATTTAGGTCCTATTTCCATTTCATTTTTAATTTCTTTAGCTGAAATCATAGTAGAAATGAATTCATTTTCTCTATAGCTTTCAAAAAACAAAATAAGACTTTTAAGCTGATCTATAGCAATATCAATATGCATGTCTTCTTTTTTCAAGATCTTACAACAGAGTTAACAACAAATAATCATACCTAATATGAATTCAAAACTTTCTAATTCATATGTTGTTAATCACTTAGCTTCACTCTTTATTTTAGAATCTTCAATAATTTTTTCTAATTCAAGTAAAGCATCTCTTATTTGTGGAGCTTGAAATTTTATTGCTTTCACAGTTTCAATACGACTTTCCCAACTTGTTTATGATAATGATTTGACAGTTAAATTAAGTATATTATTTTGTAAAATTTTTGATCGTTTCGTTGAAGAAGAAAACAATGAATAAATATGTTGTACAACTCCAAAAAATGAAATAGCTCTACGACAAGAATTAGCCATATCACAAAGCACTAAATTAAGATTATGGCAACCGCTTGATATATAAAATGCTCTAAGATTGATTTCTAATAGTCCTTTTTGTATACCTTGGTCTTTTCCTTTGATATTAGAACCATTATCATATCCTTATCCTCGTACATTATTAATGTCAAGTTTAAGAGTTTTTATTGTATCTATGAGTTCATTAAGGAGGCCTTTCCCAGTAAAGTCATCAACTTTTAAGAATCCTAAAAAATACTCTTCTTTTTTTATTAGGTTTGCTGAAATATCTATACATCTTAATGCAACAGACATTTGTTCTCGATGGCTTGTATCTGGAGTACAATAAAGTATAATTGAGAAATATTTTACTTCTAAATCTTATTAATTATTGCATTTTTTATTTCAAGTGCTAACATTTGTATCAACTCATTTTGTATGTTATGCCCAAGGTAATGATTATGAATTTCACCATTTTTAATACGTCTAACATGTTCTTGCATTGTTGGATTAAATTCTGCAATCATTTAAATTAAACTTAAAAAGTTTCCATTATTATCTTGGTATATCTTCTCATTCCACAGAATGCTAAATTATTTTAGCAAGACTCTTTACAACAACAATAATTCTTATTAATACTTTTTCCTATTGATCTCTTTCCTTATTTATTTTTTCTTGAATATCTTTGTCAATTCTTCTTTTCTTCAATAATCTTATTTCTAACTCAACCCATAAATTCATATTAGTAATATGTTCATTGCTCGTTTCATGATTTTTAAGTTTAACATTAAGGTTTTTCCAATTGTTAGTTCCTTCATTACCTAGTGGACTTTTATTGGAGTTTGTATTAGATAGTTTGCAGCCAAAACAATATACTTTATCAAAATCTTTTGAATAAATCAGCCACCTTCTGTTATATTTTTCTCCATTTGGTAGTTTTTTAATGTAATATGTAACAGAGAAATGCCTAGAAAATTCATCCTTTAGAAAACTTAAATCATTGTCTCTAATTGGACTATTCTCTACTAGAAAATCTCTTAATTTATTATTTTTATTTTCCCATCTACCAGGATCATAAATATTATTTGAAAAACAATACTCTTCAAAATCTTCAGTTTTATCTCTAGTTTCACCTTCATTCATATTTTTATTATAATCTCCTGTAAGGGTATTATCACAATTTTGATCATTATTATCTTTAATGTCATTGTTTTCATTAACTGGTTCATCATCTTTTAATTCACTTTGAGCTTGTTCATCAATTATTGATGCTTCACTCAAAATTCACATATTTTTTTTACTACTTTTGACAAATTTATCAAGAGCTCCTTTTTGAGATTGAACTAACTAAGTTTTCTATTCTTCTCTTTTTTAAAAATTTTTCATATCTGGATGCATATTTTCTAGTAGACATTTTTAGGAAAAGAAGAGTAAATAAGCAAAAAAT
This sequence comes from Murraya paniculata, assembly GCA_030449075.1. NCBI lineage: Eukaryota > Viridiplantae > Streptophyta > Magnoliopsida > Sapindales > Rutaceae > Murraya > Murraya paniculata. Next base: position 610,981 of record JAEVFN010000059.1, on the reverse strand, counting down.
TATGCTAGATTATTAAAAGAAAACGTACAAATAAGAATTCCCTTCGTTACATGATTTCTTCTTCATATAGATAGATATACGATCTATGGGGCAATACTTAGAAGTACATTTTGTGCAACAGCCCCCTATCTGATAGAAAAGGATTCCATGATCTTGATATGAACACAATAATATTTAAAATAAGCAATAACAATTAAATAATACAACTAATTTAGTGATCAATAAAAATAGTTATTTTTTCCCCCTTAAGCGACAATTACAGAAAGTAGTTTATATGCCCTAAAATCCAAACAAGGGGATAACATGAGCCAATAATATCCAAACGAAAAAAAATAAAAATAAAGAAAAAATAATTAAAAAATAATTACCTGTGCTTTGATGGAGGAGAGATTGAGATTGATAAAGGGAAATTGCCAGAGCCTTTAGCTTTCTAAATTGACAGGGAATTGAGAATTATCGTGACTTTTTTTCTAATTGATAAAAACTATTAATGGATAATAATAAGTTAACAAATATTTGGCTTTTATGGAGTTTTAAATGAAATAATGTTAATTAGAGATTTTATATGAATAAATAGGATAAAAAATGGTTAATTCTAAGTTTCTAACATTAAAATGAGATTTTATAGGGATTTGATAATTTATTTACGGAAAAGATTATTATAAGATAATAATAAAATATATAAATTAATAACTTAATAGGTGTAATTTTGAAAAAAAATTTGGGGCCTTCATATGTTGTGGGGCCTTAGGCAACCGCCTAAGTTGCTTAGGGGAAGAGCCGCTCCTGATTACCACTTCTTCATCCTTTAACTTCTATGTATACAATGCTTATATTATCTCTCATAGTTAAAGTGAGCTATTAGCCAAGCATCAACAATAAAAAAATAAATAAATAAATAAAGTGTATGCTATGACATAGATAATCACATGTATTAACTAACAAATAAAAGTTAAAAATGATAAATTATGAACCTCTTTTTAGTTTTTTCTTGAATCATTTGGTTTAGTATTTGGTTTGATTTTGAACCAAACCAAATAAAAAACCAAAGGTTCAAAAATTCTGAACCATTTGATTTTTATGCTCCGAACCACACTGAATTGAATTACCATAATCTAGTTTGGTTTGATTTGGTTCAGATTGAACCAAACCAAATGCCCACCCTAACTAAGAGCAATATGTTCTCACAACATTTGTCAGAAGAGTAAACTAATTTGCCCAACCCAAATATATAAACAAACAGCAGTTGATTTTGGGTTGGGGGGGGGGGGGGGGGGGGTGGGGCGGCGCTGAGAACTAAGAAATTCTACTCGTACCGATAATAATAATAATAGAATGCAAATCAATAATATGAATTATTTTGTATTTAACTAATTTTAAACACTTAATAATTAAAATCTCTCTCAACAATTATGTATAAATCCTATTTATATGAAACAAATACCAAGATAAGGCCATGCTTTTCAAATTTATGTGTTAACTAAAAGAAAAAGTTAGCAAGAATCGATAGCAATAATAATAATAGTAATTTCAATATTTTTTTAAAATAATCTCAAGTAAAATTATCTATTCTCCTCCCTCCAAACAAAAAGTAATAATATTGATAATAAAAATAACAATATTGACCTTTTTTTCACTTCAAAAGTGAACTTAAATATAATAATTTTTTTTTTCAAATAGATAAAGAATGTAATATTTTTCTTAGAAAAACTAATAATAAATTAATGGTTAGACAATGCTATAAATTATAACTCTTTAATATTAAGGTTATCAAATATAAAATTTGTATAAAAAGTTCTTAGTTGTAAGATAATTATTAATTAAATATAGGCCTAAAAAATAGGTCTTCTTATTATAAGTAACTTAAAAAATTAATTTGAGTATGTCAAGTATATATATATATATATTTATTAAAAAAAATTTCTAACATATGGGTGTAAGCGACTACAATAGCATCTTCATAATATATAGGCCCTACGCCACCACCTTTTCTGCCTATAGTTAAAGTCGCCCTTAATTAAATGGGAACTCTATGAAATTTTAATTTTCTGATTTTTTTTTGGGAGATTGGTATAGACAAGCTACTTCAGATTTCTTTCCTCTGCCTGTTGTGGAAAAGAAAGGAAAAATAAGTTGATGAATGTATCAGGTTCATTTGAGGGAGCCTAAACCTCTAAAATTCATGTATGTGCTTTCAAATTCAGAGAGTATCCCCTGCTGTTTTATGTTTAAAAATTAAATAAAGGAAGAATACAACTGTCCTTCCAAGACTATAGGCATGTGCCAACAAAAGAGCTAACAAACTAGCTTGGTCTCTAACTTATCCAACATCTAACTTGACTTATTCAAATAATGAAAGAAACAAATAATTAATAGAAGGACAAAATAAGACATGTAACAACTCTTCCCCCCTTAAATTGCTGCCTTGTTCTCAAGGCCAAGATAAGGGAACTGGTTATTAATGAAGTCACGATTTTCCTAAGTTGCATCTACAGGTGACAAGCCCTACCAATGAATTAATACTTCTTGTTTGTTTCTTCGAAGCTGCAGTCTAGAATAACTTGGGCCGTTGGGAGCATTCTTTCTTCAGCGATGTCGAGAATAGGTAACTGAGACCGCACCATCTCATCTTCAACCATCTTCTTAAGAACTGAGACATGAAAAATAGGATGTATATTCTAATTTATATGCAACCTTGCCAATCCTCTGCAGAATTTTAAAAGGCCTAAAATACTTGGCTAAAAGCTTCATATTTCTCCTCATAGATAGAGATAATTACCTGTAAGTGATTGACACTATAAAATGTATATTTAATAAGGATAAAATTATTAGTTTTCTACTTACAATGTTGATTAAAGCACTCATTATTACTAAATTTGTTTAATGCTCCCCTAATAAATTTGTGTTAAATTAATCTGTAATATATTAATTTTTTGTTAATATTCCAAGAATAAAGAGGGAATTGGACACCAAAGCGGGAGACAAGAAGTTAAATCACTAGAGTTATTTAGAATACATTATTGAGGGGATGTAATTAATAAAAAATAAATAAATAAACAAATAAAAAGAAAAGTGAGCCATGACTATTGTGATAGTCAAGTGGCCACTTACAACTTGACTATTACACATTTCTATGTAACATGATATAATAAAAAAATAATAAATAATAATAAAATAAAAGAGAAAGGAGTCATCAGTTGCCTATAAAAGGCAACAATATGGAGAAAGGGAACAAGAAGAAGGGAGTCGAGACCGAGGCTTAGGAAAATTTCTTCTTTTGTGTAGTTCATGTTCTTGTAATATATTTCACAAGTTTATTAAATAAAATGAGTGCTTTGTTTTTTAATATCAGTGATTAATTTTCTAAGTTAAGGTAAAAGGTGAAGTTCAAGGGTTGAAATTATTTAATTAATTACCCTCTTAAGAGAGTTTTAAAATTTATTTTATTTGTTTGTATTTTTATTTTTTACTAGTTTCTTTTATATCATGTCAATTTATAGATTTTGCTTTCCTTGGATTTATATGGTATTTTGACATAATGTCTACACGCTAATATAGTTGTATCATATTAGGTACTTAATATCATATTTATCCACATTAATAGTTAGTTAAAGAATTAAATGGCATAATGATTAATTGGCAAAAGAAATGCAAAATATATATATATATATAAAAGTGTTATGATCACAATTTGAAACCCGAGAGTGGATCCCGTGACCTTAGCAACTTTGAAATTGGCTCTTATTAATTTCTTTTTATGCACTTAAATTTCTTTGTTTAATAATTGACTATTAGATTTTTAAATTCCTTGTTGTTCGACTCTAAATTCATTAAGTTATATTATAACTAAATACTCTTATAATTAGAAGTAAACAATACTTTTACTGGGGAATTTTCTAAATTTGGTGTCAATTTGTCTTTATTATTCTTTTTTGCTGTGCGTTTCTATCTTTGTCATTTTATTTTATATTTTTGTAAAACTTCAGTTAACACTCCTCTTCTCTTGAAATTTTAGTATTATCTATAAAAAAAAAATTTGTGAAAAAACTTCATGGTGACCTAGAAACTCTTGTAAATCAATCCCTAAACTAAATTGGAATTTGCATCTTTAGACTTTACTTATTTTTTGGACTTTTGGAGACTTTACTTATTCTTTGGACTTGTGGACTTAAAAGACTAAATGAACTTGGACCTTTAAACTTTGTGGACATAATTGACATGGACTTGGACTTTTAAAATTACCATTAATATCTGAAAATTAAATTAATTATCTAATTAGTAGGTAATTCTTGAAAGTTGTTAAAAAAAAGAAGAAGAACAGTTCATGCCTTAAGGTAAGTATTCCTTTCCTTCTAATTTCTTTTAATTTTTGCAATTTAACTTTTTGTAATTTTTTTGTTAATTTATATGGTCGATTTAACAGCCTGTCGTGTTATTTTTTTCAGTTTAATTATTCTTGCATACTAATTTGTGCAATTTTTATTTTATGTTTTATTTTATGGTTGGTTCTAAAATACCGCCTAACTTGTTAATATTTTATTAATGTGTTATTGTTTCTTTTAATTACTTTCTTTGTACGGCTAGTTTAATTGCCTATTAATTTCAGTTAATGAAGTTTTAGTTTATTTATTTTTATTTCACATTTATTTATTTTTAATTTCTGCACATTTATATTATTTGCTTATTTAATTTCTAGTTTATTTTTATCTGTGCAATTTTCATTTAGAGTTTTATGCATTAGTCATTTGTTTGTGCATCATTTTATTAATTTAATTTGACACACACTCACATTATTAGCATTGTATGAGACGTTGGTCTCGTACAAATAGTGGCAGAATAATTAAGAAATCACCTTCACCACCCTTAGATATGGCTAACATCGAAGCTGATAATATTTAAAAGCAAAGAGATAATCAAGCCTTGCAAAATCTTCATGAACAGTCTAGGACACTTAGAGATTTCATGCATCCTACTAGAATAAGGGCACCATCATGCATAGTTTTTCCTCTTGACACATCTCGTTTTAATTTCAAACTTCGTATCAGTCTTCTTCTACCTACTTTTCACGGTTTTGAGTCTAGAAATCCAAACCTACGTTTGAGAGAATTTGAGGAAGTTTGTAACACTTGTACTGATCAAAATTGTATAAGGAACATAATCAGACTTAAGTTTTTCCCTTTATCATTAAAGAAAAAAGGTGAAACTTGGCTACAAAATCTTAGGTCAGGATCTAGCAAAACTGGGGATGTAATGCAAGCACAATTTTTTAAAAAGTTCTTTCTACCCCATAGAATAAATTCTTTTGAAAGACAAATCATCACCTTCACTAAAAAACTAGGACAAACCCTTTACCAATGTTGGGATAGGTACAAGGAGCTACTTAACATTTGCCCACACCACAGTTTTGAAGTATAGAGGTTACTGTCTAATTTCTACGAGAGTCTAACATCCCAAAGTAGACAGATTGTTGAAATGATGTGTAATGGTGAGTTTAGAGACAAAAGTCCTGAAGCTGCATTAGATTACCTCGACTATACTGTAGAGAACACACAACACTAGAATACAATTGGTTCTTATGAGACATCGAGTAAACTTCAGTCATCTCTATTTGGTGGATGCATGTACAACATTTAAGAAGACCATGACCTTCAAGCCAAATTTGCATTCTTAGCTAGAAAAGTTGAAGAATTAGAGTCGAAAAAGAACGATCATATAAAGTCTGCTCAATATATTTCATGTCATGTTTGTGATTCTACTGACGATTTTACATAGGACTGTCCGACATTGCCAGCTCTGAGAGAGAGTTTGCACGAACAAGTAAATGTTATTGACAATATCAAAAAGCCGAATCTCAATCGATACTCCCAAACCTACAACTCTGCTTGGAGAAACCACTAAAATTTTAGTTGGACAAATGACAATCATACACAACCTTCACAACTAGCTCCTCCACATCAGAATTTCAAAAACTCCTAGAGTTACCCACCATATGTCCCACCACTAAGAAAAACTCTCGAAGATACATTGTATTCATTCATTGAAAAACAAGAGTCGATCAATAACCAAATTATGCAAACTTTGACTAATTCGACAGAAACTATCTCCAAACTTACATCAGCCCTCACCATACATGAAAAAGGTAAGTTTCCTTCTCAACCTGAATGAAACCCCAAGAGTCAACAACATCCTCAAATAAGTAATACAAGAAACTAAAATATGAGCCAAGTCAAATCGATCATACCTCTTTGTGGTGGTAAAGTTGTCAAAAAACACATTCCTGATTCTCATGAAATTAGTAAGGATTCAATTTCAGAAAGTAAGGAAGAGTCTGTCGAACCTTTAACCCATGAAGAAATAACCAAGTCTCCTTCTATACCCCCATTTCCTCAAGCACTAATCAAGCCAAAGAAATCAAACCACAGTCCATAAATTTATGAAGTCTTTAAACAAGTGAGGTCAATATTCCTTTATTGGACGTCATTGAGCAGGTACATTCTTATGCTAAATTTCTGGAAGATCTGTGTACTGTGAAAAGGAAATACCAAGTGTAAAAAAAAGCTTTTCTAGTAGAACATGTAAGTTCCATTGTCTCAAAAAATAATGCTTTGAAATACAAGGGTCTTAATTGTCCAACTATTTCTTGCATTATTGGGGATCATTAAATTAGACATGCTCGGCTTGATCTTGGTGCCAGTATCAATTTGCTTCATACTTAGTGTACCAACACCTCAATCTTGATGAGTTAAAACCAACCTCTATCACTCTTTTACTTGCCGATAGGTTGATTAAGGTACCAAAAGAGATAATAGAAGATGTACTAGTCTAAGTTCATAAATTCATATATCCAGTGGATTTTATTATTTTAGAAACAGAACCAATTGTTAATGAATGCAAGCAAATTCATATCATATTGGGTTCACCATTTTTAGCTACTACTAATGCTTTGATTAATTGCAAGACTGAAGTAATGAAATTATCTTTCGGCAATATGATGTTGAAACTCAATGCATTCAACATGTGCAAACAACCTCGCGACAACAGAAGATGAAGATAGTGGGAACAAGAATATTGAACTCATTAAACCAATCATTGAGAAACAAATTCAGGATGAGAAATTTATAAACTCTATGGAAATTAGAATATAATACTGTTAACATATGCTCAATACTTGATTCTCCTCAGGTACTTGAAGATGATAATGGCCAATTGAACTTTGAAGATATGATACACCTTGAAGAGGAAAAAAAGGAAGAAGCACTCGAAGATTAAAGTATGTGTACCTGAGAAATTAGCAAACCTATCTAATGGTAATTGTTTTCCCAACTCACAAGCAACTAAGAAGAGGAAAATGCCAAGAATTACAAGAAGCGAATGAAAATCTTTCATGACAAACATATCATGAGAAAATCTTTTACAGCCAGACAAAAATTACTTTTATTGAACTCTCGCTTACATATGTTTCTAGGTAAATTACGTTCTCGATGGTCTAACCTATTTATTGTTTACACTATTTTTTCATATGGGGCTGTAGAAATTGAGAATCCAAAGAATGGTGTCACGTCTAAAGTTAGTGGTCAAAGATTGAAATCATATATGAAATACCAACCACGTGAAGTAGATAGTAAAAGCAATTTGAGTGACCCACCAAATCTTGATTAAGCCTTTTGTTTTAACTTTTTGTCATTTTGTTTTATTGTTAATTCACCATTTGAATTGTTTTTTTTTTTGTATTGATTGATATACATTACGTTTAATTGTGCTTGTTTGAAGTTTATGTTTTAATTCACCATTTTTTTTATTTTTTATGACTACGTCCATGAGAAAGATCCTCTTTAAACATCTTAGAGAACTTTATGTGTGAAATTTCGCCTACGAGGCTTGCTCTAAGTTTGTAAGCACATCTTATTTGGGATCTACGGCCACCATGGTTAGTTTCCCATGTTGAAGAGTTAGAAAGACAACTCAAGAAAATAGAGGATGGTATCTATGCATTCCAATTGGAACTTGAGATCAATTCAATAAAAGGATGATGGCGAGTTAAATGTTTTGTGTGCTTTCATTTTGTCTTTTGCTTTCACTTATGTCTTTTTGCTCGATTGTTTCTCTCCTTTGGTGTATTGAAATTTATTATCCCAATTAAGTGGCGAATAATGGTACTTCGTGACTTCTTAAGTCGGTATCTTTAGTTTTCCACATTAACTGAAATTTCAAAATTAAACATGGAAGAAATACAATGTAAATTGCATAAGCGTTTTCTTTTTCTCCCTCAAAATGCTCTTAAAAAGATTTACAAAGCTCGTTGTGAACGACTACATTTGTTAAAGATCAATGGGATTCCTGTTAACATTCGTTAGTTAATTGAAGTAAAGGTTCGATTGGCAGGTGATTTTTCTGAACCATATGTTTCTTACATGGCTGGTTTTGGTAAAACCACATTTGGTAAAAAAGGAAGAGCTAAGTGGTTTGGTTTTAAATGTCCTAATTTTATAAAACTTTTATACAATCGACCGGGTTGTAAAACTTTAGGAATGATTTCTATAAATTGTGAAGCTAAAATTAAATTTGTTGAGGATGACATGAGTAAAGAATTATTAGATGATATCTTACGATCTCTTGAGATGCATCCAAGCGGATATGTACAACGTGAGATTCACAATTTATAGAAGCTATTCCAAAAAGAAAGTGCACAATTTAGTCTTAGGAATCTGACTCTAAAAGACATTATTTGCCAGTTTATAAGAAAACTAGATGGGAAGCCTATCCTCGACCTATAGAGGGCATTCAAGCAGTTACTAGACGTAAAACCGGAGGAAGATGTGAGCCACAATCAAAACTACCAGTAAATATCCTTTCATTTTAATATTCTTTTACTTTTTGCATTATTATTTTTAATGGTGTGATTTTATGTCTAATTACTGTTTACTTTTTCTTTTACTGCTTTCTTTTTTTTTTTTTTTTTTTTTGAATTATTGAGCCATAAGCTTCATGCGTTATTTGAAAACTCATCATCCCATATACAACTGTGCATCATTATGTTTATCATCAAGATCTTTAAGTATGTGCTCCTTTTCAAGTACTCACAAATTATTTTTGAAAGATTGTTCCAATGGCAACAACTTCGAGCAGAGAACTTGAAAACATTTGTGTGCTTTCTGGGTTTCACTATGGAAAGTATAAGGAGTTCGTTCAGGCAGTTGATCTTGTTTGTGTTATAGCAGAGAGAAAACTACATCTTCTGTATGGCGGAGGTGACCGAGGGTTATCAAAGCTTGTCTTAGAAGTTGTTTTCGTTAGAGGAAATCAAGTGCTAGGCATCATCCCAAAAGCCTTAAAACCTTTGGGATGTTTACTCGGCCCACCAATTGGAGAAGAGTTAGTTGTCTCAAGTATGCGAGAAAGAATATTCAAAATATTAAATTATGTTGGCGCTTTCATTTTCTTACTAGGAGATCTAGCAACGTTAAAGGCGCTAATTACATTTGCTTCTTGGGCCATTTGAATATCCATAAATAATCCACTAGTTTGTCAAATGTTAATAAATTTTGTGATGGCTTAATAGCATTTCTTAATCACACAATTAAGAATCATTTTATTCCATCCTCAGCAAAAAAACCTCTTTATTAGTGCTCATACTGCTAATAAGTTGCTTGATCTTTTGCAAGCTTACAAACCAGAGCCAGATCCCATGACTTTGTCGTTAGATTGGTCGACTAATGATGATGGCAATAACCCTCATAAGAAGTGTAAATTAGATTTAACTTTCCGTTTGAAAATATTTTCTAGAAGTGGTCAGGTAATGTCTTCTAAACTTACTTTTTTCCTTTATCACGTTGAGTACAATGTTTCTTTCAGGTTGGGGGAGGGAATAGTTGACAGTTGTGAAATGTTTCAATCCTAGTGATGTTTTTACTAATATTTGTTGTAAAGACTAAGTTTGGATAAATTTGAGTCGAAGATGGCTGAATATGGAGTATAGTGACTCTAGAAATGCATCTTCTTAGTCTTAGAGTAGTGACTCTAGAAATGCATCTTCTTAGTCTTAGAGTTTAGTTGAAAAAAAAAGATTTATTTCCTATTTTTTAGATTTTTTTTAATCATCTTCTTTAAGTTTTTGCAATCAGTTCAAGTGTGATCGCTTCATTTTCTTCTATTGTCTTTAACTTTTATTTTTAAAAAAAGAAGAAAAAAGAAAAAAATGCTTATACTTTTATTTAATTGTTGTAATTAATCCAATTAAACAAGTAAACATAATTTTTTTTTAAAAAAAAAGGAAATTTCAAATTAGATTTAAATTAGATTCAAATTAGATTTTATCACTTAAATTGGTAGGGCCTAACAATGAGCAGGTTAAATGGTGTGATTGACACTAAAAAGTGTATATTTAATAAAGATAAAATTATCAGTTTTTCACTTACAATGTTGATTAATGCGCACATTATTCCTAAATTATCTTAATGCTCCCCTAATAAATTTTTGTGTAGAATTAATTCGCAGTGCGTTAATTTTATATTATAAATATTTCAGGAATAAAAAGGGAATTGGAGTCGAAAGCAGGAGATAAAAAGATAAATTGCTGGAGCCATTTGGAATACATTATTGAGGAGATATAATTAATAAAAATAAATAAATAAATAAAAAAGAAAAGTTAGCAATGACTATTGTGATAGTCAAGTGGGGTCAAGTGGTAACCTTACCACTTGACTATCACACATTTTTTTGTAACATGATATAATAAACAATAATAATAATAATAATAAAATAAAAGAGAAAGGAGGCATTAGTTGCCTATAAAAGCAAGAATATGGAGAAAATGGAGAAGAGAAAAGGAGCTGAGACTGAGGTTTAGGAATTTTTTTTTTTTTTGTGTAATTCATTTTCTTGTAATATATTTCACAAGTTTGTTAAATAAAATGAGTATTTTGTTTTTCAATATCAATGGTTAAATTTCTAAGTTAAGGTAAAAGGTGAAGCTCAAGGGTTGAAATTATTTAATTAATTATTCTCTTAAGTGAGTTTTAAAATTTATTTTATTTGTTTGTATTTTTATTATTTACCAGTTTCTTTTATATCATGTCAATTTATAGATTTGCTCTCCTTGAATTTATATGGTATCTTGAAATGATGTCGACACGCTAATATAGTTGTGGCACATTAGATACTTAGTCTCATATTTATCTACATTAATGGATAGTTAATGAATTAAATGGTATAATAAATAACTGGCAAAAGAAATAAAAAATACAAATATGAAACAGTGTTATGACCATAATTTGAAGCCTGAGAGTGAATCCCGTAACTTTACCAATTTTTAAATTGGCCATTATTAATTTCTTTTTATTCACTTAAATTTCTTTTTCTAATAATTGAATAATAAATTTTTAAATTTCTTATGGTTCGACCCCAGACTTATTAAATTATATTATGACCAAACACTCTTATACTTAAAGGTAAATAACACTTTTGAGTCGTGTCACTAAAGTTGTAGCCTTAAGTACGCCATCTCACCTTCTGAAAACTCAATTTCTCATTGTTTAGAGTCATAACTATGTTTCATTCAAGACTTCTTTGGTCTTACTTTAAATCTTATTTTCTCGAAACAATTTTGTGAAATGATTCTCAGTGCTACTCAGGATATTGCTGGCATCATAAAAATCTTCATTTTGTTTTAATTTATTAAATCTACCCTCTTTTTCTGCTCAAAGGCTTTAGTTTTTAACTCTTCTGTTCAATGTTCTTCCATAGGATGCAGGCATTTCGACTATAAGAAGTTTGTCTCTTATGCAAGCATGACTTTGGGACTTTTTATCCTGAAAATGAAGATGGTTTCTATTCTAAGATTGGCGGAGGACCTGATGTTGGCAGTGTGATGATGCAGACTGTCTTGCAGTTTGGGATCATATTTTACTTCCTGTTACCGAGGAATTGGATCCTGATATAATTCTAGTATCTGCTGGATATTGCAGGTTCGGTGGTTTATTTCTACTTGTGGGGCTCTATTAGGACGCCCTGCTGTTTCCATTCTAAATTTTAAAATGTATATTGGTCAAATGTCATCATAGAAATCTGATCTTGGTGGCAGTTTGATTGGATAATTTATATTTCATATAGAACGGTCACACATGTTATATTTTAATATCTATCAGTCATTGAATAGATATCTTACTGTTATTGTTTTGGGTATATTGACAATTCAATAAAGCATTTGATGAAAGTAACTAGCTCACTAGATAGATACTTAGTGATTGTGGTCTACTCCATCTTACCCTTTTTGTTTCTCTTGGGGATTGGAATTGGAAGGTTCTCAAGTTTTGCTAATTTTATGATGCTATACTCATGACTAGCAATTGAAGAGGGGGAAAAACAGTTTTGAGTCATTGAATGTTGGCCAAATTCGGTTAATGTGGAAAGCAAATTTTATCTAGCTGGCAATTACAATGCAAAGATCTCAAATTATTGTTCTCTTGAGAAGATTGTCGGTATCGTTTGAAATCATTTTCTGGTTACTTAGAATTAGCAATGAAAAGTAGCTTAAAATAGATGTGACCTTGAGATGTTTCCTTGGGGCTTGTACATGTCTCAGCTTTGATAGCAATGTTTTATTATGTCTTGTACTAAGGAAAATATATAATTATTTAATATCAGTTCCTGCATTTTTTAATTCTATTTCCCAAAGTAGCTAATGTTATCAAAATCAACAGTGGTTGGAAAATTCATGATTGAGCAGGTTTTATACCTTGTTGCTTATGGATGAAAATAAAAAAATTCGGAAAGTTCTGATGACCCTTTTCTTAATTGAGATACATTGGGATTTTACTCAACAAGATATTAAATTCAAACTTTTTAGTATGCTTGTTAAGAATTGTTTTTGTTCTGTATGGACTTTGCTTATTGTAAAACCTACCATATGTTGCTTTCTTTGTAACAAATAGAGTAACATTGTAATTTTAGAGTGAAATGGCGACGGCCTATTTTGGCTCTTTTTGAATCATTTTTTTTCCTATAAACCTTTCTAACATAATGCTTGGAACAGCCACTGGTGATTGTTCAGGGGCTGTTGCGTCACACCATATGGATACTCAATTATGTTGAAAAAGGTTAACATTCAAATTTTATCTTCTCTTTACTCTTATATTTTGACATTTTTATATTGATATTTCAAATTGTGGAACACATAATTATGGGAATTCTAGATTTCTATGATTGATAGCACAGATGAAATGGCTTAATATTTGCATTTTGTTGTGATTACGTTTTGGCTTTTTTGCAAGCTGCTGATTTTGGATTGACTTTTCAATCTTTGGCACATTCCACGTCTGTAATTTTCTTTCTCCAAGTGAATGTTGACGCTGAGATCTGGTCAAATAGATTAGCGGCATGATACCAAACCCACTGCTCAACAATAAATTTGTTTGGTGGAGAAATGGCTTGTCAATCATCATGTACGCTCTACAACCATTAGTAGAAAACCTGCTAAACACTTAAAATCATAGTAGACAGTAAGACACACTGGAAGTTTTTCTTGTGTTAATCCTACAATGCTCAAGTTAGTTTATGAGTTTTTGAAAAAAATAAAATAAATAAGTTTTGGTTCCTTATAAAGAAATTATCTCAAGAAAATGTAATAGAAAAAAAAAATTGAGAAGGAGAGTTGAACTTCCCTCTTTATTAACTCTCTTAGGGATTTTTATGGAAGTTGAAATTTTACCCTCAGTGTGTTTGTGATCAGAGACTGATCTTAATCATGGAGCCATCCTCCCCCCCTTTTTTCAGTCCCTAAAAGAGATCGAGAGCCAAGTTGGTTAATGGGCTCTGCCATGAGCGCATGATCTCTTCCACTTCCTTTGCCTCTTTCCTTTTTATTTTATTCCTATTAAAATAAAAGAATAAAATAAAAAGAAATGGGCTTATTAAACCCACCCAAATACCAGTTCGTAGTTTCTAATGCCGAGGGTAAAACGAATTAAGACTAAAAACTATACAGTTAATAATTTTTTACAAACTTAGAATCTTAAGCAATTCATTTTGCTTTCTCTGTTGACCTCGCCATGGGGGAGCAAGTATGGTCAGTTTAAGGTTTTATCCCTTATCTCAAGCAAGATTCTAAGATTTTTAATCTTTTACTCATTTTAAGATTTTATGCCTTACTTGGAGTAAGTTTCAGGGCTTTTAAACTTTTGCTAATATAAGATACTTTGAACAACTTTTGTAAGTTTAAAATTTTATGCCTTATCTAAAGCAAGTTTAAAGGCTTTTAACCTTTTACTTACCTAAGCAAACTTAATGTCACGAGCCGCCCACACAAACCATGAATGAAGGCTAATTTGGCGTGCATACTGCCACACTCCGCAACAATCCACACAACGGCTATTTATATGCAAACGGTGGAGTGCGTTTAGCGCCGAGCCTCCTCACACACACTTGTCGGCCCGTGATGAAGCCTGCATCTCAAGCCCGAGCGCCAAGTCATCAAGGCCCAACAGGCCAAGATCCACCAAGGCTTGCTAGCTTGGCCCAAGCCTTGGCCCATCTTCTAGAAGTCTCTACACCCTTGTAGATAAGCCAGCCACTTGTGTAAGTTGCCCACTTGTACAACTTGTCAACTTTCTCACCTGTAAATGAGTCTCTAGAATGAGCCACCCACATCTATAAATAGGGCATGGCACTTAGCATTTTAAGCATCACCCACCAACAAGCAATTGTAAAGCTCTCTCTTGTAAACTCTCTCTTGAGTAATAAAAACTCTTCATTGTCTATATTGCTCTCTTCTTATTAGCTTTCCTTTAAGTATTTCCGCTTAGCTAGGTTGAGAAACTCTCAAAGGTTTACTTGGCGAATTTGTGCTTGAAAGTTGCCTAAGTGCCTCACGGGTTGCTACGCATCAAACTCATCCCGTGATAAGTGGTATCAGAGCTACGGTTTGTACCCACGCAGCTAGCTCACAAAGCAATGGCCAATCTCCCAAGTGTTTCACTAGAGGGCGTTGTCGGTGTGGATGTTCCACCGGAGCCAATCCGTGGTCATGAGGAAGGACGAGGCCAAGGGAGGCCTCACGGAAAGTCCAAGGCCCTATCCGCAGATGCCTTGGAGCCTCGAGTTGCTACGCTCGAAATTTCGGTGTCCACCGCTCAAGACATCCTCGAATCGTTAGAGGAGAGGGTGAGCGGCCTTGAGGGCGAGTATGGCAAATTCTCGGTTGCCACCAAGGCCCACTTGTAAGACCAAGCCGACATATTACGGGCAGAATTCTGAGTATTCCATGACGAGTTGCTAAAACTCCACAGCTTCGTGCAATATGAGCTGCGATCGGTCCGTGCGGAAGTAGATAAGGTCCGCTCTGATTGGGCTTGGTACAAATGCACCATCTCCGCTAGTCCAGTCACGGCAAGCGCAAACGAGGCACGCCGCATAGATGTGCCAAAGCTCGACACCTACGATGGTGCGCGCAATGCCACCATTGTGGACAACTTCCTCTCTGGGCTAGACCAATACTTCAATGCCATCGGGGTTCGTGACGAGGCATCAAAGGTGGACACGGCACCTACATTTCTCCGAGGCGCCGCACAACTATGGTGGCGATGGAAGCATAAAGATATGGGCAAAGGCATTTGCGCCATCAACACTTAGGCTGACTTCCAACATGAGCTTTGGAAGCATTTTGCCCCAAGCAATGCCGAGAAAGAGGCAAGAGCATGCCTTCGTCGGCTCAAGCAAACGGGTAGCGTTCGTGACTACATCAACGAGTTCGTTACCCTTATGCTCGAGATCTCCGACATGTCCAACAAGGACTCTCTTTTCTACTTTCAAAATGGCCTCAAAGATTGGGCCAAGGCGGAGATTGATTGGCGTGGCGCCCAAATTCTTGACGACGCCATTGCCGTTGCGGAATCGCTTGTTGACTACTCCACCCAAGCCAAAGACAAGAGGCCTAGCCGAGGTAAAAGTGAGGGAGAAGGCCGGAAGGACAAAGCCAACAACCGGAAGGATTAAGGGCAGAAAAAAACCCCAAGCGACAAAGGCGGGCAGGGCAAGAACGAGGGGAAGAAGGAGCAAGCCAAGCCCCGCAACCCATGCTTCATTTCCAACGGCCCACACTGGGTGCATGATTGCTTTGAAAAGAAGTCGTTGAATGCCCTCGCCGCACAACTCAAGGGCAACACTTCAGCCAACGCGGAGGAATCCCAAACCAGCATGGGTTCTCTCCAATGTCTTAGCGTGCTCAAGAGCCATCTGTCGAACCGCACGAAGAATGGGCTCATGTATGTGAGAGCGTCCATTAGTGACCAACCCGTCCAAGCGTTGTTAGACACCGGAGCAACGTACAACTTCATTTTGGGGGAAGAGGCCAAGCGCCTAGGCCTCAGGGCCATGAAGGAAGAAGGCACCACGAAGGCAGTAAACTCACCCGCTAAGCCTATCGCAGGCACCACCCAAGCCGTGCACATGACAATTGGAATGTGGAGCGGGAAGCTCGACTTTTCCATCGTGCCTATGGACGACTTCAAGATGGTCCTTGGCATGGAGTTCTTCAACCAATCCATGCCTTACCACTACCGACCACCAACTCCCTAAGTATCCTCGATGGGAGTAAGGCGTGCACGGTGTTCGTGGAGCGAGCCAAGACCGCATACAAGACATTCTCAGTCATGCAATTCAAGAAAGCCTTTGGGAAGGACCTGAGCATCTTGGTTTTCATCCGGGAGCTCAATGAGGGGGAAGGGCGCGGAGACTCACCTAGCCAAGTCCTATTACTCATCCACGGAGTCCTCGATGAGTTCGAATATGTCATGCCTCCGAAACTTCCGAAGAAGCTCCCTCCAAGGTGGGAAGTAGATCACGCCATTGAGCTGGAGCAAGGTGCGAAGCTACCAGCCTTAGCGCCTTACCGTATGGCGCCACCCGAGCTCAAAGAGTTGCGGAGACAACTTGCGAATTTACTAGATGCCGGCTACATCGGCCCATCGAAGACCTCGTTCGGTGCACCCGTGCTGTTCCAAAAGAAGAAGGATGGCTCGTTGCGGATGTGCATCGACTACCGCACGCTCAACAAGATCACCATCAAGAACAAGTACCTGATCCCCTTAATCGTGGACTTGTTTGATCAACTTGGAAAGATGTGGTACTTCACCAAGCTAGATTTACTGTCCGGGTACTACCAAGTGCGCATCGCTAAGGGAGATGAGTAAAAAACAGCATGCGTCACAAGGTACGGATCGTATGAGTTCATTGTGTTGCCATTCGGCCTCACCAACACACCAGCCACATTCAGCACACTATGAACAAGGTGCTCCAACCTTTTCTAGACTGCTTTGTTGTCGTGTACTTGGACGACATTGTGGTGTATAGCACCACGCTCGAGGAGCATACCCAACACTTGCGACAAGTCCTCCAAGTACTACGTGAGAACGAGCTCTACCTCAAGGTCGAGAAGTGTTCATTTGCTCAATGAGAGGTGGAGTTCCTTGGCCACAAAATAGCGGATGAGAAGCTAATGATAGAGAACTCAAAGGTGAAGGCCATCCTCGAATAGGAGCCACCCACCAAAGTACCCGAGCTTCGATCATTTCTCAGGTTGGTGAACTACTACCGCCGCTTCATCAAAGGTTACTCGGCAAGAGCGGCACCCTTGACCGACTTACTCAAAAAGAATCGGGCATGGCATTGGTTCGAGGAATGCCAACACGCCTTCGAAGACTTAAAGAAGGCTATCTCCGAGGAGCTCGTACTCATCCTTCCAGACCACACCAAGCCCTTCGAGGTCCACACGGATGCCTCCGACTTCGCCATCGGTGGGGTTCTCATGCAAGAAAGCCACCCAATAGCGTTCGAAATTCGAAAACTGAAAGAATACAAAACGCTGCTACACCGTGTAAGAAAAGGAGATGACTGCTATTATCCATTGCCTAAGTGTGTGGCGACATTACTTGCTTGGCTCACACTTTATGATCATAACGGACAACGTAGCTACAAGCTACTTTCAAACTCAAAAGAAGTTGAGCCCCAAGCAAGTAAGGTGGCAAGATTTTCTTGCGGAGTTCGACTACTGGCTTGAGTACAAGCCCGAAAAAGCCACGTTGTTGTGGATGCTCTAAGCCGTAAAGCAGAATTGGTGACGCTTAGTACGAGTCAGCCGAGGTCCAACCTTGTCCAGCGCATTAAGGAAGGCCTCCAACAAGATCCGCTAGCAAAGGACTTGTTGAAGAGGGTTCTCAAAGGCAAGACAAGGCGATTTTGGCAAGAGGAAGGCATCCTCTTCACCAAAGGCGATCGACTCTTTGTGCCTAGGTGGGGAAACTTGCGAAGTGAGGTCATCAAAGAGTGCCACAATTTAAAGTGGGCTGGTCACCTCGGTATGGAGCGTATGCCGGACTCGTCCAAGCCTCATACTTTTAGCCACACATGAGAGATGACATCGAGGCTTATGTGCGGACTTGTCTTGTGTGCCAACAAGACAACACGGACCGCCAACTACCGGCGGGATTGTTGGAGCCACTACCACCTGCATCAAGGCCAGGACAAAGTGTCTTAATGGACTTCATCTCGGCCTTGCCAAAATCCGAAGGGTGCAGAAGTATCATGGTCATAATAGACCGGTATAGCAAGTATGAAATCTTCATTGCCGCACCCATCGATTGCCCGTCTCTTCATCAAGCACGTCGTGAAGATATGGGGATTCCTAAGCAGCATAGTGAGTGACCAAGACCCTCGCTTCACCGGTAAATTTTGGATGGAGCTCTTCAAAATACTTGGCACTGACCTCAAGTTCTCAACGAGCTTCCACCCACAAATCGACAGGCAAACCAAGCGCATCAATGCCCTACTTGAGATGTATCTAAGACATTATGTGAGCGCTCATCAACGGGATTGGGCTAAGATGCTAGATGTTGCCCAATTCTCATACAACTTGCAGCGGAGCGAGGCTACAGGCAAGAGTCCGTTCGAGATCATCATGGGATTCTAACCAATGACTCCCAACGCCATAGTCTCGACATATGGAGGGGAAAACCCCGCGGCTCATAAGATCGATCACGAATGGCATGAGGAAGCAGACATCACGCGGGCATACCTCGACAAGGCCGCACGGAAGATGAAGAAGTGGGCTAACACACGGAGACGCCACGTTGAATACAAGGAAGACGATCAAGTGATGATCAAGCTACTGCCTCAACAATTCAAGACTTCACGGAAAGTCCACAAAGGGCTAGTGAGGCGATACGAAGGGCCTTTCTAAGTACTACGACGTGTGGGCAACGTCTCGTACCAACTCCAACTTCCGCCAAGGCTCAAAATTCATCCGATTTTCCACGTGAGCCTATTCAAGCCATACCATAGAGACGAGGGAGGCCCAAGCCGCAGAAAATCAAGGAGAGCCCCAACGGCCGCAGTCACTGCATTCGACAAGGATGTGAACTACATCATTACCGATCGAGTCCTTTGAAGAATGGGCGTATCACCTTACAATGAGTACTTGATGAAGTGGAAAAATCTCCCCGAAAGCGAAGCTACGTGGGAATGCGAAGACGACCTATGGCAATTTATGGAACACATCCAGAAATACAAACACAACAACGCGATGAGGATGCCGCAAGCATAGGTGGGGATGGATTGTCACGGGCCACCCACACAAACCATGAGTGAATGCTAATTTGGCGCGCGCACCGTCACACTCCGCAACAATCCGCCCAACGGCTAGATATACATAAACGGTGGAGTGCGTTTAGCACCGGGCCTCCTCACACACACTTGCCGGCCCGTGATGAAACCGCATCTCAAGCCCGAGCGCCAAGTCATCAAAGCCCAACGGGCCAAGATCCACCAAGGCTTGCTAGCTTAGCCCAAGCCTTGGTCCATCTTCTAGAAGTCCCTACACCCTTGTAAATAAGCCACTTATGCAAGTTACCCACTTGTGCAACTTGCCAACTTGCCTACTTGTAAATGAGCCTCTAGAATGAGCCAGCCACATCTACAAATACGGCATGACACTTAGCATTTTAAGCATCATCCACCAACAAGTAATTGTACAGCTCTCTTTTGTAAACTCTCTCTTGAGTAATAAAAACTCTTCATTGGCTATATTGCTCTCTTCTTACTAGCTTTCCTTTAAGCATTTCCGCTTAGCTAGGTTGAGAAACTCTCAAAGGCTTCCTTAGTGACTTTGAGTTTGAGAGTTGCCTAAGTGCCGAACGGGTTGTTGCGCATCAAACTCATTCCGTGACATTAAGCAGCTTTTGTTAGTTTAAGGTTTCATGCCTTATCTCAAGTAGATTTCAAGGCTTCTAACATTTTGCTTGCTTTGGAAAAAATTCAAAGAGGAAAGAAAAAAAATGAATGGATTTTGTATTATTACATCCATTTTATTCAAAGTCATATATAATATAATTTAATTAGAAAAGATTGAAGCAAAACTGAAACTGTGGTGTAGATGTTTTTGATTCATAGACAGGTTTTTTGGGGAGCATCCCGAATCCGAGTATTTTTCAGTGGACTCTTAGCTTTTTCTGATTTCCAAGGTATCTCCTGATTTGGTACTAACAACAATTTGACACAACGAATTTGTTGTAATTCTTGCAGTCATTTTGTCGAACATCTTCCGTGTGTGACTTTGCATGACCACTTCTAAAAATCCTCTCTAGAAACCTATTTCCAAAATTGCAAACTCCACATCTCTGCATCCAATTAGTAATTAAATCCTCATTCCAAATGATTTAATCCATCACAATTATGTTGAAACCATGGCATAATCCGATTGTGAAAGTGGCTGAGATTTTAGCATATAAACTTGAACTTATGCAAAACTTTAATGGCAACCACATGATCAAGAGTTGTCTATAAAGCAAAAAGCATGTGGCCACAGGTTTGTGATATGATTTCCCACATTCAGTATATGTATATTTTAAATCTGTGCTCTGTAATCAATTTATCACGGTTGTGTTAGCCAAATCGTAAATTGAATCAGAGAGAAGCACATCAAACTTCTTCAATCAGTATTATGTTAATCCACGGATTTCACTACATTCATGTATGTAAATCAAGCAAATTCGAGCTAATTGTTCCATCTGAACTACTGTTATGATATAGATCTACTGTAATTTAGCTCAGCAATCATGAAACCAAAGTGATTGCATGATTTTTATTGACTACATGCACGTAAAACCGAAAGCTTTTAAGATGAATTTTACACATATAATATTGAATGCATGCTTGTTTAATCAGTCAATCATGCCCAAAATTACCAAATTTACGATTTAAACATACAACCCATAGCAATTGTGAGATTAAATTGGAGAATTGAAGTAAAATTGATCATCATGATGCTCATGAAGAAATAAATTCAAGCAATACCGAGGCTGTAAGATATGAAATTGATCATTCAATGCAATATATTACGCATATAGATAGGTAAATTGAAGGTAATTACCAATTTGAAGCTTTCAAACGTCAAAATTATGTTCGTTATTACTGATTCAATTCGATTCTTTCCCGTGGATTCGGAACTAAAAGCGTGCTTGCTCTGATTCATGCATAATAATATTCTGATTTTGTATTGGCCAAAAGAAAAATTGATAGAGACAAAAGTTGGCTTTTTGTAACATTCTGCATAGATGGTGCCAAATGTTGGCGCTGGAATCTAGTCGAGTTAATTAGTGACTTGGTAATAGATCCTGCATCAGCATTTAATTTGTTTGGTAGGGAAATGGCTTCCCAATTGTTAAGGACGTCGTGTGACCATCAGCAGATGACCCGATGAACACATGAAATCATAAAGGATTTTAAGAGGAGTCGGAAGTTTTTCTAGTGTTAGCCCTCCAATGCTCGAGCCATTTTATAGGTTTTTAGGAAAAATAAAATAAATAACTTCTGGTTTCTTATCAAGAAATAATTTTAGGAAAATGTAATAGAAAAATAAAAATTCGGAAGGAAAGTTGAACCTCCCTCTTTTTTAACTCCTCTAGGTATTTTTATAGATGTTGAAGTTTTACACCCCAGTGTGTTTGTGATTAGAAGATCGAATTACGGAAAGGAATTTTCTTTTTATTCCATCATTTTCCAAGCCAAGAAAGATTGATCTTAATCATGGAGTCATCCTCCCCCATTTTTTTTATCTCTTGAAGAGATCGAGAGCCAAGTTGGTTAACGAGACATGCCATAAATGCATGTGACTCCCACTTTCTCCAAAGGAATCATCCTAAGCTGACTCTTTCCACTTCCTTTGCTTCTTTCCTTTTCATCCTTTTATTTTATTCCATCTTTCGATCGCAAACATACTGGAGTGTAAAACTTCAACCTCTATGAAAATCCCTAGGGGAATTAATAAAGAGGGAGGTTTAACTCTCTTTCTCAATTTTTTATTTTTTATTACATTTTTTTTAGATTATTTTTTCATAAGAAACTAAAAGCTATTTATTTTATTTTTTCTAAAAACCCATAAACTAACTTGAGCTTTGAAGGGTTAACGCCGCTAGTCTTACCGTCCTTTATGATTTCAGGCGTTCAGTAGGTTGTCTGCTAATGATCGCAAGGTGTCCCTAATGATTGGCAAGCCGTTTCCTCAAGGGTCTAGTATCAAACTGCTAACCGATTGGGCTAGATGACATGCTTTAGTATTTTCATTTTGTTGTGTTTATGTTTTGACTTTTCCTGCAAGCAGCTGATTTTGGGTTGACTTTTTCAATTTGGGTTGACTTTTCAATCTTTGGCACATTTCACGTCTATAATTTCATTTCTCCAGTTGATGGATTTTGCTCAAGGTAAGATTATTTTGGCATTGGAAGGAGGCTACAATCTCGACTCTACGACAAACTCGGTGCTTGAGGCATGGAAGTTTTGCTGGAAAGCAAGCAAGTCGATGGATCTTCAAAGGCCTATCCTTTTGAGTCAACATGGCTTGTAATTCTAGAGGTAACCTTATTATCTTCTATGTCCTAGACGCTACTAAATTAGTTATTTCCTCTCCTTGCCACCTCGCGCTTCTTTATAAGTGGTAGCTTGTTATATTGTTTTGCTAGGATGAGTAACCTTTCTTTCAGGTTTGTTATAAATTAATTTGTTATGAATTAAGTGTTTTCTAGCTGATGCTCGTATATGAATTACCAACAACATTAATTAATCATGATGAGTTTTTTCTTATTATTGAGTTCATCTCATTTGGGTGGCTTAAGTCCAAAGCTTTATAAGTTTGGACAGTTAAGTAATTAAAGAAAATTTAAAGGGATTAGCTGAAATTTTCAATGAAATTAGGTTTGAAAACATCCTATAAAGAGAATAAATGGAGGCGGCAGCAAAAAAAAAAAAAAAAGGCAATCACAAAAGACAAGAAAGGGGGAAAAGACAGTGGCGTGAGTTTAGTTTAGGACAAGATTTTCAATCTTTGATTGGGCGATCGGAAAATAAAATTAACTTCGTTTTCTCCCAAATTTGGAGAGTAAGTTCCTAATATCGCCCTCTACAATCCTATTGGTCTTGATTTTTATTTTATTATCTCTTTGGCTGTTATTTGAGATACTCACTTGTTAGAAAGACAGATATTAAACTGTTATTGTAACTCAAGAATATTGAGATTCTTGATATTGTTAGTCTCGAGTATTAACTAGAGAAGAATTTATGCTATAATCCCATTAATATAGTAGAAGATTATATCGGACTACAATCCCCTTTTTTTCTCGCTTTGGGTTTTTCACGTAAAAATCTGCATATTTTGTGGTTGGTTTATTACTTTGGATTGTGTTGGTTTATTTTTCTGCCGATTTATTTACGGTACACATTTTATTTTAATTAGAAAAAGAGGAAAAGAAATTTATTTCTGCTTAATTTGTAACTGCTTATATGAGTCCCTTTCCCAACAGAGTGGTACCATAGTGTCAAGTTTTGTGTTTTACTTGTGTGGTTGAGTTGAATCCTCGGCATGCATGATTAAATTAAAGTCATCGAATTATGGTATTTGGAAGTCTAGAATGGAGGATTTGCTGTACACAAATGACTTACATGAACCCATTAAAGGTGAAGAAGCTAGATTCGCCGATTTAGATGATAAAAATGTGCTCAATTAAACCTGAAGGCCATGCGCACTATTAGATCATGGATTGATCAGAGTGTGTACTACCATGTAGCAAAGGAATCTAGGGGTGATGTTCTTTGGAGGAAGTTAGAAACAATTTATAAGCTGCTAATAGCACATAACAAAGCCAATCCGATGAAAAGGCTTGTTAACTTGAAATACAAGGAAATGTGTAGTATAACTGAACACACTAGTGAGTTTCAGGGCCTGATTGATCAGCTAACTACCACGAAGATTATTTTAGATGATGAATTACAAGTAATGTTGCTACTTAGTTCTCTATTTAGCAGTTGAGAGACACTAGTAATATCAATGAATAATTCAACGCCGAACGGGAAATTAACCTTGGATATGGTTATAGATAGGCTACGGAATGAAGAATTTAGAAGAAAGAGTATTGAAGTAGTTCCTTATGAATCAGATGCACTTATTTCAGAAACGCAAAAAAGGTAAGGGAGAAGCCAAATTAGAAATTTCCGCCATCAGAACAATGATAACTCTAGAGGAAGCTCTAAGTCCTATGGGAGAAACATCAAGTGCTTTCATTGTCAGGAAACGAGTCACATTAAAAGGGAATGTAGATTATGAAAAAGAGAACAGACAAAAGAAAAAGGTGATGCTCAAAAAAATGACAAAGAAAAAACTATAGCCATAATTGATGGTGATATAGGTATTATTTATGATGAGAGCTCTGTAAACCTCACTTGCCATACCAGTAATTGAGTGATTGATTCGGGTGCTTCGTTTCATATTACTGCACACCGTGATTACTTTATATTATATATTAATGATGATTATGGCTACGTCTAGATGGGAAATGAGGGGGCATCCAAGATTATGGGCATAGAAGATATTTTCTTAGAAATCAGTATTGGGTGTAAGTTATTGCTCAAAGATGTCAAACATGTACCAAATATTTTCCTTAATTTAATCTCCACAGGCAAATTGATGATGATGATTATATTAACCAATTTTGTGAAGGAAAATTGAAGCTTACCAAAGGCTCCTTAATGTTAGTTAATGGAAGAAAGTGAACACTCTCTATGTAATCGAAGCCAAGATCAAGAAAGAAGACATGAATGTGGCTGTAAAAAATTCTAACATTGAGACATGGCACAAAAGGCTTGATCACATTGGTGAGAAAGGGTTAGAAACTCTTGCAAGCAAATGATTTCTACCCAGTTTCACAGGTATGTTTCTCAAGAATTGTGTTCATTGTTTAGTTGAAAAGACACACAAAGTAGCTTTTAAAAAATTTTCTCCATCTAGAAAGTCACAAATACTTGATTTGTTTCAAACTGATGTTTGCATGATGCAAAGTAGATTAACAGGAGGTGCACTTTATTTTATAACTTTTATTGATGACATTTTCTAAGAAAGTGTGGGCTTTTGCTTTAAAATCTAAAGACTAGGTGCTTGATACATTTAAGTTCTTTCATGCTTATGTTGAGAGAGGGACAAGAAGAAAACTAAAATGTATCAAGGCAGACAATGGTGATGAGTATAGAGGTCTATTTGAGCAGTATTGCAGATCCCATAGAATTAGACTTGAGAAGATTGTACCAAAAATCCCACGGTAGAATAGTGTAGAAAGAATGAATAGAACAATTGAAGAGAGGGTTATGTGTATGCTTTCTGATGCACAACTTCCTAAATCTTTCTAAGTAGAGGCTATGCATACTGTAGTTAACTTGATTAACCTTTCTCCATAAGCTTCATTAGATGGCAATATACCTGAGAGGTTTGGATCGAGAAACATGTTTCTTATAAACACTTGAGAGTGTTTGGTTGCAGAGCATATGTTCACATTCCTAAGAATGAAAGATCAAAGCTTGATAATAAAGTCAAAGAGTGCATTTTCTTAAGCTATGGACATGAGGAATTTGGTTACAGATTATAGGATCCAGTGACAATAAAACTGATAAGAAGTAGAGATGTTGTATTCCTTGAAGATCAGATAATTAGTGCTGTAGAGAAAAGTGATGAGCCTCAGTCATCTCCAGTGATTCCTATTATTTCAACTTCAGTTTCTCCACCTGTAATTCATGATGATCATAGGAGAGCTAAAGAGAATAATAATGATGGTCCAGCAGAACTAGTTGACCAGGCGCTTCTAGAATCACCTGCACCACCAATTGAGTCAGAATTGAAGAGATTGACCAGAGAACGGTGACCTTCTACTAGATATCCTTCACATGAGTATGTGATGCTTACAAATAGAGAGGAGCCAGAATGTTTTGAAGAAGTCATGTCTCACTAGCATAAAAGTGAGTGGGTTAAAGCTATACAAGAGGAGATGAAATCCTTGAATGAGAACCACACTTATAACATAGTAAAACTTCCTAAGTGAAAGGGGGCAGTAAAGAATAAGTGAGTTTATAGGTTGAAGACTGAAAATAACTCACAACAGCGGTACAAGGTTAGATTAGTTGTGAAAGGTTTCAGTCAAAAGTAAAGTGTTGATTTTGAAGAAATTTTCTTTTTTTTTATGGTGAAGATGTCTTCTGTCCGAGTAGTTCTGGGATTAGTAGCTAGCCTGAATTTGGAGATTGAATAGCTTGATGTAAAGATAACTTTCTTACACGGTAACTTAGATAAGGAAATATACATGGAGCAACCTGAAAGGTTCAGTGTCAAAAAGAAAGAAGAACTTGTATATAAGTTGAAGAAAAGTTTGTATAGGCTGAAACATGCACCAAGACAATGGTATAAGAAGTTTGATTCATTTATGGAGAATCATGGTTTCAGCGAGACAATGTGTGATCATTCTGTTTTTGTGAAGAAGTTTGGTGATAATGATTTTATCATTCTTTTGCTTTATGTGGATGATATGTTAATTGTCGGCCAATGCTAGTAAGATTGATAATCGGAAGATATAGCTTAACAAGTCTTTTGTAATGAAGGACTTGGGACTAACAAAACATATTCTTGGCATGAAGATTTTTCATAATAAAAAATCTGGGAGGTTATAGTTATCTCAAGAAGCATATGTTAAAAAGGTTATTGAAAAATTTAACATTAACAAGGAAAAATCTATTTGTTCTCCACTTGCAGGCTATTTCAAGCTTAGTTCCGAGCATTATCCTACAAGTGAGAAAGAGAAGCAAGAGATGAGAGGAGTTTCTTATGCTTCAGCAGTTGGCAGTTTTATATACGCCATGGTTTGTACAAGACTAGATGTTGCTCATGCAGTTGGTGTAGTCAGTCCGTTTCTCTCTAATTCAGACAAAGAACACTAAACAGTAATAAAGTGGATTCTCAGATATCTTAGAGGCACATCCAAATCATGTTTATGTTTTGGTGGTGACAAACATATGTTACAACTGTATGCAAATGCTGATATGGCAGAGAATGTTGATTCTAGAAAATTTCTATCAGGATATGTGCTTATCTTTGTAGGAGGAGCAGTCTCATGGCAATCCAGACTCCAACAGTATGTTGTTTTGTCTACCACAAAGCAGAGTGTATATTGCAATTACTGAAGGTTGTAAAGAAACCTTATGGATGAAGAATTTCCTATAAGAGCTTGGTGTGAAATAAGATAGCTTTGTTGTGTTCTACGACAGCTACAGTGCCATTCACTTGGAAAAGAAATCGACATACCATTTGAAATCCAAGCATATTGATGTGAAATATCATTGGATACGAGACGTGCTTGAGAATAAATAGTTGCAGCTTCAAAAGATTTACACAATGAAGAATGGGTCAGATATGATGACAAAGCCATTGCCCAAGGAGAAGCTGAAAAGTTGTATGTAGAAAACGGGCTTGGTGGCGCCCTCCATATGATTTGGAGGGAAAGATTTGTTGAGTCCATCTCATTTGGGTGGCCCAAGTCTAAAACTTTATAAGTTTAGGCAGTTAAGTAATTAAAGAAAATTTAAAAGGGCTAGTTGAAATTTTTAATGAAATTAGATTTGAAAACATCATATAATGAAAATAAGTGGAGGCTGCAGCAAAAAAAAGAAAAAGGCAATCGCAAAAGAGACAGTGGCGTGAGTTTAGTTTGGGGCAAGAATTTTTAATTTTTGATTAGATAATCGGAAGGCGAAATTAACTTCGTTTTCTCTCAAATTTTGAGGGTAAGTTCTTGGCATTGCCCTCTAAAATCCGATTGGTTTTGATTTTTTTTTATTCTCTCTTTGGTTATTATTTGAGATATCCACTTCTTAGAAAGACAAATATTAAACTATTATTATAATCCAAGAATATTGAGATTCTTAATGTTATTAGCCTCTAGTATTATCTAGAGAAGAATTTATATTATAATCTCATTAATATAGTAGAAGATTATATCAAACAACAGTCCCATAATTTTGCTTGCTTTGAGTTTTGTACTTAAAAATCTACTTCTTTTTGTAGTTGGTTTATTACTTTAGATTGTATTGGTTTATTTTTCTGTCAATTTATTTATGGTACACATTCTATTTTAATAATATAAAGAGAAAAATAAATTTATTTCTGTTTAATTTATAACTATTTGTGTAAGTCCCTTTCCCAACACTTGTTGGGGGTGACTCGGTTGATGAACTTTTTGCCTGAAAAATGTAAGAAGATTTCTCCTTTGGGTTAGGAGAAAGTTTGAAACAGGGGAAAGTGATTTCTCTGATTTTGATGCTATTGATTTTATCATTGACCAAGTTACCTTTCAGGTCAAGAAAGTATTTGGGGATGAATCTCTGACAGATCCTGCTGATAAAAATCACACTTAGACAGTTCCGATTAGTGACCTAATCGAGGACCAAGTAACAAGGTTGCATGTGACGATCCTGCCTTTGTTGCACCGCCATGGGCAACCGTCTAACGTCCAACACTATCCTGGTTTGAGTCCCACCCCTGAGACTGCTCAAGATCACCTTTATGAGAACAAAAACATTTATGATCCATCTATTGTTCCTGAAGCTGTGCTATTTGGCCCTGAATTACCCCCGGAACCAACAATTAATCAGTTACTCTTTCTTCTATTGTCTTAAGGCCGATCACTTCTTTAGGAGTTTTATTTCTTGGAAGCATCCCAACTTTGGGGGAATCTACCCGTGATAGAGATGGAGGCTACTACCCCCAGATAGTCTTGAAAGAGTGAACATGAACAATTCGTGGATACCGCTGTTTAGGAGACAGAATAGTGGAGCTCTGGTGGTTGAATGGAGATGTGCTGCGTGATATTCCTCAAGCTTGCCTTGCGGTACTATGTGGTCTCCATACTAAGGAAAATTTAGAGCAATTTGGTAGCAGTAGTAATGAAAGTCTTTTGGAATTTGGTGTTCAAGGACTAGCTAAGGTAATAGCTCAGTTTTATTTTAAACTCTCATTAATATCTGTGTGTGGTGTTTGAGTTTTAACTCCTCCTGTTGCAATCTGTAAGGACTTCAAGATATATATGGTCATCCAGTTTCTCAGAGCCAAGGGACAATTGCAAATTTGATGGCAGAGAATGCCAAACTCTGGAGTACCTTGGCGCAAGGGAGCACACCACATGTCACAGTTACAGCACTGAGCACTGTGTGGGAGAATTAATCCAAGTGCAAGAAAATCTAACTGTGGAAGTAAATTAATTGGAGAAGGTTCTCAACGCTGCTGAGCACAACGCAGCGAAGACATCTGCTGCTGACAAACAATTAGAGGCATTGACACAACAGCATGAGCAGAAAATTGCCAGATTAAGGGAAGGAAAAGGGGCAGGAAACCGGAAGTTTGAATCTGGCAATGGAGTAAGAGAGATCTAGACTATTAAGGTGGGTCTCGCACGAGGTAGATCTTTTGATTATGGCTCAGATTGCTTTATGTTACCAGTTAGGATTTCGATCAGGACAGAATCGGAGACGACTGCGTTAGTAAATTTCAATAATCAGTGCAAAGCATGCTCTATTTTTACATGAACCATGATGAATCCTAAATAATAATATGATTTTTATAAAATATAATTAAGAGAAGACGTTACCTTGATCCATAAGTGGTCTCTTAAATGAAATTGATTTGATCCATAAGTGATATCTTGAATGAAATTGACTGCCGAAAGTCAAAGATGCTGAAAAAACATATTTCTCTCTTTTAATTGATCCCTTAGTTTTGACACACTATTCTAGATGGAGAGAAAAGTATCGTTTTTTTCTACGCAGAGAGACCATTTTCAACGTAACACTAGGATTTCAGTCCACATTAAATAATTTAATTTAAATAGAAAATGTCACGTGATATTTTAAAATTTAAAATACACTAACAAAATGGTTCTGAAAGATAAGGACAGAAAGCCGGACAATATAGTATTGACATGAATAATACTGCTGGAGTTCCATCAAATTAAGATATGGATGGCTTCGAAGATGACTTTACGGGTGAAGATTGGATGTCTGATCATTATGGTCCCAGAGCCGAAAGAGATAGAGATGCAAAGGATGGGTCTGGGGTTTCCAGAATAGCAGCTGGGGATGGGGATAGCTAGAATGCTTACTGTGTTTCATTTGTTAATGAATGATATGTAAAGAAATTCTTTGCAGAATATCTTTGGTGATTTGCAAACGTTGAGATGGCCGAGTTGGTCTAATGCGCCAGATTAAGGTTCTGGTCCGAAAGGGCGTGGGTTCAAATCCCACTCTCAACAGTGAATATAGGTGAATTATATATCTTTGGTGATTTGCAAAGAATTTCTTTGGTTAAGTACAACAAGAATTCATTTTCGAATTGCTAGTTAGCTCCCGTGCTTTCACTGTTTAGTTTAGTAGAAACACAACGGTTACACACAACCCAAATTGAGTTAGTAGCGTTATTTTTATTTTCTATTTTTCCTGAAAGCTGCTGCGGTTAATCTTTGACTCAAGGCCTTAGTGAGGGGACATTCTTTTAACTTAATTGATTGTGTTTTCCGAATGTGGTGTTGTTGCTTTTCTTGTTATAGATGTATCCTTTTAAATGGCAAAGCAGTAGAGGACGAATAGCTGATGCCATTTAAGAAGTTTGATGCAAAGTAAAGTAGGATCTGGTCAAAATTGTGGTTGATTTATTTGAATGAAGAGTTCATCAGAAGCTGCTTACCTCGCTGCTGCCTCCGTCATAGAAGAGGTAATATTGAGGACTCCATGAAATTAAACATGAGTATAACTGTTCATTGCTTTGGTGTTGATTTGATTTGAATTTTAATTTTCAAATAACAAGCTTTTAGGACTGACCCTATTAGTTTATTTTAATTTCTTTCCTATTAGAATTAGGTTATTTTATTAGAATTATGATTTAGGGTTTCAATTAAATTAAAATTAAGATTGTGTTGAGCTACAAAAAATAAGTGGTTTTCATTATTATGTCTTGAAGTAAACAGTAACAAAATTAATTCTACAACTGTTAATTCTTCTATCTCCCTTATGAATTCTTAAACTCTTCAACTCCTCTCTCTTGAATTCTCTAATCAAAATCTTATAACCCTGACATCTGATATCATAGCATATCTTTCGTTGCCACCAATTTTTTCCTATTAAACAAAAAAAAAAAAAAAGTTTCAAGCATCCAAACTTTTGCCAATTTCCCTTGCCTATTGATTTGGCTTTTCATAAGTCAGTTAATTGCTTTAATCAAGTTTATTCCACCAACTTATTTTGACTTCTGTGAGTTACCACCACAAGCCATCAACCAAACCCATTACTAGCCTGGTAGCCTCAACTAATTCGAATGACCATTCCTAAACTAATGCCATGATCAATCGTCGCTCGACAACACGACAACCCCAAATTTTCTTGAGAATTTTTTTTTTAGATATCATAATCTTGAAGAAAAAGTTGCGCAACTGTCTCAAATTGATAAAAAATGTAAGTCTTAACTGTTCAAAATTGGGCAAACTCTAAAGGTGCTTCTGCATAACATTCTTAAAGAATTAGGCTGGCTGTGCAAGGTTGAACAGCCATCTCCTAGTCCACATCAAGTTGGCATGGTAGAATGCAGGGACTCAACCCAACAAGAGATAATCATTAACCAGTATTGTAACACTTCCAGAGAGGAGGTAGTTCATGTTCTCATCAGGGATTACCACTCTTCAATTCTAGCCGTCCACGACCCTGCACCAGAGCCGGCACACACTCCACCAACCCCTTCTTTATTTGGACTAATAACTTTGCCTTACCTATAATATCATACCTTCTGCCTTACCCAAAATTATCACCATTGATGCATGCCAAGAGACATTTTGTAGAGGTTTGTTTTAACTGTGATGAGCAACTTAAGCTGGAGAATCATTGCAAACAACCTTAGCTATTGCTTTTAGCAGCTGATGTCCCCCTTTATCATCAGTTCAATAATTCAGTTGTTTTCGTTCTGCCTGCACACTATTTAGATTAAAAGCCACCTGACAACTATTTGAATTATAAAATTTTGGTTATTGATCCTAGCTAGAAGGCTTGCGGACAAGCCTGTTTCAAGGGGTGGGGATGTCAGGATCTTGATATTTTATTTTAATTTCTTTTCCATTATGATTAGGTTTTCTTATTCCAATTATGATTTAGGATTTTATACAGTTTTGATTAGATTAAAATTAATTACGATAGTGTTGAGCTACTATAATAAGTTGTTCTCATTATGTTTTAAAACAAACAGTAAAAAAATTAATTCCAGCCATGGTTAATTCTTCTCTCTCCTTCTAAACTTTTAAATTCTTCAACTCTTCTCTCTTAAATTCTTTAATTAAAATCCTACAACTAGCACAAGCTAGATGTTACGAAATGTGTGTCTTGCATGGTAAAACTCGGGGTGGCAAAATGAATAAACGAATCGTATTCGAATCGAATCGTGAACGAATTGGGTTAAAACTCTGCTGATTTGGATTTGATTCGTTTATTAAACGAATTGAAATCTCATGATTCGAATTCGATTCGTTTAGTAAACAAATATTTAGTTCGATTCGTTTAATTCGTTTAGCATAATTAATAAACGAATATAATCGAATATTGATTTGTTTACTATTCGTTTATCCTGTAACGAATCCATAATTAATTGAATTTAATATTAATTCATTTACAAAAATATAATTAATAAACAAAAATTAAGCAAAATAAAATATAAGAAGACCACTAATTTAACATTATACAAAAAACAAACTTGGTATCATTTATAATTACTATATTAACCTTCAACTTTTAAAATTTTTTCATATATATATATTGATGGATAAATAAGTAATTTAATTATACGAATAATAAACGAATGGATTGTATTCGATTCGTTTATGACCCATTTATTAAACGAATCCTAAACGAATAAACGAATCAATGTCCTCAAACCCGAATTCGATTCGTTTAATTACCGAATCAAACCGAATTCACCCATTTATTAAACGAATCAACTTTTTCAAACCCAAACCCATTTAATTTGTATTGAATCGAATCGAATAAACGAATCCTAACCCAGATTGCCACCCCTAGGTAAAACCATGCAGCACTCTTACAACTTTTGCATGATAGTTGCGAAGTGAGCCTATTGAACTTTTCAAACTAACTAAGCCAAGATGCTTGTGGAAAAGTTGGAGAGAGAAGAGAGAGTAATATAGCCAAAGAGAAAATATATTATTCACAAGAATGTTTACAAGAAAGCTTACAAGTATGCTTGTGTTGTTCTTGCTTGATGTGCGTTCAACATGGCTAGTGCCAAGCTCTATTTACAAGGGAAGCTTGCCCAGTTCTAGAGAGTTCTATGCACATGCAACTTGCTACATTATTATATCAAGTTTTAGGGAATTCTAAGTATACACAAGTGTAGAAGTACTAGATATATATAAGTGATGAGAGTGTGCTAAAGTGTACTAGAAAATTCTAAAATCGGGCTAAGGTAGGACACTTTGACCTGGATTTAGGCTCTTGGGCTTCAAATTTTGAGCGACTTGTTACATAAAGTTATTAAAATGCACTGTGGCACACAGACTTGAATGTAGGTATGTTCAAGGGAGGTATGAAAGTTGATATTACTTCATTTGAAAAAATAAAAAATCAATTAGGCTGTTTAAATATACATGTATCCCCTTCGAGATTTCCATGATATTTAAAGAACTTTTTTTTGGGAAAATAAAACAAACAGAAATCTCAATAAAAAGTAATGAAAATATATAAATTTTCAATGTACAAGGTTACTTTTGGTATTTTATATGGTAGATTTAGTAAATATCTTCACCTTAAATTTTTATAGGAAGTTTAATAGAAAATAAGGGGGAAATATCACCACCCTTTTATCATTGGAAACACATTTGGCAGTAAATATTTAAATAGCAAATGAAAATAAAAATAGTGGAAGTATGTTCTGTAATTCGCTTCAATATTTTTAACATGGGGTAAGCTTCAATTTATCTACACTTAGAATGACAATATTTAATTTATTCTAAAATGTGAAAATATCAATTTACCTCCCCTTTATTTTTAAGAAGATAAAGAAAAATTCATAATGCACTTCCTATTTCCTCTCATCTTTTGAATGAAAATATGGATAAGTTGATGCTTTGAACACTTTTGAGGGATAAGTTTGAGGATTATCATTCTAAGCAGATGATAAATTGAAGTTTACCTGTTTAATAATATGTAACTAATTTTTCTTTTAAAATTTTTTTATTTGTTTAAAAATAACTGCAAATTGATTTATCAATTAATCAAACTAAACGTGTTGTTTGTTTATCACAACTGAATATTTGTTTATCACAACACCAATTCTAACAGCTGAAGAATTGAACTAAATGGCAAGTAAGTTTTTACTCTTCAATTATTGTAAAACTGACATTTGTAAGAGCATATTGCTCCGTTGTTTGATTATCAATCAGTTGTTGCTAATCTACATCAGTAATGTTAATTTTGTTGCTTTATTTTTGGTCATACATCATTAGATCTAATGTGCACCTTCATAAACTTAGATTAATGAACAAATAATGAAATTTGATCAGGTGCATACAGTTTCGCATTTTATAGTGCGCGAAGGAATGCATGGTAAGATTTTATGGACGGAATTGTTTGGTAGATCCCGCAATCTCCCAAGAAAAATACGCCATACATCTCGTCACGCACCTTGTGCAACTGCCGCACTATATCAATCCTCATAGATAATAATGATACAATGCAGCCATTAATATGAATTATCTTTTGTTCATTTATTTTTAAACATTTTAATAAACTAAAAACTCTAATTAATAATTACCTATGAATCAAATTTACCTAGATGATGATATTTTTTTCAATTTCAGGGGTACCAAAACGAAATAATTACCATGAATCAATAATAATAATAAGAAGAAGAATAATGTGGCTGCCTTTAAAGAATCGGGGCCTTAGGCAAATTTTTTTTTTTTTTGGGGCTTATGTACATTCAACAACATCAATTCAAAAAGAAACATAAAATAACTTAAAAATTAATTTTATTTTTTTAGATTACACAAGCCATATGTGAATTAAAAATAAAAATAAATTAACTTTGTTAAAAATAAGAACAATAATAATTTAAAATAAATAATAGAACAATAGTACCTAGAATGTTAAGAGAATAATTTTTATTGCGGAAAAGACGGCAAGAAATTTTTTTTTCTGAGATTATTGTTGATTCAATGTCTGTTGGTTTTGAAGTTTTTAATAGGATTTAAAGGAATACTAAAAGTCAGTTCTAATATTAATAGTTTTAGCAGAGTATTCTTTTTAGAAAAGTGGAAGCATTTAATTTTTTTCTTAGAAAGATTAATAAAATAAAGAATTAACTGGTAAATCCATTAATTCTACCGCATGTGAAGATTATCAAATATGAAATTTTTATAGAAAATAAATCTTATTTTAAGGTGAAGATTATCAAATATAAAACTTTTATGAAGAAAACAAATATTAATTTTTGGATAATTATGAATGGGAGTAATAATATGAAGATATCTAAAAATTAAGCTTTCTTATATGAATAACTTAAATAAAATCTTTGATATCTAAGAAGAATAATTATTTGTTAGTATGTTAATAAATAGATGTATAATAATAGTAGAAGTAGCAGTCGTAGTATAATGGAGATGGATGTGGAATCAGGTAACAGCAAGACCAGGAAACGCCGGAGGGGCTTGCTTTACGATGAGAGAATGTGCAAACATCACACACCTGATTGTGATGATGATGATCATCCGAAGAATCCAAATCGCATCAGAGCTATTTGGAACAAGCTCAAAGAAGCTGGCGTTCCTCGAAGGTAAGTAATATTTTGAAAGTTCGATAAATAAATTATTAGAATTCTAGTGTGATTTTTTTTATTTTTTTATTTTTTAAAATTTTTTATGAGCTGCATGAAATTGAACTTCGGAAACTTTTTTAATAAGAAAATTAAGGATTTGCTTGAACTCTAGCTTTTAACTCAGAGTTATAGGAACGGAATGGAATGTGAATCAAATGGCTGGCTGATTTGTAACTATCAGTTGCCAAATAAAAATAGATGTCTAGGAGCTGAGCTATGCTTATTATTTTATAATCTTCTGTTGCATGGGCATTTATAGCATTATACACACAACCTAAATTTTGTTATAGTGTTATTTCATTTGTTTATTTATTTTGCTGAAAATTGTTGTGGTTAATCTTTGACTCAAGGCCACTGTGTTTTCTAAACACGGTGTTTGTTGAATTGTGAACCAGAATCACAAGCTCAGCTCAGGGTGAAACGACTTTGTCGATTGCAGTAATGCTATCCAGACGACAAGGCAGCAGGAGGCTTTCATTGATCATACGACATTCAATCTTTGTTATACACACGGCATTGGTAATACAAGTGATTGTCATGTATAAACTTAGACCTGAAACGGCAACCATGAGTGTCGTTTGAAGCACTTAAAATATCATATGAATGTCACGTGGGAAAAAGCTGTTGAATACGGTTACTTTTGGCGGGAATCCTCTGGGTTCTGTTACAACAAACCCAGAAGAGAAGCTGGCAAATGGCACCACTTTCTGGACTCTTCCATAGCTGTATATAAGGACTTAAGTGCAAAGATTTGAGGGATTCAATTCATTGTAATTCAGTCATTAGGCTTGTAATCTGTTGAGCATCAATAATAAAGGATATGGCTTCTGTTTCTCAAGAGGATGTAGCCATTATTGCCGAACCTCTATAAACTCTTCTTGTCCAGTTCTGTTACTCTTCTTTCTCTGCAAATTCCGATTGATTACTCATCTCTGATTTGATCAAAACACATTCCTAAGTTCAAATATCAGTGTGTGGTAGAATCTTGGGGGTTAGAGTTCAAAGTAATCTAACTAATTCATAACAAATTGGTATCAGAGCTCACAACTCTTATTCTTGAACTGAGAATGGCAACACAGAAGCTTGATGTGAAGAAGTTCACAGGCGAAAATGATTTTCACCTTTGGAGACTAAAGACGAGGGCATTGCTGGTACACCAGGGAATTGAGGAGGTTCTGGAGGATGCAAAAACCTCAAAGAAATTCAGTAAGATCAAAGATGAAGACATGCAATATGCCATGGATAAGGCACACAACACCATAATCTTGAATCTTGGAGATGGTGTACTCAGAGAGGGGGGATCAGACAACAGCTGCAGGCCTTTGGAAGAAACTAGAGGACATGTATACGAAGAAGTCTCTCACAAAGAGACTGAGTACAAAGAAAAGACTCTACACACTCCAAATGGAAGAAGACGGTTCCTTAACTGCTCACATTGATGCCTTTAATAAGATCATCTTGGATCTTGAAGACATTAATGTGAAGATTGATGATGAGGATAAAGCCATTATCCTGTTATCCTCACTACCACCCTCCTATGAACACTTTGTGGACTCACTGTTGTATGGGAGACGGTCTTTAACAATGCAGGATGTTAAAGAAGCTCTGAGTTCTAAAGAAAGCTCCAAGAAGTCAGAAGTTAGAGATGGTGAGGGATTGACAGTAAGAGGAAGACCAGAAAAGAGGGATGGCTGGAAAGAAAAAAGGAAGGGAAGATCAAAATCCAAGAATAAGGTTTTGAAGTATTTTCAGTGCCACAAAGAGGGTCACTTCAAAAGAGACTGCCCTGAGAGAAAGAATAAGCCTAAGGATGCAAGGAACAGAAATGCTAATGCTGCTGTTGCTTCTGATGAATCAGATGAAGGATATGACTCTGCTGGTGTTCTAGTAGCCTCATGTAACCAAATTGAAGGTAAATGGGTTCTTGACTCTAGATGTACTTACCATATGTGCCCATTTAAACATCTATTCATTGACTATCAGTCCTATGATGGTGGCAAGGTTTTAATGGGTAATAATGCAACTTGTAAGGTCATTTGAATTGGCTCTGTAAAGCTAAAGATGTATGATGGATTAATTAGGGAATTAGAAAATGTCAGATATGTTCCAGGCTTAAAAGGAATCTAATTTCCCTAAGTATGCTGGATAAGGCTGGTTGTTCCATAAGAGTTGAATCCAGCATATTAAAAGTCATTAGAGGGTCTATGGTGCTGATGAAGGGAGTGATGCAAAATGGCCTATATATACTACAAGTTACAACTATATTTGGTGATGCTAGTATCATAGAAAAACAAATTCAAGATAAAACATTGCTGTGGCACCTCAGGTTGGGACACATGAGTGAAAAGGGGCTAAGAGAACTTGAAAAACATGGAGCTCTAGGTAGTGATAAGATAAGTGCCATAGGTTTCTGCGAGGAATGTGTCCTAGGGAAGAACTCAAGAACTATGTTTAAGACTGCAGTGCACACAACAAAAGGCATTTCAGACTACATACATTCCGATCTATGGGGACCAGCACAGATAGAGTCTCTAGGTGGAGCTTATTATTTCTTGTCTATGATTGATGATTTCTCTAGGATGGTTTGGGTGTATCCTTTGAAGAGTAAAGAGCAGGTCTTTGATAGGTTTAAGACCTGAAAAATCTTGATTGAAACTCAAACTAATAAGAAAGTTAAAGGGCTG
This sequence comes from Murraya paniculata, assembly GCA_030449075.1. Lineage (NCBI taxonomy): Eukaryota > Viridiplantae > Streptophyta > Magnoliopsida > Sapindales > Rutaceae > Murraya > Murraya paniculata. The sequence continues at coordinate 572,032 of JAEVFN010000059.1, read as the reverse complement.
AGAACTGATAATGGTCTTGAATTTTGTAACAAGCAGTTTGATGATTTGTGTAGAAAAAATGGGATCCTTAGACATAAGACAGTGAGGTATACACCACAACAAAATGGTTTGGCAGAAAGAATGAACGGAACACTTATGGAGAGGGTTAGATGCATGCTCTTCCATTCTAAGCTGCCAAAAACATTGTGGCCTGAAGCTCTAAACACAGCATGTTACCTAATAAACAGGAGCCCTTCAACTGCTCTTGATTTCAAAACTCCCTTTGAGGTTTGGTCACGAAAGATGGGTGACTACTCAAAATTGAGAATCTTTGGTTGCTCTGCCTATGCACATACTAAACAAGGCAAGCTTGAACCAAGGGCATTGAAATGTGCCTTTCTTGGGTATCCTGATGGGACTAAAGGTTACAAGCTATGGTGCACAGACCTAAAGCCTCCAAAGTGCATAGTAAGTAGAGATGTAGTCTTCAATAAGACTGAAATATTGAATCAAGATGCTGCACAATGCAAAACTCAGAAGATAACAGGGGAAGATACACCTCATTTTGAGGTGGAGCTGTTTAAGTTAGAGGATGATCTCAACACAGACCATTCTATGGAAAATAAGACCACAAATGAGGAAAAAACTCAATCACCTGGGCATATCTCAATACAGGATTATCAACTTACAAGGGATAGATAGAAGAGACAGATAAGAGAACCTAAGAGACTAGGATATGCTGACTTAATAGCATATGCTTTGACAGCAGCACAGGAAGTAGACTAAGAGGAGCCAAGAACTTATGAAGAAGCTATTGCGAGTAAAAATTCAACTTTGTGGATCAAGGCCATGCAGGATGAGATTGAATCACTTCACAAGAATGGTACTTGGGAATTAATTCAAAAACCAGAAGAAAGTAAGGTTGTGGGATGTAAGTGGATCTTCAAGATAAAGGAGGGGATTACTGATGTTGAACCTAAGAGATTCAAGGCTAGGTTAGTAGCAAAAGGATTCACACAAAAGGAAGGGGTTGACTTTACAGAAATCTTCTCACCAGTAGCCAGACACATATCTATTAGAATCTTGATGGCACTGGTTGCTTCATATGATATGCATCTCGAACAAATGGATGTCAAAACAGCCTTCTTACATGGTGAACTTCAAGAGGAGATTGTCATGTCACAGCCTGAAGGTTTCATTGATACAGATCATCCAGATTGAGTTTGTTTACTGAAGAAATCACTTTATGAGTTAAAACAATCACCAAGACAGTGGTATCTGAAGTTTGACAGTTATATGCAGAAGTTGAACTTTCAAAAATGCAATTATGACTGTTGTGTATACTTTAGGAAGAAAAAAGATAAAGGAGAGGTGATCTATCTCATTCTATATGTTGATGATATGCTCCTCGCATGCAAGAATATGAAGCAGATAGATCTACTAAAGCAACAACTAAAGAATGAGTTTGAGATGAAAGACCTTAGTCCAGTAAAAAGGATTCTAGGCATGGATTTGATAAGAGACAGAACAACAAAGACTTTGTTTCTTACTCAAGAGAAATATGTCACAAAGATCTTGGAAAGGTTTGGAATGGCAAACAGCAAACCAGTGGGTACACCATTGGTAGCACACTTCAAATTGTCCAGTTAGCAATGTCCAAGCACTGACTTGGAACAATGTGAAATGTCAAAATTTTCATATGCCAGCTCAGTAGCTGCCCAATGTATGCTATGGTGTTAACAAGAGCTGATCTGTCATATGCACACAGCATGGTAAGCAGGTTTATGGCAAATCCAGGAAAAGAATATTGGAGAGCTGTGAAGTGGATACTAAGGTATCTAAAGGGGACTGCAAGCTATGGATTGTTGTATGAGGGAGAGAGATTAACCTACAATCTGGTTGAAGGTTATGTAGACTCAGACTATGCAGGAGATTTGGACAACAGAAGGTCCCTCACTGGTTTCTTATTCACTCTCAACAATTGCACAGTCAGCTGGAAAGCTTCTCTGCAGAGTGTGGTAGCCTTATCAACAACAGAGGCGGAGTACACAGCTGCTGCAGAGGCATTTAAGGAAGCAATATGGCTAAAAGGCATGGTAAATGAACTGGGGCATGAACAGGCATCTTTAACAGTTCTATGTGACAGTCAAAGTGCAATAAGTTTGAGTAAGAATTAGGTCCATCATGAAAAGACAAAACACATAGACATTAAACTTCATTTCATCAGGCTGGAAGTCTCTAAGGGTACTATCAAACTTGTCAAGATCCATACCAGTGAAAACATTATTGATATATTAACAAAACCAGTCCCCATTGCTAAGTTTGAGCACTGCTTAGACTTAGCTGGTATCTGCAGGAGGTAAAACTGCAGATAGATGAGAAGAAGAAGCTATAGGAATGCAGAGATTCAGGTTCAAGGTGGAGATGGTTGAATTGTGAACCAGAATCACAAGCTCAGCTCAGGGTGAAACGACTTTGTCAGTTGCAGTAATGCTATCCAGACGACAAGGCAGCAGGAGGCTTTCATTGATCATACGGCATTCAATCTCTGTCATACACACGGCATTGGTAATACATGTGATTGGCATGTATAAACTTAGCCCAGAAACGACAACTGTGAGTGTCGTTTGAAGCACTTAAAATATCACATGAATGTCACGTGGGAAAAAGTTGTTGAATACGGTTACTTTTGGCGGGAATCTTCTGGGTTCTGTTACAACAAACCCATAAGAGAAGCTGGCAAATGGCACCAATTTCTAGACTCTTCCATAGTTGTATATAAGGACTTAAGTGTTGAGATCTGAGGGATTCGATTCATTGTAATTCAGTCATTAGGCTTGTAATCTGTTGAGCATCAATAATAAAGGATATGGCTTCTGTTTCTCAAGAGGATGTAGGCACTGTTGCCGAACCTCTATAAACTCTTCTTGTCCAGTTCTGTTACTCTTCTTTCTCTGCAAATTCTGATTGATTACTCATTTCTGATTTGATCAAAACACATTCCTAAGTTCAAAGATCAGTGTGTGGTAGAATCTTAGGGGTTGGAGTTCAAAGTAATCTAACTAATTCATAACAGTGTTATTGCTTTTCTTCTTATAGATGTGCCTTTTTAAATGGCAATGCAGCAAAGGACAAATATCTACTGCACACGCACAACCAAAAACATATTGAATTCATTATAAATGTAAGCTCTAAGAAGTTTGATGCAAAAAGAAGAAGGATCTCGTCATAATTGGATTTGATTTATTTGAATGAAGGTTCATCAGAGGCTGCTTACCTGGCTGCCGACTCTGTCATAAAGGTAGTATTGAATGGGAATTCCACGAAATTTTGGGATTTAATAAGGCTTTTGGGAGACTTTATCATTGTTACCTGACTTTTATTTTGAGTATATCCTCTTTAGTCGATAGAATCAGAAAAAAATTCAAAAATTGGAATCATATAGGTAATTGATCTATTAAGTGTTAACTACATAGACTCGTAAAAAGTATAAGCTAAAATGGTAATGAAATTTATGTGTTTTACTGATAATCTAGTTGACAAAATCACTTCAAGTGTATAGAGCTGATGAGTTTCTAGCAACAAGGCATTCAGATTTCAGGGTGACAGGTGTGGGACTTGGTCTGTTGAAGTCATAGTTTATCAAATTCTTGATTTACATTTTGTTTCTCTTCAAGCTAAGTGCAATTATAAACCATCTTTTCAAAGTGAATCATGTCTAACCAGACTTAAATTTGTCTAAATTGGCAACGTGTTCATTTGAATTTGAATTTCAAGAAGATTTCCTTTTCAAGTTATGATCAGTGACTTTCCCAGGCATTTTGCAAAAATATTTGAAATTAGTAGTACTCCTACAAAGATCAGAATTGTTATGTTCTGCAAACTATTCTTTGTTAGAAAAATTTTCAAGTCCCAAAAAATGAAACTGTCCAGTTCTTTCATGTTACTTCTTGGTTTTGTTCTAGTGTAAAATTAGATTCAAATTTGATGGAGAAAGACCTCACCAAAATCTCTATATCTTACAATTGGTGCTAGTTATACAAAGCAAATTCCTTGGGGAACAAGGAGTATCGAAACTAAAAGAGAAATAGACCATGCCTATCTAAGTTTTCTATATTTACAAAGATATTGCAATATTTATCTATGCTTTCTATATTGACAAAGATATGGAATCGTTAATACTCCCCCTCAAGTTCGAGCATGAAGATCAACAATGCCCAACTTGCACATATGATGAAGAAAAAGATCTCGACCAAGTGGTTTGGTGAAGATATGTGCGATTTGCATAGAGCTATGAATGTGCAAGGGAAGCAACAATTTGGATTGCACATGTTCTCGCATAAAGTAACAATATAACTCAATGTGTTTCGTACGCTCATGAAAGACATGATTTTCAGCAATGTATAATGCCGATTGATTATCACAGTAAACAGACATAGGAGCAAAATGGGATAACCCAAGATCAGCAAATAATACCTTAAGCCATTATAACTCATATGAGAGGTCTGCCATGGAACGATACTCAACTTTAGCTGTAGAGCGAGAAACAACATTTTGCCTCTTTGTTTTCTAAGAAATAAGATTGATTCCAAGAAAAGTACAATATCCAGTAACTGATCGATGAGAAACAGGACTACTTCCCTAGTCAGCATCATAATACCCACGGATACGCAAATCACTACTGGGAGACAATAGTATACCTTTTCTTGGAGATCCTTCTAAATATCGTAGTACTTTTAAAGCTGCATCCATATGCACTGTGCGTGGTTCATGCATGAAACGACTTAATACATGCATAGAAAAAAATTATATCAGGTCTTGTAACTGTTAGATAAATCAACCTCCCAACAAGACATCGATAACTTGAAGGATTGGGTAAAGGATCCCCATCTGTAGGTGAAAGACGCAAGTGTTGTTCCATTGGAAAAGGTGAAGAACGAGCATCAATTAGTCCAGCATTTTTTAAAATGTCCAAGGCATATTTTCTTCGGCATAAGAATATCCCACGAGGTGACCGTGCTACTTTAATACCCAAAAACTATTTTAAAGTGCCCAAAGCTTTAATGTAGAATTTCTGTGCAAGGAAAGCTTTGACACTGTCAATTTCTGCTTAATCATTCCCACCCACAATAATGTCATCTACATAAACCAATACAAAGGTAGAAGAAACTCTATTGATTTTCAGGAATAAAGAATAATCTGCCTTGGATTGACGGAAACCTGTTTGCTGGATTATAGTAGAGAATTTGGAAAACCAATTTCACGAAGCTTGTTTGAAACCATAAATGGATTTGTTGAGTTTGCAAAACAAATGCTCCCCTTGTTTGGAAAAACCCTGAGGAATTTGCATGTAAACTTCTTCTTCTATATCACCTCGGAGGAAAGCATTACTTACATATAATTATTCTAAGATCCAACCATTAACAGCTGCAAGAGAAAGCATAGCTCTTACTGTCACAAGTTTAGCTATAGGAGAAAAGGTATCATGATAATCAATACCTTCTGTCTGTGTATGACCTTTTGCCACTAATCGCTCCTTGTAGCGCTCAATTGTACCATCTGTTCAATATTTTATTTTGTAAACCCATCGACTATCAATAGCCTTTTTACCTACTGGCAAATGAGTAAGCGTCCATGTGTTATTTTTCTCAAGAGCATGTATCTCATCCTCCATTGCCTTACGCCATTTAGGTAATTTAACTACTTCATAAAAGGAATTGAGTTCTACCCTAGAGGTAATAGCAGATAAAAAGGATTTATATGCTTGTGTGAAACGGTGATAAGAAAGGAAATTTTGGAGAGGATATTTCTTACCTGGTAACAAAGAAACAAGATTGGCAGGTGTAGAAGTATGAGTTGTCGAGGTACAACTGGAGGTCGTCGGTCTTGTGAAGGCCGTGCAGGTGGTAGTTCTTGGGGTTCTATGGCTGAATGAGTGTCATGCGGTGGATCATCTATTGTTTGAGATATTGGTCGTGTGGGGTGATCTGAAGTAGTTTCAATGAAATGGGAATGAGTATTTTTTATAGGTTGATCAGTGGCTGGTTGTTGTGGCTCACTCTCTTTAAGAACATCAGGTGTATCAGTGCTTTGATTAGGAGACAAGATATCATAAGACTCAAAAGAATCATTATCTAAAAATAAATTATCTCCAACATGTGTAAAAAGTACTGAAATAAATATGTTCATAAAAAACATCATGTGACACATGAATGGTTTTAGTTTCAATATCACATATACGATATCCCTTTTGTCCAAAAGGATACCCAATAAAAATGTCGGTCCTAGCATGGTGATCAAATTTATTCTTTATGCGTAATTTTTTTGCAAAACACAAACAACTGAAAACCTTTAATCGAGACAAATCATGTGCTACACCAAAAAGTATTTCATGTGGGGATTTACCTTGTAGTACTTCACTAGGCAACTTATTTATCAAATATACTGATGTAAGGACACATTCACCCCAGAATTTGATGGGCAAATTGGCTTGAAAACGTAAACTTCGCGCAACTTCAAGGAGATGGCGATGCTTACGTTCTACGACTCCATTTTGCTGTGGCGTTCTTATACAACTTCTTTGATGAATAATACTTTTATCTAGAAAACTCAGTCCCATTATAGAACGCACCATTTAATGTCAAAATTAAATTGATTTTTAACCAAAACATGAAAGGAACAAAGGTGCATTTTGGTTTCGGTTTTTTTTTTCATTAAATATAACCAAGTGCACCTTGTATAATCATCAACAATAGTTAAAAAATAATAAGCACCTATAGAACTAACAGTAGAAAAAGAACCCCAAATGTCACAATAGATTAATTCAAAAGGAGTTTTACTCTTAATACTACTAATAGAAAAAGGCATTCTAGCTTGTTTGGCTTTGTGACAAATATCACAAACATAATTCTTATTAAAACTAACCAAAGGATTAGATTTAAAATATAATTCTAAACGACTAAGAGAAGGGTGGCCAAGTCTCCAATGCCAAGTATCAATCTCACCAGTTGAAGTCATTTGAGAAGTAAAGGAATATGCGGTAGGAAGTTGTATGTAAAAAAGACCCTCATGAATTCTACCTTTACCAATCTTCTTCTTCGCGTACAGGTCCTGAAATTCACAAGAATCAGAAGAAAAGATGACCTAATATTTATTTGACTTGGTTAATTGACTAACTAATAATAGATTGAATTTAAAGCTTGGGATATAAAACACATTATCTAATAAAAAATCTGGGGAAAAAGAAATCTTTCCTATATGAGTAACAAGGGCCATTGTGCCATCTGGTAATTGAACATGAAGAGGCACATGACATGATTCATAGGAACTAAAGAAATCCAAAGAACAACACATATGATTGGTAGCACCCGTATCTACTATCCAAGTATGGGAAAAAGAGGAATTAAGAGTTATACCTGTTATACTTGCTGTATGTAAACTACCTTGGGAGGACAACATAACTAGGAGTTTTTGATATTGCTCTTGAGTAAAAATAGGTGCTTGTTGCTCATCTTTGCTGGTTACAGTTGCTGCTGTCTTGGGATTTCCTTTACTTGTCCACGTTTCCTCTAGTTTGGTGGATATCCATTCAACTCAAAGCACTTCAATTTTATATGTTCCAATTTCCCACAATATTCACATGTCGGCCTACTTTGATTATTTCCAAAACTGCCATTCAAATTCCCACCTCTATTATCAGCTGAAACATTGTTGCCCTATGTTCGGTTATTAAGGAAATTTTGCTGTAGTGGCTGTCTATTTTGTGTAGCAAGTGCCATTACTTCTAGAGGTCCCCCTAATGCATGAAGGTCTTGTTGTTTTTCTTCTTGCCTTACAAGTGAGTAAATCTTGTTCGCATTAGGAAAAGGATCCATCAACAAAATCTGACTTCTTGTTGCTACATATCTGTCATTCAGCCCTTGAAGGAATTCCATCGCACGATCCCACTGTTGCAACTGATTCATAGTTTTTACATTACCACAAACACATGGCTCGAGAGGTTGTAATGAATTTAATTCATCCCAAAGTGCTTTCATTCTAGTAAAATAAAGGGAAACATAAACATCACCTTGTCTTAAATTAGAGATGACTTGTTTAAGTTCATAGATTTTTTGTGCATTAGTTTGTTGAAAACGTTCCTGCAAATCTTGCCATACTTCTCTAGCAGATTGTGCATACAACACACTTCCCATAAGCTCACTCAAAATGGAGTTCAGCATCCAAGATCCAACAAGATCATTATAACGTTGCCATTTACCGCCATCATCATCATCTGGTTTGGTGATAATCCTATCAACAAAACTGAGTTTGTTCTTCGCTCGTACAGCCATCGTCATCGCTCTTACCCATGTACCATAGTTATCACCAGTGAGTAAAGGCGAGACTAAAACAGCTGTTGGATTATTTGAAGGATGTATCAGGAAGACATCATCCTCCTGTTTGTTAAGATTTTTAACTTTCTTTGACGATTGACCGTCATCCATGGCTCTGATACCATGTAAAATTAGACACAAATTTGATGGAGAAAGACCTCACCAAAATCTCTATATCTTACAATCGGCATTAACGGTGCTAGTTATACAAAGCAAATTCCTTGGGGAATAAGGAGTATCGAAACTAAAAGAGAAAGAGACCATGCCTATCTAAGCTTTCTATATTTACAAAGATATTGTAATATTTATATATGCTTTCTATATTTACAAAGATATGGAATCGTTAATATCAAGTGTTGTGCTTGAATCCAAATTTGGCACACTGCATACTATTGTATAGCAATCACCCAATCTTATTGATGAAGATCTCTGTCTTATCAAATGATAGAATATACTGGTTGGAATAGAGCTGTTGCAGTTCTTAATTTAGAATTTAAAATTTAATTGAAAATGTTTTTTTCCCAACTCTGCGATTTTGTTCAAGTAGGTTGCTGAGAGTGTTCCAAAGGAGAATTGGATTCTGCTTCTGCTTTTGTGAGCCCCCTCCACATCATGCTGAAGAAGATGAAGCCATGGGACTTTGTCTATATGACAATGTTGCTATTGCAACTGCTTTCCTGTTAAATGAAAGAGTGTGAACCAGTTCTTTTTTTTTTTTTTTTGTGATTATTGTTAATCATGGGCTCATGTTACCCCTTGTATGTAAAGACAATGATGTGTTATCCAAAGCTAGACCTCTGTTTTCCTCATTCAGTTAGTTGTGGCCACACAACCTGTATTATTGCTACGTAAATTACAGCCAGAACTGGAATAAAAAGAATTTTGATTGTTGATTAGGATGTTCACCATGGTAATTGTACTTAAAAGATGTTCTGGAAGGATCCTCGTGTCCTAGTATTCTCTGTTCACAGGTGCATAAGAAAATTGATCTCATATTTCTTCTCTTGCTCAATCATTTTTATATTATTATTGGGATGTTGTATTCTGAAAGCTGCATAATTAGTTTCCTGATATAATGTTTTCAAGATTTCTTTGGTCTTACTTTAAAGTCTTGGTTTCTTGAAACATTTTTGTGAAACAGTTGTTAGTGCTTCTCAGGTTAATCCTGGCAGCATAACAATCTTGATTTTTTTGGTTTATTAAATCTTCCTTCTTGTTCTTCTCAATGGAATTAACTTGAAATCTTTTTGTTCAATGTTCTTCAATAGGATGTAGGCACGTTGACCGTATGAAGTTTATCTTTTACACAGGCATGACTTTGGAGCTTTTTATCCTGCTAAAGAAGATGGTTTCTATACTATCATTGGTGAAGGACCTGGTGGAGGATACAACATTAATGTCCCCTGGGAGGGTGAGCAGCATGGTGATGCAGATTGCCTTGCAGTTTGGGACCATATTTTACTTCCTGTTCCCAAGGAATTTGATCCTGATATAATTCTAGTGTCAGCCAGATTCGATGCAGGTTCGGAAATTTATTCTATTTGTCAGGCTCTGTTAGGATACCCTACTGTTTTCATTCCGAACTTAAAATGGTTATTGGTCAAATGTCATTATGGAAATCTGATCTCGACTGCAGTTTGATTGGATAAGGTATTTTTCACATAGAACTGTCACACACGATATATTTTTAATATCTTACCCATTGAATAGAAATCTTACTATTATTGCTTTTGAGTATATTGATGATTCAATAAAGCATTTGATGAAAGTAACTCGCTTAATAAATAGATACTTCTTTTGTCTACTCCATCTTACTCTTTTTCTTTGTTTTGGGGAGTAGGCATTGGAAGTTTCTTAAGTTTTGCTAATTTTATGATAGTGTGCTCGTGACAAGCAGTTGAAAAATAAAAGGTCTGATTGTTGTTCAAATCCAGTTAACGTGGAATGGAAATTTTATCTAGCAAGTATTTACAATATGAGGATCTCAAATTTACTATTCTCTTGTGAAGATTGTTGGTATACTCTGCAATCATTTTCTAGTTAGTTTTAGTTACTGGTAACAATGAAAAGGCCATCATTTTCTAGTTTACTTTTAGTTATTAGTAACAACGAAAAGTAGCTTAAAACAAATATTGCCTTGAAATGTTTCCTTGGGTCTTTTAAATGCTATGCCTTGATTAGGGATGGCAACCAAACCCGCACCCGGCCCGGACCCGGACTGAACCCGGATTTTCCGGGCCGGGTTCACATATGCTTTTATCCGAAATACAAATTGAAATTGTACAACCCGCATATTTCCGAGTCCGGATCCGGATTCAAGTAACCCGTAAATCCGAAACCCGAACCCGGAGTTTTTTATTTTAATATTAATTTTTTTTTATAAATCGTTTAATATAAATAGAAAAAAAAAAAAAAGCCTAACTCGCCAAGTCCAAGGCCAATGATAACATGGATTAATTTGGAAATCCGGGTTCAAAACCCGGAATCCGGGTGCTCGGATTTTTCCAGGTTTAACCTGGACCGGACCCAGATTAAAAAAAATCGGGTTTTAATCCGGGTCCAATATATAAAAATTGTGTCCGGATCCGGATCCGGAAAGACCAAACCCGGACCCGGACCCGCTAATTGCCATCCCTAGCCTTGATAGCAATGTTTCATCATGGCTTGTACTATGGAATATGTTTACTTATTTAATATCAGTTCCAGCATTTTTTTTTCATTCTATTTCTGAAAATAGCTAATGTTAAGAAATCAACAGTAGTTGGAAAATTCGTGCTTGAGCAAGTTTTATACATTGTTGCTTATGGATGAATCTAATGATCCTTTTCTTAATTAAGATGCTGTGAGATTTTTATTAACAAGATGTTAAATTTAAATTTTGAGTTTGCTTGTTAAGAGTATTTAACCTATCACAAGTTGCTTTCTTTGTATCAAATAAAGTAACATTGCAATTTAGAGTGAAATGGCAACTATCTATAGTGGCTCTTTCCGAATCATTTTTTCCTATAAATTTTTTTCTATAGTGATCCTTTAGGGGACGGTTGCATCACACCATATGGACACTCAATTATGTTGAAAAAGGTTAGCATTCAAATTTTATCTTCTCTTTGCTCATATATTTTGGCATTTTTATAGTGATATTTCAATTGTTCGACAAGGAATTATGAAAATTCTTAATTTCTATGAATGACATGTATGGTGTAATTTTTGCATTATGTTGTTGGGTTCAAGTTTTAGCTTTTCTTGCAAGCCACTGATATGTGTTGAATTTTCAATCTTTGGTACATTCCACGTCTGTAATTTTCTTTTCTTAGTTGATGGATTTTGCTCAAAGTACGATTGTCCTGTCATTGGAAGGAGGCTACAACCTTGACTCTATGTCAATTTCAGTGCTTGAATGCATGGAGTTTTGCTAGACAACAAGCATGTTGCTGGATCTTCAGAGGCAAATCCTTTTGAGTCAACATGGGGTGTAGTACAAAAGGTAACCTTATTATCTTCTATGTCCAAACGCTTGCTGAATTAGTTATTTCTTCTCCTTGCCACCTTGTTTCTTTGTAAGTGGTAGCTTGTTTTATTGTCTTGCTAAGACATCTAACCGTTCTTCCAAGTTCGTCATGAATTAAGTGCTTTCTGGCCAATGCTAGTTGATGAACTATTGCGGAAGTTAATTTGTCATGATAAGTTCTTTTTTGTCGAGAGTGAGTGAGGTAGGGTTGTACATGATGAGCTCAGATACATCATTGTCCCTTCAAATCTTCGTCTCGTAGCTTTTGTTAGTGTTTGTGTTGAGTTTATTTTAATCTTCTTATTTTTTTGCTAAATCGAGTTTGCACTTGCTTGGGATAAAGGGGTCCAACTTGATTGCTTATGAAAAGAGAGAGTGGACAAAGCTTTTAAGAAAGCATCTAGCCAGCAAGAACTTCTTTCTCATCTGAGTTCCAAGCTTTTCTCAGATGCTCTAAGTATGCTTCTGCATTCCTCGAGGTGTTTGTAGATACTCTCTATACTACTTTTTTGTGGGTAGCTTACAATGGACTAGTTGATAAGGAAATCTTGGCCCTTTAATAAGAAACCTCTCTAGTCCAAAATGAGCACGATTGAGCAAAGTTGGAGTGTCTAGGCTTGAAACTTCTTTTAGGCTGGCTGTTTTAACTAGATTTTGGGGTAAAGGGTAGATTTAGCTTAAAATAGTAAATTTGTAAATGATGGGGTTTGGTACCTAATGTAGTCAAAGTATGCAGCCTGTTTTGACCTTCGGTGAAGCTTTAGGAAGAACAAAAAAGGTTATTTTGCTAGGAAAAGAATGGATTTGGGGTAAAAGGTTTTTGGGAGCTTGGTGAGCGTGTTTACCTTGCGAAAAAATGAAGAAAGAGGAGTTAGAGGTGGAGCCAACAGTGGCTGACGACCACACATTCGGACGCTCAAGTTAGTTTTGGGGTTATTTTAAGTGTCAAGAGCTTGCAAACCCTCAACAATGGCATTGGCTCAAGGTTGAAGAAGAGCCTTAACCTTTTTCGTGTTTGTATTGCTTAATTAAAAAGAGAAAACCTGAGTGTTTATATATGGAGTGTGTCTAGGGTATTCCTATCACCATGCCACCTGGCATTATTCTATTGACGCTTTTATCTCCATCCGCGAGGATATTCTTATCCTTTTATACTTGTGGCTGTTTGAGCCCATGGAGCATGTTTAAAGAATAAGTTGGTCTTCATTCACGTAATTTGTCTATATATACTCGTGTTGGAATTTGATAGTATGGTCTAGCTACCACTGCAGAAGCAGAGGTGTTATTTTAAGTGTCAAGAGCTTGCAATCAACAATGGCATTGGCTTAAGGTTGAAGAAGAGCCTTAACCTTTTTCGTGTTTGTATTGTTTAATTAAAAAGAGAAAACCTAAGTGTTTATATATGGAGTGCGTCTAGGGTATTCCTATCACCATGCCACCTGGCATTATTTTATTGGCGCTTTTATCTCCATCCGCGAGGATATTCTTATCCTTTTATACTTATGGCTGTCTGAGTCCGTGGAGCATGTTTAAAGAATAAGTTAGCTCTTTATTCACGTAATTTGTCCATATATACTCGTGCTGGAATTTGATAGTATAGTCCAGCTACCTCTGCAGAAGTAGCCATATAGTTGCTGATTCATCAGACATGAGACCTATTTGGGATTGAGGTTGAGCAGTTGTAGTTTAATAGGTACAGCACTAAAGTGTTTCGTAAACACTAGTTGTTGTAGTTTAGAAGTTATATTGATATGATTTTTTATTTTTATAATGAAAAATCTATTATATCTTTAATAATTTTATCAAAATTACTATTTAAAAATTATATTTACTATATACTATAAATTTTTATTTCATAATTACAGTTCCTTTTCCACAGTAGCTGTAGCTTAAAAGCTACAACACCTCAATCTTAAACAAAACCATGATCAAATGGCCCCAACTGCTTTTGGGTGAGCCGTTTTAGCCCCTGCAGGCGTGGCAACTTGCTACTCCTTTTCCTACAAGGTGTCTCCTTATTAGTTTCTTCCTTTTAAATGCCTTATCTTTTCCCCTTCTTTTTATTTTCTTCTTTTGCTTCTATAATCCCTAAAAATCTTCTTTTTCTTGAACTTTACCGTGGCAATCTTTGCTCTCCCTTTTGGCGTTCATCAATCATTAGGTATGTCTAACTTCCATTGTGCTTTTTGTTCCTTTTCTTCTTTTTATATGTTTACTCAGTAATTTAATTCCTCTTTTTTTTCTCACGGAAATAGTTGTCAATCGTTTCTAGATCTGTCCCCCGGCATCTAAGTTTTGTTTTCCTAAGAGTTTCACTAAAAGACTCTTCTAATTTAATTCTTCAAATGCTTATTTACTTACCTATATGGTAAAAAGAAGAGTGAAAAATTATTTATCTCCCCAAAAACTCTTCAAATAAGAATATGTTCATATTATTTTAATCAAATTTTTTTCCACTAAAATAATAACAATTATAACACATCTCTCCCTTCAAGAATGCAAAGATAAAAAATAATATGATACTAAATTGAAGACTAGAAAAGGTTCTCCAAATGATATTCTTCAAAAGAGATTGTTTTTTTTTTCTAGAAATGAAATTCTCTAAGTGAGATTTTTGAAATCCTTTTTATCCTCGGTACTAATGGCATAGCCTTCCACATTCACTTGCTTGATCTCGGGCTCCGTCTACCATTCCAATCTTTCTTGAGAAGAGTGTCCAATCACCTTCGTGTTGCTTCACTTGTTTGGAGAGTTCTAATTGGCCTCAAGGTACTATGGTTAGAGTTGTCTGGGAGGGATATCTCTCTTTGAGAGTTAAAAAGGTTTTATCAACTGAAGAAGCCCAAAGGTCTATCCACTGCATATTCTTGTACTTGGGCTACCCATGGTAACCTGGTGGAAATGGATCCTTCTTTGATGAAGGGGTATAAACATAGATGGCTTGTGGTTGATGGTGACTGGGGGTGAGATACCCAGTCGATAATGAACATGCGAGGGTCTGAAACTCCTTCAATGAAGACAATATGTTTTCCCTTTCCTTTCTTTTCTTTCTGTATCGATTTTCTATATTTAGAGTATTTTTCTCACTCAGGGTTAGTCATGACCTTATAGATATTACATGGATCAAAGCGAAATGCCCCTTCTAAGAGGTGGGTAGAGAAGTGAGTAGTTATGAAGAGAGGATATTAGCCTTATAAAGAGAGAAAATGATATTATGAGTAAGGACATATTGGAAAAGGCTAGGTTGATCGACTAGAGTCCCGTCTACCTCCCAAGATAAGCTATATTTACGTAGAGGGTATTCTAGGGATACCCTTTTGTCTGCTTCTTTAATTTCTACATTTCTTGCTCCTCTTTTTCATGTTTGCTTATAGATCTTTATGCTTGCTTAATTGACCTCTCTTGTTTGTGCACATCATGGTTAGTAGATTTGGATCCATTCACAGAGGATTATGCAGTTTTTTCGACCAAATGACTTGGGATTCATCGGGTGTGCTAGGTACCACTTCGCCAGCCAAGGCTTCTCGGCCTCCTCGCGTTCTTGGTTTAACAACTAGGTCTCAGGGAGCTTCGCGTGGTAAGTCTAAATGTACCCCAACTACCCAAAAGAGAAAACTAAGGTTCGTTTTTTCCCTGCCAAGGGACTTTGTTGTAGGAAAGTTGGATCCAATGGTTAATGAAAAGGTATTGCATTTGGCTAGATTTATTCACATGTCATCGAGAACATCACCCTGAGGTTGCGGCTGAGACAGACAAGTTGATCTTGAGTGAACATTATAGTCGAGCGTTCAAAGCCTGTTAGGCTGTGAGTGTTCCTCCAATTCTAGTTCTTTTTTCATTTTTTTTTCATTTATTTTGGCGTATCCTATTGGTTGTATGCGACCTTCTACCTGAGTCATGGCCTCAAGACTAAAATGCTGCCTCCAATGCTCAGTAGAGGTAACGAAGCTGAGAGGTGAACTCCGAAGCTGCAAGTC
This sequence comes from Murraya paniculata, assembly GCA_030449075.1. NCBI lineage: Eukaryota > Viridiplantae > Streptophyta > Magnoliopsida > Sapindales > Rutaceae > Murraya > Murraya paniculata. The sequence goes on along the minus strand of JAEVFN010000059.1, from coordinate 556,196 downwards.
TTGTCAAAAAAGCTCGCTCGAGAAAACAAAGCTTTGAAAGATGCCGTAATGACCTGTCCAGGCAGAGAACTCATGTGACCAAGGACCTTGAGGAGCTGCAGGTCAAGTATGAGGAGTTACTATCTCATCAAAAGAAGCTGGTGGACAAGGTCCTTACTCGCATGATGACCGAAGTTTAAGGTGCGGATTCAGAGCTGGTGGTGCCTAAAGTGGAGAAGTGGGTGGATAATGCGGCTTTCCTGGCATTGATTGAGGCTAGGAAGGAGTCTCATATTCCATAGTCTAGTAGTCCATTGAGGTCACTTGATGTACCTGACCTACCCCAACTGAGGCTCCCGTCAGCCACTCCAACCACTGAACCTCTTTTTGTAGCCACTTCTGCTGATCCCCTTACTCAAAAAAATGGAAGATGGCACGTTTGTTGAGTGACCACATTGGCGTAAATCTTTCGCTTGGTAACTTTTTTTCTCTACTTTGATGTCATGTCTCGCTTGACGGGTGTATCTGAACTGTTTTCTCATAGAAGGTTGTCCCTACAATCTTTTTTGTTTTTACTTGACTTTAATGGTAGGCTTGATTTGGTGTGGATTGGTTATATCGCCTGTAGTTTTGTGTTTGGATAGTTCGCTAAGTAGATATTTTGGAGATCTCTCAGGTCTTTTGATATACTAAAGGAGATCTCTCGCATAATGATAGGTACCTTAGGTTCCCATTAGCTTACACAACTATTGAGCTACTCCCATTTTAAGGTCAAACACCTCAATTTCATCATATACATAGTAGTTTAATCATACTCCCTGCTTATCTTTAAAAAATCATGGTGAATTTCAGCACATAATCAATAATCAATGTATCATCACAACAATTTGATATAAGCATTAGGGTTCACAATTAGCATAATAACCATGGTAAATAAATTTAGTTCTTGCTGTTCTCGAGCATACCTTCTTGGGCTTTTTCAAATTGGTCAAAATCTCATGTTTTGCCATTTTTTTAAATGTAATTGGTATAGTAAATAGCATTAGGGGTGGTTGCTTGTCTCCTCTTTGATTATATACGTTGGACATCCAACTCCTGTGGTCGTCATTTACTTTCAAATTGTCTGTCTCCCACTTGCCATAAGCAAGAGAACGGGGATTGTGGGCATGGGCATACCATAACAGAACCTTATGATGCTAGAGTATGATAGCTTACTTTACCCTTGGGTATTTTACAATCCTCTTACTCTTCTTTCAAATAGTTGCATTTTTATAACCTCTCTAAAAGGTTGCTTATTATTTTTTTTGTATTCTTTTTGCTGGCTCTGACTTAGAATAGATCATCATGGTTAGGCCAGGTCAGGTATTTCAACTTTAAAATAATGCGATCACTTGGCATTATGCTGCATCATAATAAATATTGCACAATAATAGCCACGAAATTAAACTAATGGTGACTATATTCAAACTTAACAATATCTCAAACCACTCATCCACATTCTCTAATAAAAAAGTGAGTAAAAAGCATTATCACATTCTAAAAAGGAAACGCATTCATAGGTAGTAGCAGCATAGATTGTTCATGACTCAGCTTTAGTTTTCTTTATGACAAGGGGGATCGTGAGACCTCCCTTTCTATCATCAAAGACTTAAGGAATTTAAAAGTGCAACTGACCACTGCAGGGACACTCAGGATTCTTCTTAGGGCTACCACATATTACAAACACATAAATGTTAAAGGAAACAAGTAATGTAAAACATAAGAAAATAAAAGTATAGTTCGATTGCTCATAGTATTTCTTCAGCATGGTTGCATTCCATGGGTGCTTCACTATCGTCCTGTCTATGTGAAACAACCTATAGGCTTAGTGTCTTATGACAGGTAGTTCTTCCAAAAGTGAGATGTTGAAGATAGGGGAAGACTCCTAAATCTGTTAAGAAGAGGACATCTATCTCCAGGAAGGGGGCCACTGGTTTGCCCAGGGGATCCTATGTGGGGAGCCTAAATGATGACACTCATGCCCTATTTGGAGCTAGTTTTTCCAAGAAGGTTTCTTTGTCCACGCCCATTAATAAATCCAAAGACATCCCCTCATGCAAAAGAATCAGGTCCGTAGCTGAAAAGAGGAAGTGACTGGTCGCTGATGACCCCATTAATCTAGAAGATGTATCAATTCCCCCCACTTTCATGCTGGCCACATAGAAAGCCCTTAAACCCAACATTTTACATTCTGCCAAGAAAGCTTCGTAGTGCCAGTTGCTTAAGAAGCCATTCATGTTCTCTCTTTCTCTCTCTCAGGTGTAGGTTACCCTGTTCTCCCTACTCCATACTCAGATTTTAGATTAGATTTTGGAGCAAAATTCCCAGTTGCCATATGAGGTGGAGAGACTCCGCAAAGAGGTGGGTGAGCTTCATCAGCAGTCACGTAAGGAACGAGGTTCTTTTAAGAGGAAACCAGACTCTATTCACTATGAAATGAAGAAGACCAAGGAGAGGGCAAAAGAGGAAGTACTTTATTCAACGCAGCAAGCTCAGCGCATGGTGTTGAACTGCTTACATGCTGTCAGAGCTGATCATTCCGATGTAGTTGTGGAAAAATATCCCACTTATTTTTCTTATGTCCTGGTGTCGGAAACACTTCATGATCTACGGGGTACCAGAATCATTTGCGAAAGATGAGGGATGTACCCTAGGTTCTCATAGGGCTGATCCTAAAGGTGATAATCCTTCCTACGATCTGAGTTTGACTTGTGCTAAACAATCTAATATGGGAGATGCAAACATAGAGAATGTCGTTATGACAAAAATGTTGGGCAAAAATGTTAAAAGTTGTAAACGAATTTAATTTTATCTTCTTAACTTTTAGAAACCATTCCTAAATTGTTGCAATGTGGCCGATTGCGATCAAGTCTTTCACAACTAAGATATTTAGAGCCAAGTTGACTAGCTCTCCTTCTGACTTTTACCAAAACCAGGCAGGTACGACGTAAATGGATCAACAAACTCACCTGCCAATTAGACCTTTGCTTCAATTAATCAACGAATATCGACAGAAATCCCATTGATCATTAACTAATACAATTGTTCATGATGAGCTTTGTAAATTTTCTTGAGAGCATTTTGAGGGGGAGAAAAAAAAAAGCTTATGCAATTTATGTTGTATTTCATCCATGTTTGATTTTGGGGTTTCAGTTATTGTGGGAAACTAAGACACTGACTTAAGAAGTCATTGAGTATTGTTATCTGGCATTTATATTGGAAAACGAATCAAAACATATCAAAGAAATGAATCAATTCTACAAAATCAAGTCAAACGTGAAGGCAAACGAAATAACAAAATGAAAATACACAAAGTTAAAAAAGCATGGGTATAATCAAACATTCAACTCAACTTCTTTTATTGAGTGAACCTTAAGTTCCAATTGGAAATTTCACTTGCAAAAGTTCTCTAAAATATTTGAAAGGGATCCTTCTTATTGAGGTTCTCATAACATATATTAAAAATGATGACAGGAAAGACAATCGTCAAACACACTTAAGCAAGAGATATCACGATACTCAAAAGATGTGCGCTGCACATCATTCGAGACATTAAAAAAACAATCAAATAATTTTAAATCAACAAAGTAATAGTAAAATAAAACGACAAAAGTTAAAATTAATCATTAAATACAGAGAAAAGTAAAAAAAAAAACTTAATGAAGATTTGTTCTTGATGTGATTGGTATTCTAGATATGATTTTAATCTTTGACCATTAACTCTAAATATAGCACTATTCTTTTAATTCTCAATTTCTATGGCCTCACATAGATATAATTTTTTTACAACAAATAGGCCATTCCACTTTGGCTTTAACTTCCTTAGAAACAAACGAAGACGAGAATTATGGAGTAACATTTTTTGACCAATCTAGAATGTTTTTTGAAAAATTCTTTTAGCATTAAAAGCTTTGTTTATTACTTAAATAATTCTTGAATTTTCATAAGCATCATTCCTTAACTCCTCAAGTTTGTTCAATTGTAATTTACGCACATAACCAGCATCATCAAGATTTGAATTAAAAGCTTTAATGGTTCAAAATGATTTATGCTCAAGCTCAACTGGTAATGCAGAGCAAGAAATTGAAGAAATCCTAAGAAGATTGAAATTTATAGTATTTACGAATATTTTAATTAATTTGTATTTTAGTTTGATTTGGTTTCCTATTTAGAGTTTTATTATTTATACATAGCTTATTTAAGTTGTATTCCTAGTTTAAGTATGAATCTTATTAAAATAGATTTTCTAGTCAAATTAGGATAAGTCATAGTTAGTATAAACAAGTGTCTTTTGTAGCTTTTGCAAATAAACATTTTTTAGTTCAGTAATATTTTTAGCTTTCAAATCTCCACATGAGTATTTAAGTTAGTTAATTTTCGGTATCCTGCAGAATCAACGAGTCTTAACTCTTAAATTCGCGGTATTCTTTGAATCAACATGAATTTAGTTTGTTAATTTATTTTGGTATTTCCTCGAATCAATAGAATATTTTGAACTATAATTTTTGCTATATCAGCTTGGTATTAAAGCGGCTCTGTGCAAATCATACAGCTTTCTTAGGTACCCACATCCACCACTGAAAAAAATCAAAAATTCACAAATTAACAAACCCTAGTGGCCGGCACACTCCATCCACTGTCGCCCTCATCTCCAACGCCATTGCCGCTGTTCAATTCGCCACCAGACTCGCCACAATCCGGCAACAAAACCCAAGCCATCACTGCCCTCAACAGCCGCCTGAACAGCCACAAATCAACAACCCAAACCCATGGCTCCCCCAAGCAATCCACCCCCATTCAGCCGCGATTGCTGCCAACCAACTCGTCCACATAACTCACCTGCCTCTACTGACTGAAAACCGGCCAACTTTATCCCTTGATCGTTGCCCGCAACCACCGTATGAAGTACCAGTCCGCGAGTTCTCCACACACGCACGACCACCGATTCCACTGCCTCATCATCGAGCACCACCGCCAAACGCATCCCCATCCTCTGCAGACCAAAACTCGACCACCCTTTGCCCCTGAACGCCAGTTATAAATTGCCACGAACAACCATCAACCACCACCACTTCAATTAAATTTTTCGGTTAATCCAAGACTATTTGAGCCAAACCACCACCACCATTGTACTCACCGACTCGAAATCTTTCATATCCACCCACCCTTGCTCAATTTTTTGATAACTGTCGCCAATAATCCTATCTTTTGCTTATTTATAGTTTGACCTAGTTCTTTCATTTATACCAGTATTGCCCTTTATTTTCTGATCTTAGCAAAACAACCCAAACAAACACCAAAAAACAAAAAAAAAATGAAAAATGAAAAAAATTGAATCATGAAACCACAAGATTTCGTCTTAAAAGATGTTTTAGTCAAGATGTTGAGGATTTTGCGTTCGATTGCTCAAGATTCATAGAAACTTCAAAATAGAAAATCTTTACTCATAAAGCAGAGATATGGATTTGACGAAGTTGTTCGTGATAATGCATGTAATAAGGAAAACAGTAACTTTGCCGTACTTGACAATAGTATTCCTTCCAAGGAGACTACTAATTGGCCATTCACGTCTACAACAAATTCTCCACATACATACATCGATTTGGATCAACCACCAAAATTTGATGACTATATTGATCTTGTGGGACATGATGAGGTAGCAATTGATGCAGTCTCATTTTATTCACTCGATTCAAATGGGGAGAGGTATCATAAGATTTTCTAACAAGTGGAAGATTTTAAGAAGTACTCTTCTGTTATTGGTTTTTCTGAGAGCTTGAAAGGATGCTACAACAAGGTATTCTTAGAAAAAAAATCTCACATTATCTTAGAAAAAAATCTCACATTATTGGACAGATTGGATGGATATAGTCACCAAGGTTGGAAAGTTCAGTGTCATTCATCAGCATCAACGTTGTAATTTAAAGATTAATCTTAAGGCAAAGAAAGATTATCTAGGAGACTACAACCAACAAAATTCGAGGACGAGTTTTCTCCATCCTAGCGGGAATAATACAGAGCAAGAAATTGAAGAAATCCTAATTAAATTGAAATTTATAATATTTACGAATATTTTAATTAATTTGTATTCTAGTTTGATTTGGTTTCCTATTTAGAGTTTCATTGTTTAGACATAACTTATATAAGTTGTATTCCTAATTTAAGTATGAATCTTATTAAAATAGATTTTCTAGTCAAATTAGGATAAGTCGTAGTTAGTATAAATAAGTGTCTTTTGTAGCTTTTACAGCTGGAGATTTTTGAGTTCAATAATATTTTCAGCTTTCAAATCTCCATGTGAGTATTTGAGTTAGTTAATTTTCGCTATCTTATGGAATTAAAGTCTTAACTCCTAAATTCGCGGCATTCTTTAAATCAATGTGAATTTAGTTAGTTCATTTATTCTAGTATTTTCTCGAATCAACAAAATATTTTGAACTATAACTTCCGCTACATTAACCGATAAGTAGCAAGGTTTACCATAAACCAGCCCATAGGGTGACATTCCTAAAGACATTTTAAATGAAGTACGGTAGGCCGGTACTACATCAGTCAATCGAAGTGACCAATCTTGGTGGGCTAGGTTAACCATCTTTTTTAAAATTTGTTTTATCTCCCTATTTGCTACTTCCACTTGACCATTTGTTTAAGGATGATAAGGGGTAGTAATTTTATATGTAATTCCATATTTCTTCAATAAAGACTCAAATGACTTGTTATAAAAATGCTTACCTCCATCACTGATAATGGCTCGAGGGATTCCAAATTGACTTAAAGGATTTTCTACTAAAAATTTAATCACAGTTTTGCTATCATTATTTAAAAAAAAAAATGTTTCAATCCATTTTGAGACATAATCAACTGCAACTAATATGGACACAAATCCAAAGATGGTGGAAACGAACCAATGAAATCAATTCCCCGACAGTCAAATTTTTCTATCTCAAGTATGGGATTTAAAGGCATCATGTTTCTTTTAGTAATTGATCTTAATTTTTGACAATTTTCACAAGTTTTACAAAATTCATATGTGTCTTTGAAGGTAGGCCAATAAAATCCACATTGGAAAATTTTAGCAGCAGTTTTTCTTAAAGAAAAGTGTCCACCACATACTTCAGAATGACAAAAATTAATAACACTACTTACCTCATTGTTAGGAATACATCGCCAAAAAAATTTGATCAGGGCAATATTTGAACAGGTAAGGATCATCCTAGTAAAATTTCTTTACTTTAACGAAAAATTTCTTCTTATCTTGAGTGTTCTATTGCAAAGGCATTTTACCTGTAACAAAGAAACTAACAATGTTAGCAAACCATGGCATTGAATTAACTAAAAATAAAAGTTCATCTGGAAAAGAATCATTAATAGGTGTTATGTCAGTGTAGAATTCAGACATGAGTCTTGATAAATGATCAGCAACGACATTTCGGCACTCTTTTTGTTTTCGATGGTGAGGTCAAGTTCTTGGAGTAAAAAATCCAATGAATTAGTCACACCTTGGTTTAACATTCTGCTTAGTCATCAAATATCTCATAGCAATGTGGTCAGTAAAAACAATAGATTTAAAACCAAGTAAATATGAACGGAATTTGTTTAATGCAAATACTACAACAAGTAATTTTTTTTTTCTGCTGTAGAATAATTCATTTGAGCACCATCCAACGTCTTACTCGCATAATAAATCACAAAAGACTTATCATCTTTTCTTTGTCCTAAAACAACACCAACTGCAAAATCAGTTGCATCCCATATTAATTCAAAAGGTAAAGACCAATCAAGAGATTTTATAATAGGTGCAGATGTTAAAAGATAAATTGTTTTCTCAAAAGATTTTTGGCAATCATAAAAGATGTTACAAAGTAGTTTAGATATGGCACTAAAGTTTTTTTATAAACCTACTATAAAATCCTACATGTCCCAAAAAGGATCGCATATCTCTAATTGTTTTTTGTTGTGGCAATTTAGATATAACTTCTAATTTTGATTTGTTAACTTCAATTCATTTAGCAGATACAATATGAACCAAAACAATTCTAGAAGTAACCATGGAATGACATTTTTCCCAATTCAACACAAGTTCTTTTCAACACATCTTTTTAAAGCTTTTGCTTAAATTATCAATGCAATCATCAAACGAATTCTCAAACACAGTCAAATCATCCACAGAGACCTCTAAACAATGTTTAATCATATTGCTAAAAAAACTAAACATACATTTTGAAATGTTGCAGGAGCATTACAGAGTCTAAAGGCATTCTTTTAAATGTAAATCGTCCAAACGGACATGTAAATGTAGTATTTTCTTAATCCTCAAGTACTATAGGAATTTGATAATAGCCTAAATATCCATGTAAAAAGCAGCAGTAGGATGTCCAGCTACTTTTTCTAAGATTTGGTCAAGAAATGGTAAAGAAAAATGATCTTTTCTAGTGGTTTTATTTAACTTTCTATAATCGATGCACATGTACCAAGTAGATGTAATTCGTGTTGGGATTAAATCACATTTTTCATCTTTTAACAACAGTGATTCCAAATTTTTTAGGCATTATTTGTGTAGGGCTTACTCACTTACTATCAGAGAAAGGGTTGATAATTCCCACATCAAGCAAGTTAAGGGCTTCTATTTTCACTACTTTAATGTGTGGGTTTAATCTTCTTTGAGATTGTTGATATGTTTTAGCATTTTCTTCCAAATTGATTTTATCTGTGCAAATTAAAGGAGTAATGCCTTTAAGAATAGATAGTAACTTACCTTCTTTGTTGTTTTTTAGAGGAGAAAAAATCACAATAAGATAAGTTTGTTCTTCTCCAAGATAAGTATACTTCAATCCTTTAAGCAAGATTTTCAATTCAAGTTTAGGTGCTTCTTGTTGTTCTGTCTTTTTAATGATTCCAAGCTATTTAAATTTTGATTTTCATCATCATTTTGTAAACTCTAAGCAGAATCAAGCAATAAATTTATATTAGAAATATCAAGTTCAAGTTGCTTATTTGATTTAATTGAATCAACCAAACAAATATTAGTAAGTTCAGAAAAAACCCCTTTCTGAATATTTTCCTCTATACAAGATTCAAGTAATCCCTTTTGTTCATCAATATCATCCTCATTCTCATTTTCTTCATTAAGTTGCCTACATATGTTGAAAACTTTCAATTCCAGAGTCATATTTCCAAAGGAAATCAAAAAATTAGCAGTTGCTAAAAATGGTTGGCCCAAAATTACAGGAATGGGTTTATAATCATTTACAACAAGTTCAATTTCTAAGACAATAAAATCCATAGGGCATCTGAATTTATCAACTTGTATAAAAGCATTTTCCACTAATTCATTTTGGTACTTTAACTGATATGTCGACAAGCAAAAGTATAGTTGAAGTTGATTTTAAGTCACCAAGATTAAGTTGAAGATAAACTGAATATGGAAGCAAATTAAAACTAGCACCAAGGTCTAGTAAAACATGCTCAATTCTGTGATCACCAATAATACAAGAAATAATAGGACAACTAGAATATTTATATTTCAATGTATTATTAGTAGATAAAATAGTACCTACCCATTCAATCATAAAAGCTCTCTTTCTTACCTTCAATTTCCTCTTGACAGTGCATAATTATTTCAAAAATTTGGCATATGAAAATACCTGCTGAATTGCATCTAACAAAGGAATGTTAACTTTCACTTGCTTAAAGATTTCATAAATTTCATAAGAGTGGCTTGATTTCTTTGGTTTATTCAATGCTTGTGGAAATGGTGGTTCAAATGGAACAGTAGTTATTTCTTCATTAGGTGTAAGTTTATTTAGTCTTTCCTTACCCTATGAATTTTCACTGTCTTCATCTTCATAAGGTTTAGGAATAGATATTTCAACATTCTTACTAATATGAAGAGCTATAGCTGACTTAACTTGGTCCATGGGTGGATATTGTTGAATCTTAGGATTTGGTTGTGGTTTGAGTTGGAAATTTACCTTTTTCTTAAATTGTGAGCGCAGAAGCAATTTTAGCAAGAGTGCTTTCAAATCAAAAAAGATTTGTGCATTTTGATTGTTAATAACATCTTGCTTTCTAATGAATGCATTGTAACTTTCAAACTTTTCTATTGTGGTGGAACATATGGTGCATAAGGCTGAGTATTTTGAAAATTTTGTGGAACGAGTGCGTGTGAAGATTGTGCATTATTATTATTCCTTCAACTAAAATTTGGATGATTTCTCCAACCAAGATTATAAGTCCGTGAATATGGGTTTGGCTTATTAAAGCATTAATGGCATTAGCTTGATTATGAAGACATTCTCTAGGTATCAGACAGAGTGTGACAATTTTGAGTTAAATGATCATTAGAACTACAAACATTACATGCAATTTTTTAAACAGATTTTACTTAATCACTCTTTTTATGTTCTAAAACTTCAACCTTCCTAACTAGGGGTGCAAATTCTGCTTACAAATCCTGATCTTCTCTAAGGTTATGGATTCCTCCACTAGATGGAAATGGTTGTGGTTTATTCGCCAATTCAAAATTTCCAACCATATCCCAATATTGCACATTTTTAGCTAATTGGTCAAGGTAATTGAGTGCATCTTCAGGATTTTTATTCTAAGTTCACCATTACACGTCATTTCAATAACTTGTCTACTTTGGGGTATCAAGTCCTCACAGAAATAAGTGACCAATCACCTAGTTTTAAAACTATGATGTGGACATATATTAAGCAATTCTTTAAACCTATCTCAATATCGGTATAATTTTTCTCCATTTTTTTTAGTGAAAAAGTGATTTGTCTTTTAAAAGAATTGGTTCTATGAGGTGGAAAAAAATTTTTTCAAAAATTGTTCTTACATGATATTCTAAGTTCTTATTGATCCAGATCTAAGGTTTTATAACCAAGTTTTAGCTTTATCTTTTAATGAAAAGGGAAAAAGCTTTAGTCTAATTATATTCATGCTATAATTTTGGTCTGTGTATGTATTACAAACTTCTTTAAAACCTCTTAAATGCAAGTATGGATTCTCAGACTCTAAACCATGAAATATTGGTAAAAGTTGGATAATGCCTGGTTTGAAGTTGAATCGAGATGCTTCTGGAGGAAATACTATATAGAGGGGACTCCAATTCTGGTTGGATTCATGTAGTCTCTCAAAGTTCTTCCTTGATTCTGATCATGTGCATTATGTTGAGAACGGTTGTCTCCTTAATCAATTTGAGGATTAAGTTGGCTTAATAAGGTTTTCTTCTTGGATCTCCTCCATGATTAGTGGCGGTAATTGAGATCTATAGATTAATCTATCACTTGAAGGTCGGGACCAATGTCTCATGCAATATTGATGATATGTGTGTTTAAAATTATGTTGTAAAGATGATATACAAACAAATGAATAGCTTATGAAAAACTAATTGAAATTACACAAATTTAAAAAAATAAAATAAAACTGAAAATTCAATAAACAAGTAATATAAATGTACAAGAAAAACTGTGAAATAAAAATAAATAAACTCAAAATTAATTAACTGAAATTAAAATAACTAAATAGGCGGTTAAAACAACTGTGTAAACAAATTAAAGAAATTAAATAATTATTTAGGTTGTTAAACCAAATATGTAAATTGGCAAAATAAAATAAACATATATACAAAAATGTAAAATAAAAAATGCAAAAATTAAATTGCAGAAATTTAAATAAAAAAGAAAGAAAATAAATACTTATCTCAAGATGTAGAATTTTTTTTAAAAAAAATTTAAAAATTACAGTCAATTAAGCGATTAATTTAATTATTGGGCCTTTTGTTGTAATTTTTAAAGTCAAATTCACATATGGTCCAAATCGAGTCCAAATTAAGGCCAAATAAATTCTAGTTGTATATCCAAATCTTATTGTTAGGGGAAATTTTGGCTAGGGATCTATGTAAAAAATTTCAAAGTTTTATGGTCCAGCTACAATTTTTACAAGTATAGAACAGAAAAGTGTTGGATGAAAGTGAAATTTTTGAAAAATAATGTGGTTAAAGCAAAATTTAATAAGAAGGAGCAAATGAAAATTTAAACAAAAACGGAAAAATAAAAATAAAAGAAAAACAAAATAAATACTTTTTCCGGACAATGATGCCAAAAACTTGACACGACTTAAAAGTGATTCATAACTCGTAAATATAAGTGTGTCTTGTTATAATATAAATTAGTGAGTCCGAGATCGATGTACAGATAAAAGATTTAATTTATTAATTTTCTTTTAATTAATCTAAAAAAATAGAATGTAAATACAAGTTATTTAATTTAAGTGAAATTATAGAAATAAATCAGTTAGGGTTATGTATCTACTTTTATTAGTAAATTAATTTAATAAATTTTTGTCTTTTTATTTTTTTATTGCCCAAAAATATTAATTGTATAAATTATCATTGTTTTCCCATTAATTTTATTATGGATTGAATGCTTAGTTTTCCAAAATTCAATTTGTCTACAATAAGTCAAAATACCATTTTATCATACTTTATACTAAGATATTAAGATTTTATTGTGCCAAACTCCCTTCTTTGTATACAATAAATCAAAATTTCAAAATATAAAATGCGAATAAAATTAAACATAAAATAATTTAATTTATATAATTAAAACTTCAATTCAATTAAATTTTATTTTTCTACTAAGAGTTTCACTTTACCCTAACTATTATTATTTAGCTAAGCATAATTGAAATAAAAATAATTGTCAAAATTAAATTATACATAATTAAAAGAAATAAAAATAACTAAAAATTGGAAACAAAACTAAATTTATTTATTAAAAATAAATTTCAAAATATTAAAACATAATTAAGATAGAGAGATGAGGAGAAGAATTTAGCGAGAAAGAGCTGAAGAAAAGTGTAAAGACGGTGTTTCCCCCCTCTCTATTTGTACTAGCTCATGATCAATTTACACTACACATATAAACAAAGCCAATTATTTCATAATTATACATTCATTCTACCAACCAAACATAAACTAACTCAATCCACTCAAGGACACCCAATTTATTCCACTAACAATTACCACATCTAACATGGTAAAAACTTATAATTCAAAACAAAAGTCATGGATCCTACTCGACAATGACTTAAATTTTTTCAGACATCCGAGATCTAAATTTAACATCCGCTTATCTATTTGGAGTCTCGAGTTGCGTAAAATTATTATTTTACCTAATAAACACACAAAAATACACAAAATCAAATATTTAGAAACATAATTAGAAATTCATAATATATTACATAATTGTAAATGTTAATTATAATATAGCAAAAAATAACATTTTTACCTCTTAGTAAACATACAATTTTTAACACTAATCACTTAGGTTGGCTATGCTATGCCCTCTAGAACCACTTAGTGATTTGAAGCAAGACTCACGGTAATGTTAGCTCTTACGACCTACAGCCTAAGGCATGATACCAAATTCGCCTCCACAAGGTTTGCTGTTACACCTATGTCTATCATTGCCCTTACGTCAACTCTGTTAACATTCGCCGCTGCACACATCAGTCCCCCTTAGTAGGATTCGCCCCCCAAGACACTCTCCAACATCTTTTCATCTGTCGGTTCCTTATTTACCTTGATATTCGTATTATTCAACAACTGTAACGGATTCACGTGCACTGCAACTACTTCAGCCGCCAAAGGTTTTGAAGAATCCCTTTCTGTTTCCTTTACCAAAGCATTCAGTTTCTCATGCTTTGGACAATCATTTGCCCAATGTGGTCCATCACAGATGAACATCCCGAGCTCTTCATCTCTTGCATATTCCCATGGTTGGCTTTGTTCTAGCTGCCATTCTTCTTCCTACCATCACGAGAAAAATTGCCTTTCTTGCCATCTCTTGATTTCTTAGATTTAGAAGAAGAAGTGTTCACGAATCTGAAATCTACCTAGCCATTTGCAGCTACTATTACCGTAAGCAAGTCCCTCACAGCTTGCCTCCGCAATTTCGTTTAAGACCACAGCTACAAACTTGATATGAAATTGAAGAGTTTGTCCTCATCTGACATGTTTTGAATTCCAACATCAATGAATTGAACTCCTCGACATAATCCCTCATTGATATGGTATGCTTTAGCTTCTTCAAGCCCTCTTTCACCAACCAGCTAACATTTTCTAGTAAGTACTGCCCCTTTAGTTCTTGCTTGAGTGTGTCTCATGTTTCAATTGCTCGTCCCTAGTCTTCGACATCCTTTTGAAGCCTACTCTGCTACCACAGCTTAGCATCAACCTCCATGTACATGCTTGTCATAGTGACCCGCTTCATTTCAGGTACCTTAGCAACTTAAAAGTACTGCTCTATATCTTATAGAAAATTCTCCAACTCTTTATCATTCTGAATCTCGCGATAAGCCTTAGGTTCAAGCACCTTGACCTTTGAAGCCCATCCACTGATTAGAGTTGTTGCCTACTGTTTTAGTAACCCAACTTCCTCTTCATGATCCACAATGTTGCTTTTCAGCACCCCCATTAATGCAGCCATGTCCTCCATTACCTTGTTTTGCTTCTCCAAGGAATTGTTTGTAAACTCCACGCAAGTTTGTTTCACATTCACCATCTCAATCAAATTAATTTCCATGTTCTTAGCCAAACTCTCTAAGTCAAGTTGTAAAGTACCCATGATAGCTTCCAAGCGCACCAACTTATCCTTTGTCGACTCTCCCATCATTTTGGTTTTCGTCGCAAGTTACACAACCTGTTTGTGGTTGTCAATTTCCTCGAAACTATACAACCTTGCTCTTGCACGGAGCTTCCCTAAAACCATGCTATCAGTTATCCCCAAACTAACTTTAACTGAGCCTTGAAATCAATTATCACCAACGTTGAAGCAACCTTGCTTCGCAACTGTTATTTTGATAATAAATTGTTCCACCAACTGAATCAATCTTTGCTCTGATACTAACTTGTCATCAAGGTTTTTTTTCGAAGATTTAACAACCTGCATAATAGTGCTAAGTCTGCACTTAGCCAGCCACTCAACAATGCTAGCAAAAGCAAACCCATAAGACTCGCGATGGAAGTTCTTGCAAGAGGCTAACCAAACCAACAACAAAGAACAAAAGATAACAAAAATCAAAGTAGCAATAACACACATTATTGCTTTTTACAAAGGCCCCAACCCTTAACTTTTCTATTACCGCAATAAGAAAATATTATAAAGATAGCTTTAGGCTTTGTGTGCTCAAGGACTCCACTCACTCTGCCAAGATTCGAGTCCCCAAAAACACATTGACCACATTATTTATACATGTTGCAACTGATACCTCCATTTACTAAGGTGAGGTGGCACGAGGGCAATTCTTTTTCCCAAAGCTAGGCACCATTAAGCATGATTTTAGGAAGCACATCTTCAATCCCCCAAGGATAAGGCAATCACTGCCCACTAGCCTAGAAGCAAGAAAGTGATGGAGCATGATCGTTGCTGCCACTTCCCTAATCTCCATATTTCTAAGCATGAACTTTAAAGCCATGTCTTCCACTAGTTGCATCAATAACTACCCACTCATGCTTGTTTTTAAGACCCACTTCGCAGACTTTGACATAGTCTTGTTTCATCTTGTGTTTTGCCCAACTTAACCTATGCACGTGCCTCGCACTTGCGAGATATGGCGTGTATATGCATGCCCTTGTGCGCACTGTCTTGTTCTCCTCCATGCTTACCCAACAGTGTCCACTGGCTGTCGTACCCTAACCAGCTTGCCAGCCTTGCCTTGCTTTGGTGCTCACCCATAAGCACGCCTATACTACTGCCTCAGCTTGGCACAGGGTCACAAGCCAAGCCTTGGCACCGACTGTCATGGCCTAAGGCGATGACTGTTCTCTTGTAGATAGATATCCAACCTCTTTTGGCTCTGGAAAGATGACACTACGGGTGGATGCATGTTCTACCATAAGGGGACAAACTAATTGGATTACGCCTAATAAGGCCATCTTGGCCAAATTATCTACCTCGCAATTCTCCATCCTTTGTATCCTTTCCAATTTAACTTCACTGAATTGAGACATCAAGTCCCTAATTTTCTTAAGGTACACTTTCATGTTCTCTTCTTCGGCCTGATACTCCGAACCAATTTGACTGGCCACTAGCTAAGATGTTCTCGACAAGCTATCAAATAGGACCAACTCTATTTGGGATTGTAGCGTGAAGAATGACTTGGAAAGAGTCTTTTATTAACTGTTGGACACTTGGACATTGTCTCTTGTTAAAGGCTTTTCCTTTTATTTAGAGCACCTTGGATGGAGCTTTGACTCTAACTGCCCGACTCTGGTTAGCTATGGTTTATAAATCTTCTTCACGTCCCTCAAAAATATCTTTTTGGTGGTCATCACCCTTTTAGGTGTTATTGGTGACCATATTTGATTTTAAATAAATGAGATGTTTTTATGGGTAAAGGTGACGGCTTTTTGGAGAAAGGTGAGCTCTTTACGTGAAAGATATGATCTTTAGTGAACAAAATGCCTTTTTGTGTGAAAATTTGTGGATTTGTGCGTAGATAAGGTAGGTTCATTTAAAAATGGGCAAGTTCTCTTTGTTAATGAAGGATATAAGATGATGAATTTTTTATTCGAACTACACTGACGGTGCTTAAATATTCTCATCTAATTTTGATTTAAACCTAAACATTATGAGAGCTTATTTTGCTAGATGGTTTTATTAATGGTATGTGTTGATTCATCTTATTAGCACTTTTTGTGGTGAATAGAAATGGGATGAATTTGAAAACAACTATTAGATGCGACATTGACGGTGGCTAGTGATGACACTTCAACGACTTGGAACAACTTGGAGAAGGTGATGTGTTTCTGAGAAACCCTAGAATTAGGAAAATTTTGAGAGCTGTGGGAAGAAGTTGAACCTATTTTGCAAAGATTGACCTGACATTATATAGGGAGTGCCTCTATGAGCATTTATTGTCCTTTTGGAGATGTGGTAGACTGTAATAAGACATCTCCCTCCTCAAGTAGGGGCCTTTGGGTAATTTAATTATTTAACTTGAGTTCTTTAAACTCTTTAAGGCCGGACACATGTTAGTTAAAAAATTGCCCTTGATAACAGCAAGTGTTAATCTCTGACTGGCTCATTTCAAATGAACCAATTGGACTTTTAGGATAGCCGGTGCCTTTGGCAGGTTAGATCTTAGCTGACTCGGTTTCCTATCTCACCTTAAGTGCATGCGTTCGTTGGTGAGATATTTTAGAGGGATTTGGGAAGGTCCCTACCATATCCTACTTATGTGTAATAATTTATGTGGAGGCCTGTCATTGTTACAGTAGTCCATTATCAATATGTGACAACTTCAGAACTTTTTGAGAGATAGCCTTTGAATATCCTAGGTTGATAGGGTGGCTTATACTCTTTTTTGGAGATCTTTTCATTTTATTCTTACCATTTAATTTTTCTTTCTCACATTTTGTGAGGGCATACCAATCATGCTGGCTACAATTCACGTGTCGTATCCTAACTGCATAACTAATTTTATCACCTACTATGATCATATTAAAACAAGGTACTCATAGAATCAATGGATAGTAAAATTTATAAGATAACATTAGATACTAGAAATGAACTAGCATTCTTTATTTTCAAGTAAAGAATATCAAGCAACATTTTTGTATCTTTGTTATTTACAACTTAAATTAAAGTAGTCATTCTCATGTGAGGATGTCTTCATTTTTTTAATGCGAATATGTTGTTAAACCATATGATTTAACAGAGGCAGTTTTTAAAACACTATAAAACAGTATGTTTTAATAGCATATATGTACTGACTCTATTAAATTACATTGTTTAACAATGTGTGTTTTAACAATGTGTCCGCATAAAAAAATAAAGGTACTCGCTTGAGAGAAAAACTCTAAATTAGAGTACTTGGTAAATTTATCCGTTTTTTAAAAAAATAATAATTTGCATGTAGTCTTGTCCGATTGCCCATAATCATTACATTCTCTTAATTTCCCTACTCTTTATTATAAAAGTTATTAGACATTGTCGACTGATGACTGCAGCTTTATAACCGAAATAACTATAAGCCAGTTGGGTTATCAGGTTCTAATTCTATGAAGTTATTGGAATTGTTCTAAATCAACCAACTTCTCTTCCCCATGTGACAACTTTGGCATCTTTTTCCTACTAATTATTAATTTATTATGAATTATGCTTTGAATTTTGAAATTTTTGATTCATTAAACTTCAATTAGGTGGGTCACCAGACAAACAGAAGCCAGAGCCAACTGTATCAATTTGTTCTGAAGGCAACCCATTTTATCCTTTATGACAATTATTGCCTTTAAAGTTGTTGATTCCATGTATTTGCACATACTCTCTTTTTATTAAATTATATAGTTATAAGTTTGATTGATTAATGGAACGGATCTGAGTTAATGATTATGTTCTTCTAAGAATAATTTACAAAATGGAACTTGACGCATGTGACAATGTGAAGTTAAAGAGGACGCTTTTGAATTTTGAAAAGAGTAAATAAATATGAGTTAGAAAGCATAAGTATGAATAGCGATTAATTTTATTAAATTAAGGTATCAATTAACATCTAAAAGAAATTGATTATGGATTGATACATTGCACCCTTAAAGGACGAGGAGGAAAGAAGGATGTCTGCCTTGTATTCTGTTTTTCCTGTTATTCTTGAGCTTGCAAACAACTATGTTTCAACTTTTGAGCAACTTAAAAGTCCTTTAAGGGTGCAATGTATCCATCCATAATCAATTTCTTTTAGATATTAATTGATACCTTAATTTAAAAAATTAATCACTATTCATACTTATGCCTTCTAACTCATATTCATTTACTCTTCTCTTAAAACATGTATTTATTGTTTAATTTTCTGAATATATCGTTATTTATGCTTGATCAATCTTTATATGTGAAAGGACAAATAAACTATTTCATACTTTTATTTCGGAGTATATATTGATTGGTCATTCAACTAATTAAATCTCTTCAAATGGTATAATAGGGTTGAGTTTGATTTTATTCATATCATAATTAAGAGAAATTTGATTTAGATTTGTTTATTCTAAAAATTAATTTTTGTGACCATTAAGAAACTTAAAAGTCATTACACAAATAAAAATTCACTATTTAGATGAAGGAGATAAGATTCAATAACTACTTATCACATGACTTTATAAAAATGATGCCACATCATCTACTGCATCAATTACGATATAAACTTTATATCTTAATTTTATATTATTTTTACTCTTTGTATGAATAGATATAGTTCCAACAGTTATGCATGTATTAAACGCATTTTTTTCCTTCTTGAGGATAATAAATTTTTCATGCAATTCTAACATTCAACCTGTTTATGAGCTATGTCATAATTATAGGCTATAACATAATGAAAATATAATTTCTAAATTAATTAAAAAATGTTAAAGAGCCAAAATCGAATGGGCCCAGACAAAAAAGATGATAAAATTACATTTGACGGAGGAGGGCCTCGAAATTTAACGGGTCCTGAAGAATGGAACATCACACGTCAAAGTAATATGATCCTTGGGCACTCAATTGTGAACTTGTCTAATTCATCATTTAAGATTGCATTAAAATGAGGATTTTTTATTAAACATATCCAGACTGGCAGCACATGTATCTGCCATCTGTCCCCACGAATTGGCACCTTAGTTTTTGAAGTTTAGGAACTTTTATCCCGTATAAAAGTTGGAAAAATAACATTTAGAAAACATATTTTGGTTATTGAATTTGATTACTTGGGTGTAGTTCATTTTGTCTGCCGAAATCCTCAAGAGATCATACTAATTGAATAAATAATGACCACTCTAATAATAACTTTAAAAATGATTTCTTATTGAAAAAAAAAAAAAAAAAGAAGAAGAAAAGTATCGCTCAATCTCCCACTATATACCTTTACTCTAAAAAGCATTATTTTCTTATCTAATTTATGTAAGATAGAGCACTTATTTATTTTCTATAATAAAGAAGGAAATAGGCGAAGAATAAATTATTTTTTTAAACCCTATCTACCACCTGTCTGAAAATTGAACTGAAATGGCTACCCAAAGAAGCTTTTTCACACTAACAGTACATCTTTTTCTTTTCCTTTTTTTTTTTCTTCATTTCATGTAACATATTATCGAATATAATTAAAAGAAATTGTATGAAAGTGCTTTTGGTTTCTACCCAAAAAAAATAAAAAAATAAAAAGCACTAGTAGTAGCTAGTGTTTTAAAGAACTCAACTCATTGTGGCATATGCTATAAGTACGCATGTGATTAAGTATGATTGTCAAACACGTAAGAATATCTAATAGCTACTGGATAGTTTATGATCGATCCAAGTTGAGCATATTCCATTGAAGCTGAAGATATATATTTCTCTTAGACCTTCTATGTAAATATAATCATGCATGCCTTGCACATGCTTACAAGTTGAAATGTTTGTACTTGAATTGTTACCTAATTGCATTAATAATTTATATTTGATGTGATATTCGTGAAAGATTATTGTTTAATTCTGTTGGGATCTTGGGAATTCAGATACTTACTATTGTCATTATGATGAGCATATAATATATACATATCTCACCCTTAATTATATAATTATTAGTTATGATTATTTATTAGTTTTAATTAATTAACTTGTTTTATTAAATAGGAAATTAATTGGAGAATATTGATAAAAAGGGCATGAAGAAGTTTAAATTGGAAAGCATTAAAGATTAATTGATTTTGGAAGCAATTATGCACGTGGAAGTGAAGCCAAGGAAACGGAAGCTAGTAAATTAATTCACCCATGCACATGAAGACAAAGAAGATTATGTTCCAAAAAAGCTTCCGCATGAGGTTAAAAGAATTAAAGGAAGATTTTGTTTGGCAATTTGGGATGCATGTGCCAGCCACTAAAAGAAGACATCATTAATTAGCCTTTGGCCTTTGACTCCAAGAATGGCAAGCTTTCGAAAATTAATAAGGAAAATTAATAACTTATGATAGGTTGTGAAGCATTAATTAGAATTAGAATCCTATAAGGATTCGGCCAGAAATTGCATGGTCATGGGCATTATATAAAGCAAAGATGCGGAAGAGAAGAGGGGAGGAGGCGAGACAGAGAGCAAAAGAGAAGCAGCAGCAGCAGTCCAATTTTCCATGGCTGATTTTATTTATTTTGTTGCTCTCAATTCAAGTATGTCTAGCTAATTTTCCTATACTAAGATTAATGATGAAACCCTATTCAATGAAATAATTATCTTTTTGTTTAATTAAATTCCCTACATATGTTATTTAATGTTTATGGTTCTTATTTCACATGATTAGTTGGATGTTATTAAATCTTTTCATCAATTCTGTCATGCATTATTGATTGTTAGGATTAATATTCAATTAAATATATGCTTGGATCTATAATGTCTATATATGATTTTCTTTGATTCCGTGTTTTTCACTATATTGTTTACATAGAGTACTTAGGAAAATTTTGACTCTTTGTCATTCAATATGTTTACATAGGATGCTTAGATAACATATTATTAAGCAGAAAAAGAACCTACATAAGATTAATTTTAATTGGGCTTAATTGTTATATCCATGAGGCGACATAGATTGGTTTCGAGTTGTCACTCTAAAATTAGGGATTAATTGATAATTAGATAATTACTAGTTGAATAGTGGCGGATTCTAAAACCTTAGTAACCTTTGTCTTATTGAATTCTCCTTTGCTTTAATTGTTTTCTTAGATTAATTAGTTTAATTTATCTTAAACTCAATTTGCTCAACTACGTGAGTATTAATATTAATTTTAGATTTAAATTAGACTTTTCAATTTAAAGCAATCCCTGTGGGTTCGACCTCGTTACCACTACTTTATCTCTAGATTCGTGCACTTGCGAGTATATTAAAATTTTGCACAACACATTATAATTCATAGCAATGTTTTAATTATTTAGATGATTATTATGCAAACATAATGAGAATTAAAAGGATAGCTTATAAGATTTCTTGAGATAATCTTCTTCATAATTAATTCTTTCCTTCTAGCAATTTTAATTGGGATTTTGAAGCAAGTTGTTTCGAATAGTTGTAAAATAATGATAATTTTGAAAACTTTAGAAAATGCAAAAACTAAATGGCATGCATGTTAATGTTAGTACGAATTGTCATTATTTTTTTAATATGAGTTGAAATTAGGACTTCAATTGAGAAATTAAGCCAAATAAGAAGCAAATGACATCTTAATAACTCTATTAACAATCGGAGCTGTAATGTTTGAATGGAGAAATCCTAGTAGTAGGTGTAAAAATTTTGATGAGTTGACTGATTAATTAATGAAATTCTTCTTTCATAAAATTAAAAAAAAAATCAGCACAAAACAACTATATATATATAAAAGGGAAACTGTATTTTATTCTGACACATCAAGTCAGTACTATAGTTTTGGTAAAAACTGTATTTTATTACCAAACATTTACATTGTTATCACTTTACCTCCATTCCCGTTAATGCAGTTAAAAATTTGATGATGTCATGAAGGTATTTAAAGAATTTCAGATTAAAACCAAAGCGCACAATCCAATTGTGAAAGAGATATTATCATTTATCCTCCAGAAGTTTTCTGACATATTAATTTAGTATTAAAATTTCCTAAAAACTATATTTTACCACCTGATGTTTAAGCTGGTATCACTTTACCACTAAAATATTAACACAGTAAAAAATGTGCTAATATCATAAGGGCATTTAAAGAATTTCATATTGAAGTCAAAACGTTAACACAATTGTTGAATGATGAAATGTAAAATTTGGAATATTTGGTTGCCATTTTAGTATTTGAAATAGCTTAGGTTTGCTACTGTTGAATAATTTTATCAAAACTGAAATGTTTGGCTTATACTTGGAATTTGATATTTGAATGCACAACAACATATTTATAAAATAAAAAAGTAGCCTTTTTTTTAATATAATGGTTACTTTTTCAGGATAATTTCTCTTATGTAATTTTTTTCTTTTCAAATGAAAAAATTATCTTTTACACTCCAGGTTAATATTTAATTATTTTTAATATTTTGGTGATAAAATGATAACAATAAATATATTAGGTGGCAAAATGTAGTTTTTAGGAAATCTTGATACTGAATTGTTTTGTTAGAAAACTTTTTGGTCGACAAATGATAAATTTCTCTTTTTTTTTTTTGTAATTTCTTTCTTTTCAAAAGACAAAATCGTCTTTTATGCTCAGGGGGAAAATCAACCTTTAACTCATATTCCGTTAAATATTAACTTATTTTTAACGGAATGGTGGTAAAGTGCTAACAATGTAAACATTTTGTGGTAAAATGCAGTTTTCACTAAACTATGATACTGACTTGATGTGTGAAGAAAACTTGGTGGAAAATGATATTATCCCTATATAAAATTTTGATTCAAACCATATGCATAAGATTTTTTTAGGCAATTTTTTTTTTTTTTTTTGGTTTTCTTAACGACTATAAAAAGTTCTATTACAAAATATATGTGCTGTAAAGATATTATTATTTTAATTTTTCTATCAATTTGCAGGGATTTTTTTTACTATTCAACATAATTATGAAATAAAATTAAAAATTTACTACTAAATTTTAGAAGTCATGTTTATCAAATACTTATAAATTTTTAAGTAATAATTAGAGCTTTCATTTTATAGTGACAGATTTAAAGCCACTACAACAACAATAAGCGTAACATTGTTTATAAATATGTCTATTTTTATGTTTAATTAGAATAAACTGATATGTTTAGGGAGTAAAGAAAAAGACTTCTAATATTTTGAAAAATATACCGAGTGTGCGCTTTCTTTGAAGGTGCACAGTGGATCATAACATACGGATAATACTTTCTTTAGGGGAAAAGAATCATGGATGACTATTTAAAGCATGATTTTTAATGATTTTGTTCAAAATCTTGTTTTACAAAAACATTTTTCAAACGCACTCTCAAACATTGTTATAGTTATAATGGTTATTAGTTGATTTAAATAGAAAGATATTCTGGCTTTATATAAAAAGTTTGAACGAGTGTGTTGATAATGGTTTTCAGTTTGATTAGGCGAAATTCATAATTATCTTTTACTGGACTTCATTAAAGAGTCAACTAATGCTTATTTTTAGGTATATATTAAGCAGTAATGTTCCAATAACGGTTCGCATACTTTAATAATAAGAAATTTTTTAAACAATAAAAAAAATACATATTTATTTTTAATGTATTAAAATATATATTTTTGTGTTTTTTACCTTATCTCTTACTTTATCTGTTATTAAATAATAACTCTATTTTTAAATTTATTTGAGGTGAATGTGGTTTTCGATGTAATTTGATTAATATGACCATTTTAATGGAATTTTATAATGGGTTTCAAATTGTATTTATGTTTTTTCAAAAAAAAAAAAAAAGGAGGAAGAAGACATGGTGTAGTTTAATAATCTGCTTCATAATTTCATTGCTTGCATTATTAGCAGCATCACTTAACTACTAGGAAGTTGAAGCCATTATTAATTGAATTATTTTACATTTATTTATTGTAATAATAATTTAATATTAGAAATTCAGTTAAGTCATTAAATGACATTTGAAAACAAGATGAATTTATAAAAGTTAATGTAAGCGACATTGTAGGGCCAGTGTTGACCACGTGGCCGACAGATTCGTCTTCCACTTCCACGTGGGTCCCAACGTTTTACCGAGAACTCAGCAGCGATCATATTGTCCCATCTCACATGGGGCCATCGTCTTCATTTCTGTATTAAGAAATTTAGTACTTCTTTTTTGTTTTTTTATTTATTTTAATTACATGGAACTAATTTTCAGATTACAATTCATATTACACCATGCTATTACTAATATATTTATAATCAAATAATTCTTAAGATTAGAGCACAAATTTTTATCTTTTTTAATATTCGAAGGACGATTACTCAATCAGATAATTCATGAAATTAGAGTCTAAACTTTTACCCTCTCTGATATTCGAGAGGTATCTACTTCACTCTCATTTCGAGAGTGAAAAGACTACATTCACTCAATTATTTTTCATAATTAGAAAGAAAATTTAGCCCCCACAATATTTTTGTAGGGCCTCGAACACTCTACCACTTGCCTTAGTGCTTCTTTTTTGTTAAAAAAAAAATCAATTTTTTTTGTTAAAAAAATTGATTTATGCTAATATTTATAAAAGGTTCTATTTATATTTTTAATGATTTACTGGCACTAAAATAAAATGAAAAATATTATTATATTTTAATTCAGGAAGGCAGCGTCTATGATGCTGTTACCTACAGTAGTAAATTTTAAGCCTTTAAAAAAAATAATTTAAAGGATTTTATTTTTAAGAAGAAGAGAAACTTTATTAATTATATGTTCTCAATTGATTAAGATTACAAAGCAAGGGGTCGTTTGTTTTTTTTATTTAATGATTTAATTTTAATCAGTTAAGTCAGTAAGTCTGTTTGTTTTTTCAATTTATGAAAATTTTTAGCAATTAAGCTATTAAGCTAATTTTTTTAGCTTTTTGCTTAATCTAAAATGTCTTAATGATGTCATTAAAAGATATTCTCTAAAAATATAATAATTAGTATTATTACCCATCTCTATATAATTTGTGATAACATATACTAGTAGACTATTATTAATTTTATCTTTTTATTTTCTGTAAATTAACATTATTTATCTTCATAATTTATTATGAATATTTTTCATATAAAAACATCATAAACTATAATAAGATTGATTAACAGACATCATATAGAATATTAAAGAGCTATATTCAATTGAATATGATTTATATTATGATAATTTATTATCTTATTTATATTCTTTGGGTGTTTATTATTTGTTTAATATTTATAAATTGTAAGGGCATAAATGTAAAAATATTAGTTTTTAAATAAACAAACAACTTAATATTTATTTTTAGTGATTCAGATAAAAAAACAAACACATCATTAAAATTCAGACATTCAACTCTATTTAGAATTCAGACTAATTCATGTCTATTCAGATTTCAAATAAAAACATAAACTCTACCTAAGTTATATTTTGTATAAATACAAATATAAGATTTTATAATTAATTGACTACAAAATTTGACGTATGCTTAACATATACAATTATACACTCCATTAAAGAGTCCTCTTAACTATAAACAACTACTCTACCAATAATATCCAATTATGATATAAGATAAATTTTTTGAGTTTGGTTTAACTTTCGTATATTTCACAACTCACCTCAACTACGGTAGGTGAAGATCTCATTGAAATTGAAAAAGAATTCTTTGCAGTGTACTTGAAAACACACAAATAGACATAGCCATTTGTGACAACACAAAAACTCAGAAGCATACAACTACCAAATGAAAATTAAAAAAAACGCAAAGGAAAAAAGTGAAAAACACAATAAAAGAATCGCATAGTAAATGTTACCCTGCAAAATATTTTGATAGAGAACTAGACGAAAGCTACTGCCACACGGTCATTAGAATCTCCATGCACTAGTATTGGAGTATACTGGTGACTCAAAACACAAGAGCGACAACATCGAGAGGTCACTGAAAAAAATCTCGTGGAGCATAAAAAACACTAACCTTTATCTTTTATTACCATTCAAACTCAGGTGACTGCATTCTCATAACTAACCAAGCTATGACTAGGGGCCAAATGGAAACGTGCATTATATATATCTACCGTATGGATATATAGAGTTAAGTTTAACTTACATAGTGACAGTCTCAATGTGTTGTCACTCGAAAAAAGTGCGGCCAGTTCGCGCGTTTGAAGTTTAAATATCTATTTTGTAACTAAATGGCAGTGCTTGAGTTACATTTCATGCATTTCTAAATCATTCTTTTAATAAATTTTTTTTATATAGATTTATTCAGAAAATATTAAATCATAGAAAAATTATAACAATGGGAGAAAAATCCCAAAAAATCTCGGAGCACTTATTATATAGTCCTTTATGGCCTAGATTAGATACATTCAAGATGGGTATGTCCTTGTCGGTCTGACTACAGTTAAAACGAGTTAGAAATCAATACTCGGCCCGACCAATACACCTTAAAAAATATAATATATACATATTGGATAGTCACGGCCCCAAAATGGTTACTGGAACCATTTAATTAACTATATTTCCTCGGAAATAATCAACTTTTTAGTGATGATATCACTAAGCCATTAATGCGATTAGCTGTAGAAAAATGGACTAGTCCATTCATAGAAAGTCTTAAGCAATAAATCAGCTCGTAACTCGCTTGCCAACTTTCCTCGGCACTATTGTGATCAGCTTTTTTCGAAGGTGATAACATGTCAATAATGAAAGTGATACGTCAGGAAAATTGGTCAAAAGGGATTGAACCCAGAAAAAGAAACAATAATGTTGCATTAAATGATATTTATTAAACCCAAAAAAAATGAAAATGAGAAAAGGTGTTGCCGTTATCCATTCAACCTACAAACGTGGTTGTGAAGTTACCTTCAATTACATTACTAATCTTACAGTATATGTAGATTGGACTACTGACAGTCCTTATATACAAATTTGATAAATTAATAATTGGGTTCTGAACAATGTTAGTTTAGTTTATATTTCAAAGTCAATTCCAACAAACAGTTGCAAAATAAAATTAATAACATTGTTCGCATTATTTCTTTTTATTATATATACACATGCATGTTAATTGTGAGAATAGTGGCTAGATTAGCGACAAGATGGGCATGCACTAACATGGATATTTCCACCGAAATGTAAGCGTAAAGGAAAAATGAAGACCATAATCAATCATAATTCATAAAACAGTAGTATACAAGGTCAAGGTGGCTACGTACAGCCGGCTAGCCGTTGCCTGACTTGCCTCTTCTCAATCTTCATTTATTTATTTATTTTTTTTGAGAAGTCAATCTTCATTTAATTAATCTTTATATTCACAGCTACCAATAAATGGAATTAACGCGGCTACGATTCCATTTGTTGGCTGCCTTCAATTCTGCGAAGTGCTGAACCATCACCCTTTGCCTTGTATTCCTTCCGATTAAACTTTTCTTAATTAAAAGGGAGTACAAAGATGCCAGTTGGGTCAACCTAACACTAACACCTTGGTTAGTTTTAAGGTATTTATCAACTGAGTCCTTATATAGTTTGTAAAACATAACTCAGGACCATAAGTTACAGAAATATCTTAATTAAGTCCTTATATTCATAGATTACACATTCTCTGTTAAATCCTTGAAGCAATAAATGCATTATCCTGAAATAACATTTTTAATTAATCCATAGATCTCATCTCACTTTTGGCTTAAAGTATATTTTACTTGTATTCCGTGTTGTGTGTATATATATATATATATATATATATATATATATGTATGTATGTATGTATGTATAAACTATTTCAATGATACAAGAAGCTCCAGTCTAAAATTAATTGTCACATTAAAATTCTCATAGAAATTTTGAGTCATCTCACATTATATAATAAGGGATTTGGTAATTATTATGTATATTCTAAAACAGAAAGAGAATTAACAAATTCAAACACTTGTTATGAATTTCTTTTATGATGGTTAATTAATAATTATAAGTTGTTTAAATTTTAGATACATCTCGCTCATTTGTAAATTAAGAGACAATTATTTTTATTTTACTACAATGCCTCTACATGTTAATTCTTTCTTGTAGGTGTCTTATTTTCGAAGGCCTCGCACAAAGTCACGTGTCTAATGAATCCAGATGATAAAATTATGAGGGAGTATAAATTGGTTATAGTGGTGGAATATCCAAAACGTCAAATGCCTAATTAAAGAATGCACGTGATAGATATGTCTCCGGAATCGTATGCTTACTTAAAAGAATACATGACTTGAATGAAAGTCCAAGATTAATTTGATAAAATGGATGGATGAGGTTAGATCTATAATGGATCTAATTTAGGAGAAATGCCTATAAAAAAAACATGAGGTTGACTGATGGGAATGATTTTGTATGAGACAGTGAGCATTCTACAGAGAAAAAATTAAATAGAAAAATCTAATTTGTCTTTCTTCTAAATTCATTTTATATATGAAAGAGATTGATTTGAGTGTTGAGAATAATTTTTACGTGCATTATCAATCGCACTAGTCATGTACACTAAAAAAAATGTAAAAAATAAGGACTTAATTGATAATAATTTTAAACTTTTGATCTTTAAGTAGTTTTTCTACAAAGATTCATAGATAAAATCTCTCGATAATTTTATCTCTGTTTCCTCTCTGGTGCAAGCAATTTGGTCAACCAAACACCCTTATTTAATTCCCCTCAAACCTCCCACCATTTTCTATCTGTCTCTTTCTCTCTATAATTTTCTCCCTCTAAACAAAAAGCCTTCATCTTTTCATCACTCATTCAATCAATTGATCAATTCAAGTGATCATGGACGATGAAACTCTTTTTCCGGACACCGATCTCGAACTCAGCTTCACATCCACCACTACCGACCGAACCTTCACCTCCTCCAGCGCCCGCTCAAGTCTCGCTCGCTCCAGCCTTGCACTCAGCTTCAACGAATCCCTTCTCTCTGGCTGCACCCCAAATTCTTCAGCAACAACAACCCCCGCTATATCATCCACCTCATCACTCCACCACCACCACCACCGGAAATCAGACTTACATTGGTCGGCCATAAAAGCCGTGACGAATCTCTCCTCCGACGGCAAGCTCCACCTCCGCCATCTAAAACTCGTCCGCCACCTCGGCACCGGAAACCTCGGGCGCGTCTTCCTTTGCCACCTCAGAGACTGCACCAGCGCCAGCTTCGCCCTCAAAGTCGTCGATAAAGATTTGCTCAGCGCCAAGAAACTCTCCCACGTGCAAATGGAGGCCGAGATTCTCTCCATGCTCGACCACCCTTATCTCCCAACGCTCTACGCCCACGTCGAAGTTTCTCATTACATCTGTTTCTTGATTGACTACTGTCCCAATGGAGACCTCCATTCTCTTCTCCGTAAGCAGCCCAACAACCGCTTCTCCCTCCAAGCCGTTCGATTCTTCGCTGCCGAAGTGCTCGTCGCTTTAGAGTATCTCCATGCACTCGGGATTATTTACCGTGATCTGAAACCGGAAAATATCTTGCTACGTGAAGACGGACACATTATGCTGTCCGATTTCGATTTGTGCTTCAAATCCGACGTTGTTCCCACTTTAGTCGAAACTAACGTGGGGCCCCCGAGGAGGAGGAGGAGGAAGAAAAGCTGTAATGGTTTTGGTTCAGCGAAACGGAAAGAAAAGAATGTGATGGAGTTTGTAGCGGAGCCAGTGACGGCGTTTTCAAGGTCGTGTGTTGGGACGCACGAGTACTTGGCGCCCGAGTTGGTTTCTGGTAACGGCCACGGTAACGGCGTTGACTGGTGGGCGTTTGGGATTCTTATTTACGAGTTGATGTACGGGTCGACGCCGTTTAGAGGAGGGAGCAAAGAGAGCACCCTGCGCAATATAGCGTCGAGCAGGCGGATGGTTTGCCACGTGGGTGATGAGGAAGAGGAAGGAACAGCGGAGGCGAGGGATTTGATCGACAAGTTGTTGGTTAAAGATCCGCGGGAGAGGCTAGGGTGCGCCAGGGGAGCGACGGATATTAAACGGCACCCTTTTTTTGACGGGATCAAGTGGCCGTTGATCAGAAACTACAAGACCCCGGAGGTGCGTGGGCTCGTTAGGAGAACAAGGTCGCACGTGAGTCACGTGATGGGGATCGGTTCCCATAAGAACAGGCGTTGCTGGTGGAAGAAACTTGTGACGTTTGCGAAGAGAAAGAATAAGGCGTCTAGAAATTACCATAATTTCAGCTTAAATCGAAGTGATAGCAATTATTATCAGTTTCATTATGTTAATAACAAGGCTACGAAATGTGCGTAGATTTTCTCTTTTGCGTGTAATTTTATTACGATTGAAATTTAGTGAGGAGTTTTAGAGAGTAGAGAGAGAGAGGTGGTGATTTTTCAATTTTGGGGGAGTTTATATTTATTTTCCTACACATGTGATTTAGTATTGTAAATGAATGGAGATGATGATGATATACCCTTTCGTTCAAGCATGTTACACCTTGGTGCATGACTCTTCGTTTTTTTCAAGAATATTTGAGTCGCTTTCTTTTCTTTTTCTTTTTTTTTTCTTTTGATTATTAATATGAAAAATAAGACAAAGTGGATCTTCTATTTTTTTTCCCACTAAGAGGCCAAAATTTATAATAATAAAAAAATGAAATAACCCAATTACATGCGAGAATTACAAATTCAGTATTTAGGAATATCCTTTAGTTGTTCTTATGCAAACACTAAGTGGTTCATCCCACTGTGTTAGATCCGAACAACCCGTGACCAAGATTTGCCCGGCGGTAATTATATGAGCTAATAAAATTAAAATCCTTAATAACCGACAGATAATTCAACCATCTAGTCTAAAAGAAACACACCATAGTAGTTTATAAGAAAAATTCTGGAGATTTTGTGTGCGCAGCAGTAGAATTTTTCTCTAGCCAAAACCAGTGTTAGCCTTCCCAAATTCTAATGAACAATCTCAATGTAAACAATAACTGAAATAAGATTTCAACATAAAAGGATGTACGAATTCCAAGCGGCATTGCAACAGCAAACAATAAAAGTTCGATTGAAACTCCGAAATACTTCCACCATACAAAGACATTTATGGATTACGCTTAACCATCTATGTTAATATTAATTAAGGCAACAACAGAAAATAACAGAAAATATTTTAGATTTTTTATCATATAAGTATGCAGTAAAAACATTTCAGCTTTTGAGATTTTAAGGCATAATAATAAGTATTTATTAAATAATTTAATATTATAACTTAAATTATAACTGTCCAACTACAATACTAAATAAGATCACTATATAACCAAAATGAATCTAAATTGCCACCAATTTAACACGCTTGATTTTGAAATGCAAGCCAACTTAAAATATGCTTGTAAAGTCATCATCACTTGTTTCAGTGCAGTCTTGCAGTCAGCCAAGGCTTCATGGCCCATGGCCCATATTCAAACGGATCGGCTAATACTGCTGAATCTAGCTATGTTGATGTCCTAAAATCAATTGGGGTGTACTTAACAAAAAATTAAAACATAACAATTGTAGAGTGCTTCGACATTGTGCCGTAATACAAGGCCCAAAATAAGATCTTGACCAGACAAAGAGCTGCTAGAAACGGCGTTTACCAGAATACATTGCGTGAGTGATGCCACCCAATCCATAGCATTTATCTCATTAACCTGCCTATAAGCCGGATTTAGATTCAATTTTCAGTTGATCTATGTTTAATTCTTTGTAATCTTTTGCCGCATGTGCATTTATAATAATATAAGATTACGATTAAGTTTTAATTAGTTTTATATTCTTATTCAATAACTGTCAATTGTATTTTTTTTAAAAATTTATAAAAAGATCAGTCAATACTGAACCTAAATCTCTAACTTATAAACACTAGTTAATTTCACATCAAATAGCTGATAGGACAATTATCTTAATTAACAATGCCATTATCCACTCCACAGTGCTTTAAATCCATCAATACATTGCATGAAAGTTTTTTTTATTATATTTTCAAAGTTTTATCGTTGTGCACCTCAAATATTTTATTCCATGTCCAACTTTGTCATTGCACATTTTAAATATTAATAGACTTAAGAAACGTAACCCATAACTTATAATAAAAGAAAATAAAACTTGGTATTTGTATTGTCAAAGCTTAACTGATGCGTTGGAGCGTGGTAGTTTTGTCCTACTCCCACATCCCACACTATTCAATCTCACTCGTAAACTTGAATACAAGTTAAAATTCATTAATATCCTTTAAGTTTTCTTATTTTTTCTGATAATAATATAGTTTTCATTTTATTTTCGATTCAACTCTATTTTTCCTTTAACAAGAGTGAGAGACTCGTTTTATAACATGATCAAATTATATATTTATTGAATAAATTAAAATCATTAAGACCTAAAATGATACTACTACTTTAACTTATCATAAAAATGTTATGATTTAGTCTAATTGAATGAAAAGTGCACTGACATATTATAACATCATCACTAGTATTAGAAAGTTACAAATCGGCATACAATAACAATTAATAACATTCCCATAATTTCATAGTTTATTTGCTTTTGCTCTTTTTCTTTTTAGTACATTAAATTATTCAAATATTTCACCTTCTCTATTAATAAAACAAAAAATTTCACAAAAAAATTTAGTGTACAATTTTAATAATATAAGCTTATTTATTACAATATTGCCATTCTTTTGTTAAATATATGTATTTTCCTAAGAGTTTTAATGTCACCCACTTGATATACATGTTTATATATTCTTTATATGCATCGAGATGCACAAAAAAATTTACAAATAATATATAAATTAGCCTAGACTGAAAAAAAAAACTCATGGGCCCGTCTTTGCGAATGGAAGATTAAGGGTTTGTTTGGTATTGTGAGTGTATAGATGTAGCTTTTGAGTTTCAATTTTAAAATATTTGATAAATACTTACTATATAATTTGAATGCTAAGTTAACTTTAACTATATTTCATAATAAAATTATAATAAAAAAACTATAATAAATTTATTATTTTTATCAAAATTTTATTTAAAAATTATATTTACTTCAAATTGTCAACTTTTTATTTAGTAGAGGCAGATCATTGGGGAAATAACTAATAATAAAAATTAATAATTTATAAAATTGACTCCATTAGCAAAATTTGTTTATAATTTTCCCCTCGGTCAAATATAATTTTGTAAAAGAGTTAATACGGAAATAAAGAGTAATTTTTTTTTTTAGCGGGGTCAATTGTTCACTCCGCCTTCCTTCCTTGTAGATCTGTCCTGTTCATAACTACATTTTTTTTCTATAATAATTATGACTTAAGCGCTATATTATCTCGATATCAATTAAGCCATGAAGCCCTATTCGGTTCTCCTTTAATCTCAAGAGAGCTTGCTTAAATTCATTTTTTATCAACTGAGATGCATGTGGTGTAGATTTCTCTACATTTTATAGGCGGTCGTTTATTTTACTTTATAATATTTTAAAGTACACGCTGGCACAAAATTTTATGCTAACGTACAATTCATCCTCGTTCGTCCTTTCTTAAAAGGATTAACTATTCATGTTCGTAACCGATGATGCAGGACAAAACCATGTTAAAGTCTTCACTTTGCGTGTGAAAATGCAATTTGTATTGTGCTTTCGTGACAACATTAAAAGCAAAGCCAAATTCATATGGTCAGCAGCTGGTGAACACTGAACAGCAGCAATAAAAGCATCAGTCGGCAAAGAAGAGCCCACACAGAAAGAGAGAGACTCAATCCACTTGGGAAGCCGCACTGACTGCGATGACTACTAGAAAGAAAAAAGGGAAAAAGAAGTCCACAAGCAAATGATGAAATTCGAGACTCCTTTAAATCCCAAATTGTCAGACTCATCAACAACAACAGCAATGGCAGAGATCATGACCTCTGAATTCCAACGTCTCGTCTCTTTCACATTCATTTGTGTTATCATAAACACGAAAAGGAAAAAATCCCCACCACCAACAACATCAAATGGTGCATTGAAAATGCGGCCAAAATGCACAGCAAGTAGCATAACAAATAACAAGAAGAATGAAAAGAAGGAAAGAAAGAAAGAAATTAAAGAACCACTTTGCCGTTGTGTTCTGTAGAGTAAAGTGTAGCGTTGACTCCAAAAGTGCAAAGCATTTACGCACTGCTAAAATGATCGTGACTCTCGTGGTCTTTCTTCAGTCTCTTGCCTTCATCAATCAATCAATCAATGTGAAAAATTTGGTTGCTGTCTCTGTCTCTGTCTCTGTCTATTCTATCTAGCTTCTTAGACTTTCATTAATGGTTTCGGTTCATGGGTTGTGTTTATTTTTCTCTCCAGGTTTTTAGGCTTTATGACTCTGTTGGGTAACTGTCATTTTATCTTTCATTTATTTTTCTTTGGCTCCATTCTTGTTCATTTATAGCTCTCACTTATGCAATCCACTTCACTTCACTTTCGTCTGAGCTTTGCTTGTTGAATTGCTTAGGTAGAATCTTTAGCTTTTGGGTTCAATTCAATGGTTACTTGACATGGAATTTAAACTGTCCTCATGTGTCTGCATTATCATTGTTGGAGTCTGTTTTTGGTATTACTAATCTCGTCATTCACACTTAGGAAGTTAGGAATAATATTTAATCTTCTAAAAAGCTTAATTTTTTCTTTAAGATTTTATCCCATTTTATGATTTGTTGAGTCATAAATGGCTAGGCAGGGGATTTCATCACATACCCAGAAGCTGTTTTGCTTGGCATTGATGTTTTGTTTTAGATACATCTCAGTGACATCTTTAACGGAAGAGGGTGTTTCCCTTTTGGAGTTTAAAGCTTCCCTTATCGACTCTAGCAACAGTCTTGAGAGCTGGAATTCATCGGACACGACTCCATGCAATTGGATTGGTGTAGAGTGTACCGATTTTAAGGTAACTTCTGTTGATCTCCATGGCCTTAACTTGTCCGGTATTTTATCTCCTCGCATTTGTGATCTTCCTCGATTAGTTGAGTTCAATATTTCCATGAATTTTGTCACTGGTTCCATTCCCACAGACCTCGCTAATTGTAGTAGTTTAGAGATTCTTGACCTTTGCACAAATAGGCTTCATGGGGTAATATCATTCCAGCTGTTCTTCATTAACACTCTTAGAAAGCTTTATTTGTGTGAGAATTACATTTTTGGTGAAATTCCTGAGGAGATAGGAAATTTAACTTCACTAGAAGAACTAGTAATCTATAGTAATAATCTCACGGGTGCAATTCCTGCATCGATTAGTAAGTTGAGGCAGCTTAGAGTTATCAGGGCAGGTCATAATTCCCTTTCTGGTCCAATACCACCAGAAATCAGTGAGTGTGAGAGCTTAGTGGTTTTGGGGTTGGCACAAAATAGTCTAGAAGGTTGTCTTCCAAGTGAGCTTGAGAAACTTAAGAACCTTACTGATTTGATCCTTTGGCAAAACCATTTATCTGGTGAGATACCTCCCACAATTGGAAATATCCAAAGTCTTGAGTTGCTTGCCTTGCACGAAAATTCTTTTAGTGGAGTGCTTCCGAAAGAGCTTGGGAACTTGTCCCGGCTAAAAAAATTGTACATTTACACCAATGAGTTGAATGGTACCATTCCTTGCGAACTAGGGAACTGTACAAGTGCTGTTGAGATAGATCTTTCTGAAAATCAGTTGACTGGGTTCATCCCAGGAGAGTTGGGTCTGATTCCTAATCTCTGCTTGCTTCAACTATTTGAAAACATGCTTCAGGGAAGCATTCCTAGAGAGCTTGGTCAGTTGACACAACTTCATAAATTGGACTTGTCCATAAATAATCTGACGGGTACAATTCCTTTGGAGCTTCAGAACCTTACATATCTGGTGGATTTGCAACTTTTTGATAATCATCTTGAGGGAACTATCCCGTCTCACATTGGGGTCAACAGTCACCTCTCAATACTTGACATGTCTATGAATAATCTTGATGGTAGCATACCTCCACATCTTTGCATGTATCAGAAATTGATATTTTTGAGCCTTGGATCAAATAGATTGTCTGGAAACATTCCTCCTGGTCTAAAAACCTGCAAGTCTCTTATCCAGCTAATGCTAGGAGAAAACCAGCTGACAGGAAGTCTTCCTATTGAGTTTTATAATCTTCAAAACCTCTCTGCTCTCGAACTTTACCAGAACCGATTCTCTGGACTCATACCCCCAGAGATTGGCACACTGCAGAATTTAGAGAGGTTGCATTTGTCAGAAAACTATTTCGTTGGGCACATCCCTTCTGAGGTCGGAAATCTGGAGCACCTTGTTACATTTAACATTTCTTCAAATAGCCTCTCTGGGACAATCCCTCATGAACTGGGAAATTGTGTAAATCTCCAGAGGCTTGATCTCAGTAGAAACCAATTCACTGGCTCTGTTCCACAAGAACTTGGACAGCTAGTGAATCTGGAACTCCTGAAGCTTTCTGACAACAAATTAACAGGAGCAATTCCAAGTTCCTTAGGAGGTCTAGCCCGACTCACAGAGTTACAAATGGGAGGAAACATTTTTTCTGGCAGCATTCCTGTTGCCTTGGGCCACCTTACAGCTCTCCAGATTGCACTCAACATGTCCCATAATAATCTATCTGGTGTGATTCCTTATGAGTTGGGGAACTTGCAGATGTTGGAAGCTCTCTACTTGGATGAAAATCAGCTTATTGGCGAAATTCCTGCATCAATGGGTGAGCAGATGAGCCTCCTGGTCTGCAACCTTTCAAACAACAACCTGGTGGGAACAGTACCGAATACCACTGTATTTCGAAGGATAGATTCCTCCAATTTTGCTGGAAATAGGGGCTTGTGCATGCTAGGATCAGATTGTCATCAACCGGTGTCCCCTTCTCATACTCCTAAAAAAAACTGGATAAAAGAGGGTTTCACCAAGGAGAAATTAGTAAGCATCATTTCCGTCATTGTTGGGTTCATCTCTTTGTCTTTTGTCATAGGCATTTGTTGGGCTATGAAGCGTCGCAAGCCTGCATTTGTTCCACTGGAAGACCAGAAAAATCCTGAAGTTATAGATAACTATTACTTCCCCAAGGAAGGCTTCAGATACCACAATCTTTTGGAAGCGACTGGCAATTTTTCAGAAAGTGCTGTTATAGGAAGGGGAGCTTGTGGCACTGTATACAAGGCTACTATGGCTGATGGTGAGGTGATTGCCGTCAAGAAGATCAAGTTGCGTGGTGAAGGAGCAACTGCTGACAACAGTTTCCTTGCGGAGATATCAACCCTTGGAAAGATTAGACACCGTAATATTGTGAAACTCTATGGCTTCTGCTACCACCAGGACTCTAATCTTCTCCTTTATGAGTACATGGAAAATGGAAGTCTCGGAGAACAGCTTCATGGTAATAGGCAAACATGTTTGCTGGACTGGGATGCTCGATATAGAATTGCTCTTGGAGCAGCAGAGGGTCTGTGCTATCTTCATTATGATTGTAGGCCTCACATCATTCACCGGGATATAAAGTCAAACAACATTTTATTGGATGAAGCATTTCAAGCTCATGTTGGAGACTTTGGCTTGGCAAAGTTAATTGACTTGCCCTACTCAAAATCCATGTCTGCAATTGCAGGTTCATATGGCTACATTGCCCCTGGTAATATAGTCATCTTACCTCTCTCTCCCCCTAATTTTCACTCAAATTTAATTTCCCTGGTAATTTCTATATGGAGAATTTGCTTTTGTTGTGTAATTCTCTTAGTTAAAATGCTGTATACATCTTCAAATTTGTTGAAATTCATGTTCCTAATACTTGATTTATTTATATCTTTCATATACAATTTAGACAAAGAACTGGCCATACCCCAACAGGATGCAAATGATGTGTATTCTATAACACGTTTCATGCTGCAAAATTTATAATTGCCTAACATATACAGATTATTGTCAAAACATACATACATTATTCACTATTTTAACTAGTATTTGGCAGTTCTAAAATGGCAATTGCTTGATTTTCATTGCAGAATATGCTTACACAATGAAAGTGACAGAGAAGTGTGACATCTACAGTTTTGGGGTTGTTCTGTTGGAGCTAATAACTGGGAAGTCTCCTGTTCAATCTCTAGAGCTGGGAGGTGATCTTGTCACTTGGGTGAGAAGATCAATTCAGGAAATGGTGCCCACCTCGGAATTATTTGACAAAAGGTTGGATCTGAGTGCGAAAAGGACAATTGAGGAGATGACATTATTTCTGAAGATTGCATTGTTCTGCAGCAGCACTTCACCGCTTAATAGACCAACTATGAGAGAGGTCATTGCAATGATGATTGATGCTAGGCAGTCTGTGAGTGATTACCCGTCTTCGCCAACATCAGAAACTCCTCTAGAAGCAGATGCTTCTTCCACAGGTTAGAGAAATGATTTCTTCGTCTAGTTACATCCTCTGATCTTGATTAGACATAGCGAACAGCATTCATATCATAACACCATGTAGAGTGCCTGTGCGTTGTTGATTAGTCATTTTGCTGTTGGTAACTATATTATCAAACAAAGAACTAACAGCAGTACAAATAATTTCAGATTCTATTGCACCCTAAGCTCCCTTCTGTCGTCAAAAGAGAACGGCACGTAAAGCTCAGGGACCAGAATCATATTTACTGAGGTCCGCCAGATTCACTCAGGATTATGCAACTGTTCAAGACCATAAACGATATACTCTTGTCTTCTTCATACCGATTGCATTATTCGCGATGCCTCAATTTGATCTTACGAGGTAGTAACTTATAGATTATGCAAAGTGAATTAATTGTTCTGATTTTATCGGGAATCTAGCTCAAGTCTCTTGTTGTACATCCCTAAGCTAATCTGAAAACAACATGAAAGTTAAAATTATTGCTCTAATCCAAATTGTTTCCCGCGGAGTTATGAAATGAAATGCTCCAATGCATTTAACATTTTTTAGTTATAGATAAGATCATTAGCCCTCATAGCATATAAATACACATTGGTTTCACTTTATTATTGTTTCTTATGATAAATTCATCTAATGCAATTGTTATATCGAAGAATACCAGTTTTTTGTCAAATAATGTGTGTTTTATTATTTATCACTTAGATTGTGTGGTTATGAAGGAATACTCTATCTTGGTGCAGCTCCAATGTAGCCGTTTACTTTATTGGGCTCGGCTATGTATTATAAAATTTTTCGTACTTTTCTCAATATAGCGGTTTCCTTATTTTAATGCAATATTTCTATTTATTATAAAATTTTGAAGTCAATTTCTTTTTCTTTTTAATGTGTTTATAGAGTTAAAGGGTATTATGGTAAAAGGGATCTTGGTATCCCTTATTGAAAATTCAAGAGTCTTTGTGATTATTTCCCTAAAACTTCAGGGTGTAGGTGTCTTTTATCCTTCTTTTTTTCAATTTCCTACCTATTACTTATTATCTAATTAGAATAAATTATACAAATTTAGAATAATCTATTTTTCTTTTCCTACCCATTACTTATTATCTAATTAGAATAAATTGTACAAATTTAGAATAATCTATTTTTCTTTTCCTATTTCCTATTGATTAAATATTTTTATACTTAAGATTACTTTCAAACTACAATCTAAAAAATGTGTTATTTAAGTTCATGATTAACATTCAAAACTTTATTACCTAGAAAACTTTTTAATTTTTATGTAGGATAACAATTAGATTGCAAAAGAAATGAAAGCTAACACAATACTATTGTGAGTTTTAACAATAAAAAAAAAATTAAATGAAAAACTAGAAGAGTGTCTTTCAAAAAAAAAAAAAAGAAGATTTTCGGAAATAAAATCAATATAACTGAAAAAGGGGTTTCATGAGGAGAATAGAGGGATGCCAATAGTTCAACTCTTAAGTTTTTTTTCTACTTTTTTTAATATTTAAATTCAAGTAGCCGACTAAATAAAATTACTTGATAACCATTCTACCAAGAGCATTCCGTTTTAAGAATTATATACAAACTATTCGGCCATACCTTGAGGGCATTCGATTTTGATAATTTTATTCACATAAGCCAAACCTTATGGGAATTAATAATTTACTATCCCAAAATAATATTAAACCCCTTAAAATGTACGTAATTTTGCTGCCAAATTCTTCACATTTTTGCTATTTTGAATTTTGAATTTTTATTTTTTATTTTTTCATATAGACCTCGAACTTATATATATTTGTTTGTTTCGGAATGCAATTTTTATGAAGCACACCAGCCGCACAACACACCATTCAAGTTGGTTCATTCGTTAAATATATTCTAGAATACCAAGTCGTTTTTGGCGAATCATAGTTTAAGAATTTGTGGTTGTTATTGACTTAAGCAAGTAAATTAATAAGATATTGGAGAAAATTTAAATTTTCTAAGATTATATTTGATCTTCCAAATGTTCTGTATGTAAACTGAAGTAGCTTGTATATTAATTATTTTCAATAAAATGTTTGATGAAATTGATATAATGTTTAATTTAATTGGGGCAAAACTACTTTGTCACATGGGTTTCGTACCCCTTTTTTTTGGTCTTTTTCTAGGTCAACTATAATGGAGTCCATTTATTTGTTAAAAAAACAAAAAGATTAAAGACTTTTGAATTTTCACACATTAGTCCTGCACCTAAAAATTTTCCACCGCAATGATGCTTCTAAAAGCCTCGATCTGTTTCACAAGCACTTTTCCAAGACGCCGACATGAAAACAATACTCCGACATCACAGAGGTGTCAACTTGGGCAATATAAGTTTTTTTTTTTTTTTTTGGTTATTGCAAATATATGTAGAGAAGCCAATACATAATTTGCTAGAATTGAAAAAAAAAAAAGAAATCCATTTCACTACCAAATTAAAAAGGAACAAAAAATCGGTGATGGCAATGGTGTTGTTTCCGGTGGTGAGCCATTAATCCGACAAAAATATAACACAAAAAATATATATTTAAGTGGTTAATTTGACACAATTATTTAATTGGTCATATCCATCTCAACTAGGGATGGCAAAATCCAGTTGGATATAGTTAATTATCATCTATTTGTAAATGCATAATTATCCAATATGAATATAGATATCCTAAATAAACATGGATATTTAATTTTTATTATAAATTACTATACATTTTATAATATGGAAAACTAATTAATGTATTTTACATAAAAAATTCTTATTTATTTATTATTTAATTTCCTAAAATGATTATATTAAAAGGTAATTAAAATTATTTTCAATAGAAACAAACTAACAAATCAAAATTGTTACTCTTATTTTTAATTACAAAAAAATATAAATGATCGCTAGCGATCACTGATCCGCCGCTGGCAATTATATTCAACAAGGATACCATTAGGCTCAAAATTTGATGATCTACACAATGATAGTCTCAATGCCAGAAAATGGTGATATGTAAAGTTGCACGTGCCTTTAAAAAATAACTGCTACAATAACTACACCATAAAACTACAATGAATTACATTACACTGCCACCTTTTTTCAATTTAGAGACTACCAATTTGGTTGTTAAAGACGGTGGACCTTGAAACGTTGCCTAATCATGGCGGTCTTGCTATGGTTGTTTGCATTGGAAGGCGCATCCATCGTCGGCACATCCATTTATCTGGCAACATTGCCACCATTACATAGATCGAAGAATTTTGAATTTGTTGAAGTATTTGTATTTCTGTTTACTCATTTCTATTTTTGATGATGGTGCCATCATTGTTGTCATCGATAGTGTAATAATTTCTAGCAATGTTATTTTGATTTTTCATATAGTTCACAAAATTTAAATATTAATTATAATATTCAATTTTAGTCTCATACACCTAAATATTAATAATATTCAAGTTCATGGATGAATATCAGATAAATCAAGTCCAGAGTATTTTAGATGGATATTATCCAATCTATTTAGATCAGATATTTGATTATCCAATTTGAATGGATTTGCTTGCTCTACGTAGCTACCAACTTGACTAATAACTGTATTGAGGTTCGTTTTAAAATTCTTAATATGATAATCCGTTTATTCAATTAATTATACTAATTGACTTATATTCTAATTGATAGATATGTATTGAATTTCATATTTTTAAAAATCATTTATTCGTATTAAAACAAAATTGATTGGAGTTTAAAAAGATAGCACAACAAAACTTATAGAAAATATAAAAATATATTAAAAATATATTTTCTATTGAATAAGTAACAGAATTACGACAATATAATAAATGGGTCGATAGGGCTGAAATTCTTTACACAATTAATAAATGAGTTGGAATTGGGTTAGCTAAAATTTGACGACACGATATAAACCTGATGCACTAACCCGAATTGCCACCTCAGATGTTGTCCGTGTGTGATGTTAGCAAAGAGAGAAGAAAGAATAGAAAATATTTTTTTAGTTTATTTTTAATAAAGAAATATTTAAATTATTTTCAAATAGAGTAATTATTTAGATTCATTTTTTATCTTACCCATCTTTAATTAAGTTAATGAAATATCTTAACCGTATGGATGTGTGCTAATGAATATTTAAAATGTTGGGGTGGAGTAACAAAAGTCAATTTATTTAAGTGTGCAATTAAATTCATTCGTTTTATTTAAGAAAAAAACTCAACCAAAAATACAAAAGTTCTTGTTTAAACAAACAAAAATGATTTTACGAATTGATAAACAAACACTTTATCTTTATTAGTAAATTAATACATTTTTACTACATAATTGAGTAACTGATAATATGTTAAATAAAAATTATGTTATAAGAAAATAATAAAACATTAACTAGATAGAATATGAAAGTAATGCATCTGGCATGTTTAGTCTCTTGATTATAACTTGTGAGAATAAATACTCTAACACAATGATGATGAATTGATAATTAGTGATTCTTAGTAAGAGTATTTGAAAAGAAAGAAGGTGGTGCAAAATTTTATAAACTTTGATTTTTCTAAATTTTCAGCAAACAGTAGGGACTACATTGTTAGTAACCAAATAAACAAATCCTTACCATTGAAACTACTTTTGCTTTAAATCCAATGGTGATATCACAAAAGACAAAAAGAGGGGTATGATGCACCCGTTGCACCGTAGCTAGATCCGTCAAGATGTATCTAATGTTCAGAATGACTGAGGCTTTTATATTTGGGAAATTTACAAGAATAACTTGAATAATTTTTCAAATTTCGAATTTAGCCACCAAAATATATTTCTATCATAACTAGTTAAAATTAAAATTTTGATCCCAAATTGCCCTCCACATTTCTCCACTCCAAACCCTCACTTAGCCACACCCAATACTTGTCTTCTTTAACGGCGAATGGCATTCGGCAATCGGCGACGGGAACAGCAACAGCAACGGCGACGACGAAGGTAACGGTGACTTAGTGTCCAACCGAATCCACCATAATCTAGAGGAACTGGAAACGAATCCAAGAATTTGAAAAGATTTCAACTTTTTATAATGATTTGAGTGAATTTGATTGGTATTTTAGATGATTATAGGTTGTTGGAGTGTTATGATGAAGCAAATTTTAATTAGAATAATGAGTTATAACTAGTGCATATTAGGTGTTTGATGAAATTTCTCTTAGATAATTTATGTTTAGTTTTAATAAAATGAAGGTTTGATGAGGGGATTGTTGAGTTGTATGTATTGTTTTGTATATGAAGTGCATTTGGTGATAGATGAAACAATGCAAGGCCGGGTATCGCATCGATAGGTAGGCACAATGTGGCCCGCAGCGCGCGCAGTGTACGTACGACAGGGCCTGTTGCTCGTGCGCTCGTGCGAGCTGCGCGCCTGCGTCGCGCGCTCGCGATGCTGCCCGTCGCACGAAGAGCCCCTGGCTCTTGGTGCCACGGGCAAAGGCTCGCGCGCACGAGCTGCGTGCGACAGGCGCCTGTCCCCCGCGCGCGAGGCTTTGCTCGTCGCACCAAGAGCCAGGGGCACTTCATGCGACGGGCGCCCCGGTCGCACCAAGGGCCAGGGGCTCTTCGTGCGACAGG
This sequence comes from Murraya paniculata, assembly GCA_030449075.1. NCBI lineage: Eukaryota > Viridiplantae > Streptophyta > Magnoliopsida > Sapindales > Rutaceae > Murraya > Murraya paniculata. Next base: position 511,559 of record JAEVFN010000059.1, on the reverse strand, counting down.
CGCCCCGGTCGTACCAAGGGCCCCTGGCTCTTGGTGCGACAGGTACCCTGTTGCACCAAAAAGCAGAATTTTTTTTTTTTTTTTTTGCTGTTGTTGTTAATGTTAGGGATTTTTAATATGTAATTATGTCATATAACAACTTTATTTTGTAACTTGTTTTAGATAAATAGAGAAATTGAAAATTAAAAAGCATAATCCACCCGGACCGATGAAAGAACTGGAGATTCTAAGGATACCTTATGCCGATCACTTTCCCGGGCGTATCACAAGTATGTGTAAATTAGATACAGTGGTAAATGCCATCCGAGAGAAATTAATAAAACGACAATTGAAACTATTCAAGGATGACATATTTGGGCATTTCATTGACTGCCGAAGCTTTCCATTCAGTGGCGTAATTGTGCATAATGTGTTGCTTAGGCAAGTGGCACATGGAGAAAGTAAGGACAATAATTAATTATGGTTTCAGATTGGTGAGGAATTGATACGGTTATCAATTGGAGAGTGGTGCCTACTTACGGGACTTTGCTATGGTCAATATGTCGTGCTGAGAGAGCATAAAACAATGCACATGTTACTTAGCAAGTATTTTGATGGTTTGTTTTGCAAAATGAATCTTGCCGAGTTTGAGTCAAGATTTATGGACTTAGACTTCAAGACTATGGATGACAACGATGCGCTAAAGATCGCGTTGTTTTACTTTGCAGACAAAGTACTGAATGGAAGAAAAGATCATTATCAAATCAATTTCTCGTTGCTTAACGATGTAGATGACATAGATCACTTTCGAAGTCGTCCGTGGGGTCGTTTGTCATGTGAAACGATATATGAAAGTCTTGACAATGCATTGAACGGGAAAGCCAAGAAATTTAAGAAAGCTTGTGCCGAAAAAGCTAAGTATAAAATTGAAAAATACAATATTTATGGCTTTATGTCTGGAGTGCAGGTGTGTGGATATTGTCGTTGAATTTTTAAATTTTAAATAATGAATATTTAATGATACATTTTATGACTTTATATATTTCGTTGTTGCAGGCATGGATTTTTGAAGCGATTGGCGGACTGCCATCAAAGTTGGTCGTAAAAACTAAAAGGAAGATTCCTCGGATCGTACAGTGAAACCCATGGCTTCTTCTAAGATAAACTTTGCTGAAGTGTATTCATATCTCAATGACAACTCTCTTCTTGTAAGTAATATATGCGTATCTATGTTTATAGCTACTTTTTTATTACTAAATACTAGATAATTACACTAATTTAAATTTTGGTATTAATTACAACAGGGAAACATTTTACAAACAATCAAATCGGATGCAAAGGAGAAAGCCTCAAAATATTGGAAGAGTGTGGAGACTTACGTGCCATATATCCCAAGTTGGGTCCTAAATGTGGGTATCGTTTAGTGATAGTTTACTCACTTTGTGCAGTAATGTGGGTATCGTTTACTCAATTTGAATGTAACTTTGTGCAGCATCAACCTTCAATTAACGCGCCACTCATTATAAGGACAGAAGAGGAGGATCACGACTTCATGACCCGAATACAGGTGGAGCACAATCCCGTTGAGGCTGAGCTTGGCGCTGATGACCATCACGAATCGGCACACGATTCTGACGACACACATGCTTCAGAGGTGACTTCTAATTTGAAATTTCATTTTCATAGTAGTCATACATAATTGATTTCAACACTCTCTCATTTTTGTCTTGGTTTGGTAGGAACAGCCGAGGACAAAATCCCGTTATGATAAACTCATTCAACGGATGGACAACATTGAGCACTCCATTTCTGAACTAAGGTTGGATTTTCAGGCAGAGCGCAGAGAACAACAACAGTACAGAAAAACAGTAATGAGATTTATGGCCTCGTTCAGTGATAATTCTTTCAAGCGCTCACATGGTGATTCTCCAATTGGACGTTCGTATACGGTAAGCATATTTAAATGCAACTGTTGCGTTCTTTTTGTTTTAAATGACATATAAGTTTAATCCGTTCATCTTGGCGAATCGCTAGGCCCCGGAAGAGTATGGATTTCACACAGACGCCGGCAATCAGGATGATTACACCCCCATGTCGTTGTACAGTTTCCACGGAGACGTCAGTGGTGACAGTGTGCAGATCATCACAGAGGCACCTCCTGGCGTAAGTAAGTTTGGACGTCCATACAGACCGACATATGTGTTTAGTAGTCCTTACTTAATTCCTCCTTTCAAGAGAGGAAGGAATGTCAGGCTTCTACCCACACTCCAAATCACAGACTCCGAGATTGATGAAAGAACGAGTGTGGATATAAATCCGCTAAGGGGCCTAGAAGATTTACGGCTATTTCAGGAGTTTGGTCAGTGGTTTGCTGGCAGAATCACCGTGGATGGCCCTGTCCAACAGTCGCAAAAATTCTTCGACATACTCTTGGGCAATGCTTCAATGGGATGGCTTGGTGACGAATTGAGTATTCTTAAAACCACACCTTTCATTCTTGAACCGCTGTTCATCTTTCTTCTATATTATATTATGTTATAAATTGACATGTTTCTATTCTTCTGCATTTTGCAGCATATTCACGCTTATTTTCGCTTGATCAGTGAAAAACAACGGCAGTATCCGAATGCCTTATCTCAGCGTGTCAAGCATGCAGACACTTATTTTTGGGTAATGAGTTTTCAAAACTTAATAATCAAAGATTTATTTTCTTATCTCGTTATTTAATTGCGATATCATAGTTAATAATTTGACCCTCGTGTAATATACCTATTAGGTGTTCTTGAAGCAAATATGAAACAACGGTGAGTGTGATGTCCATTCATTACAATATGGCAGCAACTTTAATTGCTATATTGATGGACGAGAAAATATCATGTCGAAACTGTTCACGGAAGTCGATGTGGTGCGTATTGCTGCTCAATGTTTATGCTGTTTAAATTTTTGACATAACGAAAACTATAAATTTATGTTGATGCTGTATATGCAGATATTTATTCCTGTAAATCTGGGTGGTGATCATTGAGTACTGGCTAGAGCGGACCTTCGGACCAAGAGGGTGCGGATTTATGACTCGTTATTGTCATTTGCCGGCCATAAAACATACTTATGTCAATTCAAACCATTGGAAGTCATATTCCCTCAATGGCTTGAAAATGTTGGAATCTACAACATCCGACCTGAGCTGCAGAGTGCGAACTCTTGGAAAGTTAGAGTAGTCAAGGACGTTGCACAACAATCGCCTAGAAGTGGCGATTATGGCTTTTTTTGTTAATGTTTACGATGTATTTAATGTTTGGGCTCAGACTTAATTTTGATAGTAGCCATGGGCAGTACTTTAGGAAGAAGATTGCTGTAGATATATTTAATGGCGATATTGGACTGTAAGCCATTGTAGACATTCGAACGTTGATGTATGAATATAATACATTCGGACACACATAATTGGTGATCTATTTTAATAGTTAATATGTAATTTTACACAAAATAAAATACTTCATTTTATATAATTGTACAACACACCAAAGATAAGACTTCCAAAGTCAACTATCATAAAGAATGATGCGACTAGTTTGGATTTGAAGCAATGAGATGTTTGCATCTCTTGCGATTATGGCCCGGTTGGTTGCACCACCCGCATTTAACAGTCCTCCGGTTTGCATCCTCACCAATAGAAGGTATTCTGAGCTCTCGACGACGACCAGCTGGTGGTGCTTCGATCGGTGGGTTAACCTTCATATCCCGAATTTCTGCAGGAATTTCTCAATCTTCCATATCGCCAACAGGCTCTACAGGTTGTGCATATGCCATGACTAATGACTCCTTTGAATAAAAGTTAGAACAAAGACTTATATAATCCACTCGGACGGTGAGAAAAGCAGCAATTGCATGGGCACAGATAAGCTGATCAAGTTCGAATACTCTGTAGGAGCAAGTCTTGTTACATAGATCAACTATCCCTTCCTTAATACCACCACCCAGAACATAGAATCGATGCTGAGATATAGGACGAACGGTCATTCTTTCCGCCAAAATTCTCCTCTCAGCAACTATATCGTCTGCCCATGTTGTTAGGCGAGTACTCATTGATTCAGCAACAATTTTTCTGTTATGAAACCATTGTTGCAATGTTTTTCTAAAGTGATCAACAAGATGAGTAACCGGAAATTTTTACGGTTCCCTCATAAATGAATTCACACTCTCTGCGATGTTGGTGGTGAGGATGCTGTATCTCCTACCTTCAAACTCAGACCTTGCCCAATTACATGTACCCACATTATTCTCTAAGTAATCAGCCGCCCTCGAATGGAGCATCCACAACCCCTCTAGTTGTTTTTTAAAATCTTTGTGTCCATATGTTTTTGCTGGATTAATAAAGGAAGACTCAAATTCATCCCAAATAGCTTTAGACATTCTGAATTTAGACTTTATGTTACCTTTGACATGGTAAAAACAAATGTCATGCCCAGCAGTGCGAAATACTTTCAGAACGGCTCTCTTAATGGCAGTGCACCGATTAGAGATAATTACTAACTTTAGTCTGTCGCCAATCACTCCATGTAGCTTCGTCATAAACCATTCCCAAGCATTATTGTTTTCTGAATCCATGACCCCAATGGCTAACGGATACAGTTGATTATTTCCATCCAGACATGTTGCCACAAACATGCTCCCACGATATAGCCCCTTTAGATAAGTACCATCTACAGCAATTACTGGCCTGATGTACTGCATTAAACCCTTGATGAAAGATCCAAGAGCTAGAAAATAGTAAAAGAAATTATCATTTCCATCTTGCTGTAGGTGAGTAATTGTACCCTCATTTGCTTTGGTCAAAACGTGAGAGTATTTGGGAAGTAAGTTGTATGACTCTGCAGGATTCCCTCGTATTATTTCGAGACCAACTTCTTTGGCTCGATATGCCTGCTGGTATGTTAATTGGACACCGTATTCCTGCTGCATGTCTGCTCTGATATCATTCGGAGTGTATATCCGTTTATCCTGGATAAATTTATCGGCGATAATATGACCAACAACCCGACTTCTTACTTGTCGAAGACCACCAGACAACACCTCATTAGAACATGTGTGTACATTATCAACTCTTCTCACTACCCAAGGAACATTCTGCTCATTCGAGCATCTCGTTACTCGAATACGCCATTTGCATGATTCCGATGAACAGTTGGCCTCAAAGCGTGACGTTGTGGAGCATGCAATCTTAAAATCAAACTTATCCCTCAAGGCAGCTTTCCGTAGTTCCAATATTAACTCATTTTTTTTAGCAAACAGTTTACCCACGCCAATATTAGCAGAATTACAACTTCTAACTAAGTCTGGACCGACCAAGTTTGAAGGCAAAACTAGAGCAAGACTCACAAGGGGATCAACTATCGCCTTTCTCCTCGAATGGGCCATTGGAGGAATAGATCGGCTGTCTCTGTTATTAGTGGGAATATCATGTTGATGCTCATCCTCATCATTGATAGGAATATCGGAATGACCGATGCTCCGATTATCAATTGGACTATTGGACACAGTGGGCCTCGCACTATTATACGGTTCTGCAAAAGCATAATCAGCTTCTGTGTTATTGGTGTCATCAACAGGATCATCACTGTTGCGGAAATCATTGTTGTGGAATGGAGAGTATTGTTGCTCTAACGATGTCGTTACTGGTAACACCTCTTCTTCAACATCGGCAAATGTAATACCGTTCTCATCAATGAAGTTATTTTTTTCATGGAGTGGAGAGTAATGTTGCAGCCCCAATATTGGCTGTGGTAATACCTCTTCTTCAATATCGGGGACAGAGTCGTTTGCTCTAAAAGAAGATTCAGTTTCTACAAGTGGCTCAAGATCTTCGACCGGAACTCGATGAGATGTGGTAACAAATACAGGGATACATCCATAGTTGACCACATCAGAGGCCATATGTAATACAACCTTTACCGTTTCATCATTAAATATGTCCATAGGTAGTGAACATGCACGATACATTGTGTTGCTAGACCTCAAAGTTGTCTTCATCATCATAGTATATTCATTAGGATTTATCTGTAAAACTTCATACACTCTTGCCAGAAACTAATCAAATGTACAATCTTTCCAAACCAAAAAAGCTGTATCTTTTGCATTCACGTACTCCATACGGCCATCTGCCAACGTCTCCCACCAATCGTCGTAACACAATTGAAACACAACCGAATCTATCAAGCCTAAAATCATTAAAAAAATAAAGGAAATAAGATTACAAACTACAAAATATGATAAAGAGAATTGCGGCACATTTTTTATATGTACGTGTACATACTATCATTACGCACGATAGATTCTTGGTCCAACCATTTGATACAATGCAATTCAAGGTTTTAGATTTGATTTATCTCCACGCAAGCTTCAAAACGATATATTATACGCTCTAAATAGACACATGTAGCCTAAGTTATGACTTTAAAAAAATATCTGAAATTTGGTGAGACATGCTGTTTTAGTGAAACAGGTAGTGGGACAGGAGCCTGTCTCACCAAAATGCAGAAATGCTTACGTGCGACAGGCAGTGTGACAGGTGCTTGCTGCATTTCAGTGGGACAGGTGCCTGTCTCATTAAGTGCATGTGCGACAGGCAGTGGGATAGGCCCTTCTCATTGCCTGTCCACATGCACTTAGTGAGACAGGCACCTGTCCCACTCAAATGCAACCCAACATAGTGCGACAGGCAGTGGGACAGGTGCTTGTCACACATAATCAACACCCAGATTTAGTGAGACAGACACCTGTTTCACTGTCTGTCTTACTAAAACAGTCTGTCTCACTAAATCATGGTTCATTTTTCTTCGAATTTCTGATTTTTTTTATTTTTTCTCGATTTCTCAACTTAAACTAAGTTTCTCTACTCAAAGTAAGCACTTTTACAAATTATATTGTTTTATGAATGAAAAATAACAATATTTACAACACAATCATATCAATTCGCATTAAGGTTTGTATTGTGCGAGAATAGAAACTAACCTCAAGAAGCTTCCCAATTATCAATTGATGATTATATCTTCAGCTATACAACACTTGTTTGATGAGATTTGATGATTTGTCAAGAATGTTGGTAGTATTTTTTTTAGAGTGTTGAGAGTGTAGGAGTGGCATTTGTTTGTAAATTTGTTTAAATTGGCGAGGATAATTTGGTCCAAAAAACTAGCAATTAGCTAGTTATGATAGAAAAAAGTTTGGGGGACTAAATTCAAAAATTTAAAAAGTTTTGAGGTTATTTTTGTAAATTTCCCTTTATATTTTCAAAGATGTAATTTGGCATGGATTGCCAGTAGGAAAATAAGGATTTTTTGTTTGATTGTTGAGTTGGATTTATATAATTTTTAATATCCAAAAATTTGTTTGATAAAAATTCCAAAAACTATTTTCGAGTCAAACAATTTAAAATTATATTTGACGCAATATCCCAAATAAATTATTTAAAATAATATTTGACACAGTATTTCAACTAAATTAAAAAACAAAGAAATAATCAGTAGATTACAGGGCAAATTAAAATTAGATCACATTAAATTATTATTTTTTCAAATTAGAAATTAATATTTCCTAATATGCAACATAAGATTAAATAAGATTTTTTTTCCTCATTAAACAAAAATTAATAAAATTTGTCCTAATTTTCTTAACTCTGCTTTTCTTTCACTTCCTTGACAACCAAATACAACCAAAAAGTCAGCTAATTGACTTCTGACTATAACCACACCTTAGAAAATTTCAAACAATTCATCAACCATTTTTTATCCAGTCTTTTTAATTTATCAAATTTTCAGCATAGAGATATTGCAATGATCGCCTTCATGAATAAAAAAAATGCGGTGATCACCTCCATCACACTAATCTTAACATTGAAATTTTCGAAGAGGCAGAAAAAAGGGAAAAAAAAAAAAAATCAAGTTTGTGATTATAAACTAGTGCAACAATCTTGTAACCTAAACTTCTTGGATAAAAAAATTGCAGAAAAACAGTGGAGACAAAAAAAAGCATCCGATTAAACTTTAAATCAAATATGAAAGGATTTAAAAGTTTTCAGATTAGAAAGTTTTAAAATCCGCCAGTCCTTCCCAATAAATTTGTTCGTCAACATGAAAATGTCTTCCAACCATATGATCATTTGCGCTGTAGATCTTTTTTTTTTTTTAACGTTTTTTATCCTTTTGCTAGTACATTTATCAAACCATCCTTCTCGAAGGGAAAAATAAAAAATAAAATAAAAGGCATCGAGGGTCTGTCCTAACATGGAAATTGACCAAGTGTACGTATATTATTCACTATTTTTTAATTTTATTTTATAGTTGTAACATGATAATTGCTTAATTTTCATGGCAGAATATTGTCACGGGATGAGTTTAGTGCGCAGCAAACCCGTGCGGCACTCTGACGACTTCTAGCACACAAGTTGCTAAGTAAATCTAAAACACTTATCAAACTAGCTAAGCAAGAAAGCTTGCAACAAATGCTAGAGAGAAGTAAGAGCAAGATGGTCAAATATAATTTTATTATTCACAAAAAAGTAATTTATAAGAGAACTTGAGAGCTTGTGTGTGTTGATGGGTGTGTGTGTGATTGGTGTGGTGGGGTGTGGTGTGCTGTGCTGTGCAAAAATGGCAAGTGGCTTGGAGTATTTATAGACTTCGGTGTCTAGCTCTTCAACATTCCTAGCAACTTGCACAAATATCTTTTGGGACTTAAATGTTTAATTCTAGAAAACTCTAGCTCATGTCTAATTGTATAGAATTCTAGATTTTGGGCCATGCTAGGTAGATCGCTGAGCGCACCACAGCTGGCTAGTTGTGTGAGACGACCCAGCACTAAGCGCACTCCGCTACTGCTCAGCATCCCGCTGTGATACTGAGCGCACTCCCTTCTGAGCGCAATCCCGAGTGCGTACTAAGCGAACCCGCATTCTAAGTGCATCTCGCTATTGTGCGGAGGATAGCTCGCTGCTGAGTACATCCCATTATTAGGCATACTTTTGCTAAGCGCATCCACCGCCCCCATTTAACCTCCGTTTGCGGTATTTGAGCGGCCCGTTACAATATGCTTAAACAATGCAAGTGGCAGAAAAGTGTGACATCTACAATTGCTTAATTTTTATAGCAGAATATGCTTAAACAATGCAAGTGACAGAAAAGTGTGACATCTACAATTTTAGGGTTGATCTGTTGGAACTATGACCTCACCTGTTCAATCTCTAGAGCAGAGAGTTGACCTTGTCACTTGGGTGAGAAGATATTCATGATATGGTATTGGTACCCACCGTGCAACTATTTGACAAAAAACTGGATCTGAGTGCAAAAGGCACAATTAAGCTGACTGTGCCACAGAGAATAAATTTAGGACACAAGAAAAAAAAAAAAAAAGGAAAAAACCATGCAGGTAAATACATATATGCGTTGACACAGAAGGCTAATAAGAACTAGTTTTCATTTTTTTCCTTTCGGGAACAATTATAAGAACTAGTTAAAAGGAAAAGAAAACGTAGTTCAACATGAGTCCTAAAGAACACCAGAACAAACAACAATACTCCTAATAGGTAGATATTCTGTTGATAAATTTTAGGTCCATTCGGCAGTAAACCTATGAAATGTTAAAAGAGGACATAAGAAATAACATAATCCAGTGTCACATAAGGCAGTTTGACAGTTGCCGTGGTAACACAGAGTTGTCCCAGTGTCTCTAGAAAAAAAAAAGGAAGAATCAGAAGTTCAAAGTTGGCAGCCTGCAAATAAGAAAAGTTTTGAAGTTGTTGCAAAAGCCTTAGGAGGAAAATCAAAGCTGTTAAACAAAAGAAGTGATGAACTTTTAGATCTCAAGATTCAACAATTAGAGATGGTAACTGCTGGCGGAATGTTGAAATTTTGGCTGCCTCTACAGCCATGATAAGCAATAATTTCTTAGCTGCAAGATTAATTAAAACCATATATTATATAAAGTTATGTTACAAAAGAGATCAATACCAAGAATAAAAAGTCAAAAATATATTGGGCCATCCTCTAATAGAAATAGCAAAGTGAAATGATAGTGCATCAACGGGAATAAGAGTATAGTAAAAACAGCAAAGAGGGTTTTAGGATGGGATGTGATGGTACATGATGAGAGACATAACTTTTCACAACTTAAAGAGGTCAAAGCCACTACCAAACAGTGTTTCTTGGAGCAATGGAATGTTCAGGTTGATATAGTCATTTAGAGAACCAAAGGCAGAGATAGACGGTGTTCTATTTTGTTTAAGATTTGGATGGTTTAAGACTTGCTAAACAGAGCATTGCAAACACAAAGAGTACTGAAAAAGAAAGACAATAGTGGTTATTCAAATAAGAAAATGATTCCTAAAACCAAAAGAAGCAAACAACAAGATTACTTGCCTCCTGAGTTTCAACCTGCCGTGTGTGCATAGGAAAACTAAAGGACCACGAGCTATGCTGGAAAACGTTAGAAAGAGCAATCAGTAATATGAGAGTTGGTAAAACCATAAAAGATATATTAACCATTTGGATGAAACTATTAGTAAATATAAAATATAAGCAGGTGATAATGAATATTACATGGGTAAAAAAATTGTTACCTTGTGAAAAATTTCATCTTCTAGCTTGATGTATACTATTTCATCATCCCGGTCACTACCTAACCTTTTTTTCAGGTTTCCATTCTTTTTCTGGTTTGCATTCTTGTGCTTTAGTTTTGCATCCACAGATAAGAGTCGTAGACATAATTAGGAAAGAATTATTGAAGCCAATCATCAATTAAAAGAAATTGATAGCAAAAATATAAGAAGCGGTGGTAAGATGCCAAGAGAGGAAAACCTTGTAAATTTTACTGACTAGTGGATACAACTTAAAGCGGAAGGAATTCCGGAGCTCTTCTGTTGGCTTCAAAAAGTGAAACAAGAAAATGTAAGTTCAGTTAAGAAACTAATTTTCAGCATGGAAAGAGTGACATCAAACAAGCTCACCATCCATACTGTAATAGTCATCTAACCTCATCTTCTGTAGCCCATGAAACTTCATCAAAGAGGGCATCATAAAGAGGGGGCAAAAGCTAAGGAGGAAGATTGACCACAGCTGGGAGACCAACAGACCCACGTCTTGTGCTCGTTCTCCAGTAAGTGATCTCAAGCTCTTTATGGCATCCTTCTCCTGGCATGCTTTAGGGAGAAACTCCTTGAGCTCCACGATACATTTATGATCCTGAGAAGAATAAATCTATGGCTCTTTAGCTAGTATAAATGTTAACACATACAAACATTACCTCACTACTCACAATTACCCACTGGTTACGAAGCACATAGAAGATCACTTACTCGCACTAGAGAAAGGAACCACAAATAAATTTGGCAGGAAAGAACCGAGATGGATAAATTTGTAATTACAGGATTAAAAAAAGATCAACTAAAAATGGGATGAAGTTTTCCTATCCACATACGTTGCTCAATTATAGACAACGTTAATAGGAAATGCACATTAATGATGACAGTACACTTGTTAACTGTCATATCTTAATAGAGATTACACGATAATAGGGATGTGATTTTGGCCATTAGAAGCATATAGAAAAAAAGTATCATGAGCACAAGTTGCTTGCCATATATCTACCCAAATTAAGGGCAGTCACAATGGAGAAAGGTGTATCTTTATCATCACCCTCGATTTTGACAACAGTACCTACAGTAGTCTGCGCCAATATCAAGTCTACAAAACCACTCAAATCCCATTGTGTATCATCAAGGTAAGTTTGTAGTAATATCTTCACTCCATGAAAGTCATCTGGTTTTGGATAAAAGACGACAAAACCTGCTTGAACAACTCCCATCAGTAAACAGACCAAGCTCATATAAGCTACAGAAAAATTGGTATCATATGGGACCAAAATCAAAATTATCACTTTAATAATAGTTTCAGTAAGTAAAAATAAAATAAAAAGTTTCTTACTTCAGAACCTTCTTCTTCAGAAGACCCGGACAGATCACTCTTGTCTTCCAGAGTGCGTTTGGAAATTTCATTACCTCGAGAGCATTCAAAGCAGTGAGCTTCATTTACTAACATGCCTACCTGTCTTTGTAGGAAACTTTATCATCAGACAGTAGGTAGAAGTTACTACTCGAAACATGTTTAAAGCTAGTCCTCCTAAGATGGCATTGTAGACTGACGAATGCTCCACTACTAAGAAATTCACTATCTTGGTAATGTGGTGGATAGTTCCCCAGTAATAACTAGCAACTCTATGCTGCCCAAAGGGGTCAAACATTCTCCCCCAAAACCAATTAAGGGTGTGCATATTGACTTTAATTTTTCTCTCCTAATCTCTATTTTATCAAATGCTGCTGCATATAGAATATCCACTAAAGTTCGATTGTCTATTAAAACTCTATAGACCTTCCTATTTGCTAAGATTATGTAGATAACCAGGGCATCATCCTATGGTTGGTGTTCCTCTTGTCTCTTCTTCTGTAAATGCGATGGTGTTGTGTCTTATCTTCACTTCTTTTTTAGGTCTGCTTACATAGTCTACAAGAAAAACTCTTGGTGTGTTTCTAGCCTCTCTGGCATGAGGTTTTTGAGCCCTATTAAAATATTCTCCACCTGCGGGTCCACCAAATATGGTTCTTATAGGTATGTCACCTATAATCTCTTGGTTCTCCACTCACACAGCTGCAAATCCTGCTGTTTTTTATATAGAATTGGGTGGGACCTCGTCAAGCATTCTCTATTATATTTCCTCACAACTTCTTTAAAATATCCTCTCTAGATTAGGGATTCTATTTCTTCTTTGAGATTGAAACAATCTTCAATGTTGTGACAATGATCTCTATGGTATCTGCAATATTTACTTCTGTCTTTTCGACTGGTTGTTGTCTTGATATCCTTGGATTTCCGCAACAAATCTAAATTTCTTATTTGCATCAGTAGCTGTTCTCTAGGTACATTAAGCGTTGTGTATCCAAAGAACCTGCTCTGCAGAATCTTTAGACCTTTATTTTATGGTCTACTTGTTCTTTCTCTATTTTCGACTAGTCACTCTTTCTTCTTTCTCTTTTCTCCTAATCATTGTGAATCTAGGTCAACACCCCTTTTTGCATTAGTTAACTCATCTGCATTGGAGTATTTTTGCGCTCTCAACAATAAATCCTTGAAGGTTCTTGGTGCATTTTTTTGCCAATGAGTGATGAAATCTTCTTGGTTGCAAATCAGCCATAATGGCAGTCAAGGCCATTGCATCACTGTAGTTTTCCACCCTTACTGCTTCTTTGTAGAAATGGGAATGTAATATTTTAATGACTCACCCTTCCCTTGCTTCACAGATAAAAATGAGTCAGGGGAGGCTGATGGTCTCTGGCTCTAACAAATTGGCTAATGAACATTTAACTTAGATGGGCGACTGAAGCTATCGATCCTGGTTTTAGCTTTATGTGCCACCCACGCGCTACTCTAGTGAGTGTTAGTGAGAATGCCCTACATATGGCTGCTCTAGTGTGTCACCTTCTCTTTTGTATAACTTTATTAAGGTATTTTGAATTTTGGAAAAAGTTATGCATCCAATATGTCCGTAGTGAAAGGAGGTTCCACTTCCTCAATGTACGGCCCAATAGGAATTTCAATATCATCTATCCTTTTCTTAAGGTTTTTTTAACTTTACCTCCAAGCCTACCGAGTCAGCACTAGACTTGACTTCCTTACGCCTTCTAGATTGAACTCTGGATTGGCTTTTTTCGTTCAATCTTCCCCCCAGGTCTCTGGAGTTCAGTACTTGTCGAAGATCGCCCTTTTCATAATTTGCATGGCTTGCATGGCTCTTGACTCGTGAGTCATCTCAAGATCTGTCTCCTTCATGACTACGTTGTTGATCATGATGCTGGTGCTGTTGTTGCTCCTCAACTGGTGGTGCAAGCCCATGATTCCATTGGTTCTCTATGTACTGGAGCACCAGCGGGCCCATGTTGCTACATTACTTTATTATTATTGTTAAGATTGAAATGAATGGAAATTATTATTAGGAACATTGGTTTATGTTCCTTGGTGGCTTGGGACCTGCAGTAACCCATGGTTGCTACGACTGCATTGGCTTCGCTAACTCATGATTTGGTGGTGCGTGACTTTAATTGCGCTGAATATCATCCCCACAGACAGAGCCAATCTATTGATGCTTGTTTTTTATCAACTAGAAAATTAAATAAATGGGACAATATAAAGAGTAAAACACAGATAATTGATGTGGTTTAGAACTTGGCCTATATCCCCGAGAGTTAAAAGAGCAACCTTCACTATTTAATAAGAATTATAATAAAGTTATTGTTTTTTTAACTATTTGACTTTGAATTTGCTTATGTCTTTTATGCATTAAGGGTTTTCCATTTATAATATAATTTTTAAGTATTCTAAGTCGCTCTTTTTTCTAGTTGGCTTTCATTATTTAATTAGAGTTTTATCTAAAGTAGTGTTTATTTCCTTATTAAATTGGGTTTTCAATGCTTCTGGATTTATCTTCCAAATCTGCAATTATTTTGGCTTCATGACAGCTGGCATGCTTCACTCTACTATGCATGCTCTGTACTCCAATTTATTATGCATACTCTACTTTTACTCTTACTTAAACTTCCTGCTCCATGCTCCATGCTTTCTTTTTACTTTTACTTAGTCTTCTTGCTCCATGCTCCATGCTATCTTTTTACATTTACTTACGCTTCCTGCTCCATGTTTCATGCTCTTGCTCTTTTTTAACTTTTACTTATAGTTCCTACTCCACGCTCTCTTTTTACTTTTACTTGATTCACGCTTCATTTTTTACGTGCATGATAACTTTGCATGCCTCACTTTTCCTGCATGGCTACTTCTCATACCTCACTTTTCCTGATAATAATAAATAATAAAACATAAAGAAAGAGGACGAAGATGAAGAAAATCTTAGTTACGAGACAGAGTTAAAATATCTTACTAATTATCACAAGAAAGATTCCTCCTCCTCATCCTTATGCGAAAACAACATAACAATGCCATATTATTTCAATATTAAAAAAAATTATAATTACTAATAAGTCTAACAAATACACCAATTATTGTAATTCAACTCGATTCAATTTGAAAGCACATTGTAAATATGTTTAGTAAGTACCGAGACATCTAAAAGTACATCAATCCTAAATCTATCCAAAGATAGTATTTATCTGCATGATATTTTTAGTTTTATTTTTCAATATGTAAATAAAGTATTTCAAATGTGTGTGTGTGTATTACGTATTCATCTTTCTAAGACCTCATTTCGGATTGCTATAGTGTGGTAGCTAGCCTAACAGTCGTCCCAAAGGTGGTCTAAATATTATTGCAGTGAACAAAGTTAAATAAACATAAATCGTATGGTTTATTATGATTATGTTGATTGAGATTCAATGCTAACAAATTAAAAAAGAAATAAACAAGTTAAATGATTTGAAATTAATTTTAAATGTACTAAAATTTTTCGAAGTGCCAATTTTAATTTTAACATTGATATATACAACTAGAAATTTATTAAGACTAACCTAGAGCTCTATTTGTTCAAGGCTCTGTTTGGTACAACTTTTTAAATAGAATTTATTTAAATAGCGCTTTTACAAGTGGAGTTTTTATTTTAAAAAAAAAAAGAATTAGTTGTCCAATGATAGCTTTTAAAATTATAAAATAACTTTAATAGGCAAATTTTAAATTTATGTTATGAAATGAATAAAATAAGATTGTAAAATAAATACTAAGTATTTTAGACAATTTAACTTTTTTGAAAAGCTCTCCAACCTCTACTTCTAAAGGCTCTGAATTTGTGTCTTTGCTAATAGAAATAAAATAGCTTATTTAATTTCTAAAAGCTCTGCTCAAAATAAACAAAAATTTTGAAAAGAGCTCTAAAGATTAAATAATGATGCATTTACCAATCATTAATTGAAATAGGTTGGAATCGGAATAAATTAGAATTGGAATGAGAAATGAAAATAAGAATAAGATATTTACTTGATATGTAGGAATCAGAATCGAAATAGGAATGTGCTGTATTACCATTGATATGTTTACCTTATTTTACAATCAGAATAGAGTATTTTAAATTATTAAAATACCCTTAGTTAATTATTATCATTATTATTGTTGTTGTTATAATAATAATAATAATAATAATAATAATAATAATAATAATAATAATAATAATAATAATAGTTACTTATTATTATTATTATTATTATTATTATTATTATTATTATTATTCAAAAATTTATTATTTTAAAGCTTATTGTCAACAGGAATAAAAATAATAACAACAATGTCAATAATAATAATAAGATCCATATAATAATAATAACAACAATAACAACAACAACAACAACAATCGTCGTCGCTGTCATCGTCGTCATTTTCGGCGAATCAAAAGTGGCAGTAAGACCACCAGTTGTAAACGACAACCGATAGTGAATGATAGCAAACAATAATTGCAGCAACGACATAGCAACGACAACAAGCAACAACAGCAATAGCGACAGTAGGAATTTTTTTACAAATATATAAAGAAAGATAAAATGAAAATTTATTTTCAAATTTGAGTGGGGATAGTATGGTAATTCTAAGGAATGAGGTTCCCCTTTCTACCTCTCCTATGCAAATGGAACTATAGTAATTATTTTTATTTTTGAGTGGGGCCTGCCACTTGAATTTTGATTCTACCATTCATTTAAATAATTAAACACATCATTCATTTTCATTCTCCAATTCTCATTTCAATTGCTTGTTAGTAAACACATCATTATAGTTATTTAAAAAAGGTTTTGTTTGTTATAACTTTTCAAATAGAACTTATTCAAGCAATGTTATTATAAATAGAGCTTTTATAAAAAATATTTTAGTTGTATGATTGTCAATAAAAACTTTTATTAAAAATTTAAAATGTTTATCATAGTTTTTATTAAAAATTATAAAATTACTTAATAGATAAGGTTTAAAGCTATATTATAAAAGGAATGAAATAAGATTGTGAAATAAATAAAGGATATTTTAAAGAATTTAACTCTTTAAGAAAGCTCTATAACCTTTATTCTCAAAGTCCAAAATTTGAACTTTTCTAGCAGGGTCAAAATATCTTATTTAATTTCCATAAGGCCTATTTAAAATACAATCAATCAACATTAGACATTTTGAAAATAGCTTATAAAATTAAATAAATACTTTTGACCGTTAGATAAGTCATGTGAAATATACACTAAATCCTATTAAACATACACTAAGGTGCTGTTTGTTTTTTAGTCTGAAGTCTGAATTTAACTTTTTTTTAGACATTTACTTATTATAGGTTGTTTGTTTTTTTAACTTATCACTTATTATCAGATAATTTTATCTGAATAGAAAAAGTAGAAAAATTCTACTTTTATCTGAAGTCTGAAATCTAAATGAAAAATTTTAATTTTAAATCTCAAAAATACCCTTAATAATTCATGTATTTCTAATATTATATATAAACATAATTTTTTGCATTATCCTTAAAGTTTTTTTTTCTTTAATTGCTTAAAATTTTTATTCACATGGTAACATTAACTAAACTAAAATATTGAACAAATCAAATTATATCCATTGTGATTAATCAAAATTAAAGCAACAATATTACTTTATAATAAAGGTTAATGTTATAATTACATTTTTTATTACAAAATTAAATTAAGATCAACAATGAAAGTATTTTTTTTAAATGCTATTAAACTAATCAACTTGTGAAAACTATAAATTATGAAGAATAAATATATATACCACTTAAAAAGATATTTATGTCAAACTACTAACATTTAGATTTCCCTGTTCAGATGTTGAAAAAGAAAAAACAAACATGTCATTCAGATATTTTCATTCAGACCTATTCAGATTTCAGCTAAATTCAGACCTATTCAGATTTCAGATAAAAAAACAAACGCAACCTAAGTTATATGGCAGTTAAGTGGCCAATTGCCAAAGCATTTGGTAACACTTAGAATTTAACAGTAAGCTATTTTTTTAAGGTCACTATGGCAAATGAAAATATTTATACTAACTTTCTTTATTGAAAATATAATTATATTATTTTTATCTTTAATTTGTTAATTTTGATATTTTGGTGATTTTTTGTGCAACTGTGACTTTTAGTGGCAATTCAAAATTTTGATGTTAAGCACAAAAAATGGAGCCTAATAATACTTAGCTCGTTTGAAATTACTTTTGAGAGGCTCAAATATAATTTGAAGAGTTAAAAGCTAAAAGTTAATTTTAGTATTTAGTATTTTTTTAATCACTTTGACAAAATTATCCATTCCAGTGGAATTTGAAAAAAAAAAGAGTAGTTTTTCAAAATTTAATTTTAAGAATAAATTTTTATAATTAATACAATCCTATACATGTCCTCACATATATTATAAAAATTTAAAATTATCCGTACTCAATTAGAAATAAAATTATTAAAATATTATTATTATTACCAATCTTATTAAGATAACAAATAAATAAAATAAAATTAAAAAAATTATTTTAGTTATCAATTATTATATATACTTAATAACAAATATTATATATACATATTTATAAATGTGTATTTATATTCTTACAGTAAGCCAACAGTAAAATTTACTAAACACATAAGATTACTTTTAAAACTCATAATACTTTTAAAAATAAAATTTATTAAAATAATTCTATTCGTAATTAATTATTTTAATAACATAATTAACAATAATTATTTTAAAAATTATAATATCATCAAATTAACCCTTAAATTTCCACTGATTTTACTGAATGAAACTTTGATAAAGTGATGGCAGTCGCGCTCCTCTTAAAACTATAATATTATCAAATGAGCCCTTAAATTGTCACTTATTTTATGGAATAAAACTTTGATTAAGTAATGATAGTTGTACTCCTCTGTAAAGTGTAAAGTAAAGAGTGAAAAATAAATAATGATAACATTCTAAATTTTTTATATTAAAAAATATCTCAAATATATATTATTTATTAATTAAAAGTAATGCCATTAATTTACTTATATTATTTAAAATAAAATTAAAAAATTAAAAAAAATTTAAAATATCTGTCATTAGTAAAAAAGTTTAGTTGCGTGTGTGGGCGAGGCGGTGCACAAAATTTTTAAGTGATCGTGACGGAAGCAATGACCTATTCTGGAGACGGAAGAGCCTAGAATATTTTTTAATTTCACTGTACTTTTTAATTATTATTTTTCAACGGGAAGAGTCCAAGAGAAGATTAGATATTTCTGGAAAAGAAAAGATACCGTGTATTTGCCACGTACGGATATCTCATACATTCATCATCTTGCGTCTTTTCCTGACTCTTGAATCTCAGCAGGCTTCTGTGACGATGGCGGACGAAGTGATTCTGTTGGATTTCTGGCCCAGCATGTTTGGGATAAGGGTCAGGATTGCCCTGGCGGAGAAAGGCGTTAATTATGAGTACAAGGAACAGGACTTGAAGAACAAGAGCTCCCTGCTTCTGCAGATGAACCCGGTTCACAAGAAGATCCCGGTTCTCATCCACAACGGCAAACCGGTCTGTGAGTCATCCATCATTGTTCAGTACATTGATGAAGTCTGGAAGGACAAGGCTCCACTGCTTCCCTCTGATCCTTACCAGAGAGCTCAAGCTAAGTTCTGGGTCGATTTTATTGACAAGAAGGTAGTTTACTTGTTGATTTTCTGAAGTAGGTATATGGGATTTTTTTTTTGAGATTTAATTGTGATTTGACTTAAATGGAAGCTGAGATTTTGTTATTAAATTATTTATTTTTCAAGTAGATGTCGTGGATTTGTTGTTTGATAACAAATCAATTGTGTTTGCGTTAAACTGATGGGAAAAAATGTACCCCACAGGACTGAAGATTTTTGTTCGGCAGGACTATGATGCAGATATTATGAACTTCTGTAGGTTGTAGCATAAAATGAGTGAATCTCAGAGGCCAACGATGAGGATCATAGTGAGAATAATATAGAGTAGGCTGAATATTTGCAGTTAAAGTCTAACTCCAATAGTAAGCAGTGACCTTCTTAGCGTTTTAAGTCTTGGTTTGAGCCTTAATGGTGGTCTGATTTACAGATAATATTTTTTTTTTGAAAAAAGGATAAGCTGAATATATATGGGTTGGTAAAATCTAAAATATTAAATAAAAATCTGGGATTAAGCTGAATTTTTGGGAACAAATTCATAGAAGTTAGTAAAATTTTAATTCAATTCTTTGTTTTTTCTGTATTTTAATTGAGCTCTTTGCTTTTTCTAGATTTCATTTTTTGTTTTTTTTTTTGTTTTGGGCTCCACATAGTTTTGCAACTGGCCGTAGCTTTAACCCACATGTTGCCGATTTTGTTGTCTTCAGAGAGATGCTGAACCTGAATGTGTTAAATTTTATCCATTTTGGAGAGATTTTCTGATACAAATATTGAAAGTGAATTGCAGGTGTACGATACTTCCAGGAGGACGTGGACCACAAAGGGAGAAGAGCAGGAGGCAGCAAAGAAGGAGTTGTTTGAAGTTCTGAAGACGTTGGAAGGGCAGCTTGGAGACAAGCCTTTTTTCGGAGGAGACAATTTTGGGTATGTGGATTTGTGTTTGATCCCGTTCTGTTGTTGGTTTTATATGTTTGAGACATTTGGAAAGTTCAGCGTTGAGGCTGAGTGCCCCAAGTTCATAGCTTGGGTGAAGAGATGCTTGCAGAGAGAGACTGTTGCCAAGGCACTTCCTGATGAGAAGAAAGTGTTTGAATATGTTTCAGCGATGAGGAAAAATTTAGGATTGGATTAGAGAGGAAAAGGGACATAACTAGGAGATGAAAATAGGTCAAGCAGAATCGTGCTGCCTGCTATTCTTTAGGTTGTTGATGTTGGTTTTGGTTATAGTAGCTGTTTTCCTATTGTGTATTTGTATTCCGATTTGTTGTATTTCGCCTTCTGGCGATGCTTTTGTCATTTTCCCTTCTAAAGCAAACTACAATAAAGGACAATTAGTTTTGTCCCCTCCTGTTGTATCTTAGGGTATTGTAATCACAAGGGTATTGTAATCACAGCCTTGGTCATCGTTATATAAAATCTTATTACATATAGAAATTGATTGGATAAAAATATTATATGGTTGATATAATTATTTTCATTAACAGTTATTATTTTTCAAGCAAATATTTTTGTCATATTATTTTGCACAAATTTATTTCTACAATTTTTCTTATTTTTGACGGTGGTGCTTGTATTGGGTGGGCTGGGTCGGGAGGTGCCTGTCATTTTCCCTTCTAAATTAACTACAATAGAGCATAATTTTGTACCCTGCTATTGTATCCTGTTTTGCGTTGAGATCCTTTGGCGTTCGGTGGTTGGAAAATTATTGACCTAAGAGGTAGCAAGGGTCCCATGAAAAGTTCAAATATATTAAAAATTTTGGAGGATAGAAAGAAAAATGTTGGTTCAAGTATGTTAACAATTTAGCGTATTAGTTGTCTCTCTCATTTTTTTTCCCCTCTTTATCCTTTATGTAATCGTCCAATGTCCCCAATATTAAATTATATCTATTCCTTTTACATTTGGGGAAGACATATTTACTCTTAAGTGGAATCAGAAGACGAGTCCTAGCAAAAGGTTCTTTAATAATAAGTGGGATCAAAAGACGAGTCAAACCTGTGCACTAAACTAAGTTTTGGACATTATCATTTTATTACTTAATTCTTTTTGTTGAATTATTTTATCAATAAAGTTTTTTTATAATTATTTTTTAGTATTTGGCGTTTTAGTTTTTATTATTTTACAACCAAATCATTAATGCCATTAAAAAATTACTTGGTATTTTAAGAATTTCAGTGTATTGAGTCAAAAGTATTGTGATATTTATATTCAAAATAATCAATTGGTAAAAGTGTTGTCTCCTCATATGTAATTAATTTTATATTTTTAAACATTAAATTGGACCTACACATTTTAGGGAGAATGAACTTTTATTGTAATTTCTATTAAAAATACTATTATTTTTTATGGTTTGATGGTAAAATGAAAGAAATTAAAACTTTATGTTAAAAAAAAATTGTTAACGAATTTCAGTGATAAAGTGACATGTTAGGAAAAATTATGTCCTAAAATGATAATGTGTGTGTACATGTGTGTGTGTATGTGTGAAAAGAGTGATCGTAAGGTAGATTGCTCTTTTGACACAAATACAAGGTTATTTGCTGCAATATTAGTTGAGGTTTCACACATAATGCATATAAAATATTGTACTTACCTTGTGGTCCCAAAAAAAAAAAGAATATATAATGGGAATGGGATCTCCCTAAGTTACTGTTTTCATAACTTACAGCCTGTGATTTGATTAATTAACCAAAAAAAATGTGTCACCTGGACAAAGCAGAAAAAAAATTTAACCGGTTGAAACGATTGCAGGCCGGTGACAGGAAAAGTCAATTCAAAAGATTGACTGTTACAGTCGGTTGCAATAGATTAAACGACCTCGTTTCACAATTAATCCCTCACATTTTAAAATAAGAAAGCCTAAAACATTGATGAAGAGAAGCTGAAGCTGAATCTCCTCAAACGACCATCCTACTCAAAATCCACCACTGAATTTTCTACAAGTTAGGCTTCATTTGACTTACAAATCAAAGTGGCGCAAGCTGTTCACTTCTTGAATGACAAGGCCGAATCATGTAACCGAGTGGCAGCAAATTAGTGACTCGTTCTGTTTCAACAAACCAACGCTGCTTGGGAGGTCGCCACTTCTATCCTTACCTTCGATCTCTAGTCATTGCTGGCTGATTTCGAAGTCAAGTTCTTGGCCGCTCAGTTTCTTAAGAGAAAGGTAAATTTCTAGGGTTTCGATTCTAGTTCTATGCCAAATTGTTGAGTATCATTTGATTTTTTTGGGTGCTTGTGTTGAATTACCAATACATATAATTTTCTAGAATTTTGCAATTCTCTACAGGCAGCTGATCAATAACAGTAATGTCCATTTTACTTTTTGTATTCATTCTTTCTTAATTTACTCCCGGTTTGGAGATCTATATAGAATTGGTTAATTAGAGTATATTGATGCTTACGCGATGTAAACTTGTTAGATTCATGATTTTTAACAATTGCTTCCTGAACTTGCTTCCTTGATGCCAACAAGATGAATCTATAAATTGATTTTTATTTTTAAAATAAATAATGGTTGTCAATTTCGGAAGAACCATGTGGAGGTCAGTATGTTGCAATCATGTGTACCGATTTGTGCAGTCTTGCTTTGAACTATTTATTGAAGTTGATTTAATGGACACTTTTGGGAACCCATATGTCAAATACTGAAGAGGCTGAAGCATTCACTCTTTTATCTGAGGAGTGAATTGCTAATTAGAAGGATAAATGCTGTTACAACCCCGTTGGCTTATAAGGCATTTGAATCAGCATGTTCGCTTGAGAAGGAAGTAGATGATGCATCAAAGATAGAAGGAAGCTTACTGGAAAGTTCTATTCCTCTTGCTGTTTGTCTCTCTCACTCTGGCTTTTATATGCAGTAATATCATACCATTAGCTTTTTATTAATCTTACTTCACATTTGTGTGACATCCCAGTGGTAGGGAGTATGGATGTTTTTTTCTTGCTTGTGAATATTTTGGGAGGCCAAACATTTTTTTCTTACTTGTGAAAAGTCACTCCTTAACGGAGGTAGACCTTGGCTTCAAACTACGATTGGTATCAAAATGATTTTATGTTTCTTCATCTATATTAATTCCTCTCTTTCTCATTTTTTATTTTGCAATATTGGAGGGCCATGGATTCTAGTAGGTCCTGGTGTTGTTTTGCTTTATATCTCAACAAGGCTTTCTTTATAGTCTTTAGTTGTGTATGTGGGGAAGAAATCGAAAGTATTGCTCAAGTAGTTCCATCGACCATCTACTTTATGTTTGCAGACATATACTTGCATAGAGTCTGTGCAGTTTGGCCATGTTGTTTCTAATCTTTTTTATTCCTATCTTCACCCATTAAAGCAGATTCTTCGGATATGCAGATTAAGGGGGACTCCTTCTTTTCCGAGTTAGGGCAGCTTTAAATAACTGTAATTTGAAATAACTTCGAGGAAGTGGTCACTATGATTTAGGATGTCTTCAAGATCCCAACTTCACTCATTTAGGCTGTTCACCTGTCTCCTCTAATTTTTCTTTGCTATGATCCAGTGGTTGGCTTCGTCTATGATGACAGTTTTGGAGCCCTTTGAAATGTCCACTCCACGGCTGGATACTGGCATTGAAAATGTGGCACAAGAGTTCAAGGGATTTTCTTCTTGTTGAAATTTAGGAAGTATATATATAAATTAATAGACTATGAAGCTAACAATTTTGGATATATCTATGGGATTGATTGGCAGTTGTTGTCTGTAGGTTTTCTTTAATGGAATACAGTTCCATACTATCATTATATACAAATTCGAGACTGATTTCTACTACTAACTCTTATCTCAAACTTCATTTTTTTATTATTTTATTTCGGCAGATTATTTATAGAATCCTGGAATGATTATTACGGAAGCTAGATTTGATTCATTGAGATTTTTGAGATTTGATTTCATCAGGGCTATCAAATTACAAGTCTTGATATATAAATAATGTGGAAGGTTTCCGTTAGCCCTAGAATTATTTACCCGGAGATGTTGGTTTTTGTCTTTGAAACTGTTGTCATGGAATGTTCATGTTTTTTAAAACTTAAAAAACCTGTTCGGTTAATTGATGATTTAGAAACTGTTACTAAAGAAAATTAATTATAGTCATAATAGGATGCAACATTTTCTGCACGGTAGTGTTTATTGATATACCAAATTACACGGTTATTTTGCATAATTCTACAATTAGTTTTTCTGAAAATACATTACAATATTATCTATAATAGCATTAGTAATAATCCATGCTTGAACTGAAGAGAATCTTGGATCACTCTAAGAACACAATGACATTATTATGTCATTTTGAGAACCACGAGAGTGTATAGCCACAATTTAGATCTTAGCCGTCGAAGTAGTAAGTTTGGAAATAAGTTGGTATTTTTTTCATCTGGAAGTCTACAACCATTTCAGAGCATCCAAATTTCATCTCATGATGTAATAAATCGGGACCACCACAAATCATTCCTTGTAGGTTTCAACAAGTTCCTTAGGATCACGGTGGGTTTGATCGAAAGCCTCATTCTTCTTCATCCCCTGCAGAGCATATCAATTAACAAGATGAGATACCAGTGAAAAATTATAACTGATTTCATTTACATTATTTCTACATGTTAACTATTATCTAATAAATTACTTGGCTATTCAATACATTTAAGTAAATCCGTCATACTTCAATCCAAGTAGCCAGTTTAGGCCTCCCTGCAGTGATGTCATACTTCTTCACTTCCAATAAGAAAGGCTGATATCTTTCAATGAGTGGAGCATAAGCTATATCCGCCGATAAACAAAGATCAAGCAAAAAATTAAATTTATTTTACTTTCGAAGTAATCAATAAATCCAGTAATGCCAGAAAGAATGGCTTGCTGAAACGGCAACGAAGTCTATCCTATTCTATATTGCATCTAGCTTTGCATGCTTTAATAAGAATCAGTGAATGGCAAAAACCTAGCAAAAGTGTCACAATGAGTATAAAATTTTCACTTACTAGGCTGAACTGGTCGAGAAGAAAAGGCCTGTCATTGAACTTGGAGAGAGCCGTTTCAAAATAATCAAATGCAACACCTGATATAGTTTTCCAATGTGTTACAAGTGCTTTAGTTAGAATAAAAATGTTCTATAGTAAGTGAGCAACTCACTGGCTTCATTTCCATCTCATTGGAGCAAAGAGCATGCAGTTTTACTCAATGTGTTAGTGTAGCAAAATAACTCTTCTGCAAATTCTCTCTTAACAGGATCCTATAAAGCAAAAGTTATGCATTTAAAATAAAAATGCTAAAAACAAGTAATAGTGTTCTCTTTAAATCTTACATCAGGGAAAAGAGAAAACCATTCGCCCTTCAAAGTAATTGTCAATTTATTTCATCAAATCGAGACTCTCTCCTTTAACTTCATTATAATATTCCAATGATGGCACCTGCATAAAGCATCAAAAGAATACAGAAAACGAAAATGAAGCAATTGACAAAATTATTATGACAATCAAATGAAGTTCCCAATTACTCTTTGAGTAATTTAATGCCAATCAAACAAAGTCATTCATTTGCCCACCATCATTTCTATGTTACAACCAAGCAACCCCCATTCTTAGTATATTGCATTCCCATTAATCTCACCTTGTTCGCCATATAGACTTTCTCCTTGTACCAATCAGGCATGTTTTGCAAATCAATTGGAACCAATTTAATATTCTCCTGCAATCCCTGCTCCCCACAAATCACAACAAAGAAATTTAGAACTCTTAGTTTTTGATGAAAAATTTTTATCTACTAAAACTCCTAATTGCCAATTTTATCAACCTCGATGAGTACAAATGCCTATTCTTACTTATCACAACAAACTATTGTAGTTTTTCAAGTTCAACATCATATTTTTTTGTTTATTACTAGAGACATAATCAATTAAAATCTTCATTCAGCTTAAAGTTAAAATCCCTTGATTATTCAACAGAGTTCCAGTTCAGCAGCTAACATAACTACAAAAATTGTACATACTTCAGAAAAAACCATGGTGACTATCGATGGCCATGAAGTGGCCAAACAGCCAAGCCGGCAGAGAAAAAAGCTCTCCGTGACCATCGATCCAAATATTGCAGCCAAACAGCGAATGCGCAGTTGCAGGTGAAGAAGCAGTTGGTGACTATTGAAGGCTGTCAAACGGCCAAACAGCCAAGCCGCGAGACAGAAGAATAAGCACTCGTTGACTATCGGTGGCGGTGAAACGGCCAAATAGCCAAGCCGCAGGCAGAGAAGAAGCACTCAGTGACTATCCACGACTACGAAGCAGTCAAATTAGGCTGGGCAAAATCGGGTTAGGGTTGGGTTCGGATCAACCTGATCGGGTCTCGGGTTGGATAAATTTTTATCCGAATTCAATTGAAAAATTGGGTTGAGCTCGGATAGGGTTCGGATTATATATTGTTCGGATTAAGTTCAGGTTATTCGGGTTAATTCAGGTCATTTCGGGTCAGGTGGAATTGGGTCAAATAGGATTCGGGTTAATTCGGGTTAATTTGGATCAATTCGGATTCATGCAATTTTGAGCTGTTTTTCATAATTATAATCCTTTTTTTATCAATTTTCAAACCAACAACAAAAGGAAACTACAACAAAATCAAATTCCAATGAATGAAAATTAAAATTAACAAAAAGCCTTAACTTAATAAAAATTAAAATTAACACAACGTTTAAACTTAATAGTCTCCAATTCTCCATCCAAAGTACAATGTCCAAACATTAATCTTTAAAGTTTAAAACACAAAGTCACAAAATTTATACATAATTAAATAGTTTCCAAAACGCAAATAACAAAGTCCAAAACACAACCAAGTTTAAGCATAAATACTAAGTAAAATTCCTCCATGGCTCCACCGCTCCTCGCAAGATCTTTCGACAAGTTCCAACTTCAACTTCTTGTACTCCAAGTTTAAGCATCGATTCCCTAGAGAAGAATTGAAGAAATAATAAATAACTAAATTCTTGAAGTCGCATTGCAAAAAAAGGCACATTAAACACAAAACACATAAGCCCAATTTGTTTGCGTGTGTTTGTGTGTGTCTATATATATGCACACTTGATTAAATATAAGAAAAAAAATTAAGTCAATCGTGGCTTATCTTATGGCATTCATCACCATGTAAAATTAATAATAATCATAGGTAATACCATTCCACTAAGTCACCAATTTCAACGTGTTCAACTAAAAGAATTATAATATTACAATTAGGCTTAAAACTTAAAACTATAATAACTATTATTATAGTTTAAATTACAACCTAAACATATAATATGAAATTATGAATAATAATATCTATTAAGAATTACCTTTTAAATATCTATAACACCCATGTCAGCGCTTATTGTTTTCACCGTTGAAGCTTGTGATTAAAATGCTAAAAAAATTGAAATTAGTAAGTAAATTAAGTACATGTAGATGCTATTTATAAAGTTATAATACATCTTAAGTTTATAATGTACGAGAAAAATGTTACCTTCTTATAGTTCCAGATGAAATATTTGCTCCTTAATATCCTCCTGAAGGTTGTAGACGGGATTAACAAAAAGTTTAGCTTGCAACCAATTTTCAGTACATATCAATGCCTCAATCATAGAATGGGTCAAAGAACTCCTATACTCATCAATTACGTGACGCCGGGTGCTAAAGGCAAACTCAGATGCTACTGTGAAAACAGGAACAGCGACGACATCCCTTGCAATTTTCTCTAATATTGGATACTTCGATCCGTTCACCTTGCACATTTAATTAGAGTTTGACTATTGGAACTCCTTTATAAATCTTTTAATTTTTTTTTATATATTTACAGTTTAAACCTTTCTACATCCCATGTAATTATAAATCTTATCTTCACAATTCATTTTTTTGTTCGTTCTTTAACCCCCACTTCAACACATTAATTATTGGCTGAAATAAGATTTCCGAGAGTTACCTATAAAATTTGATATTTGATTGATATTTTTCTATATGTTAATACATTGAGTCACAATTTTGAAACATAAATTCACTGTTATGGTGGACAAAATTATATATGTAGAATATTTATGATTTTTTTTCTTTTTGCTGTTTTGTAATCTATCGTTGCTCGACGTTCGGATTAAGATAAATCCGGCATGCCCAATTGCCCATTTCCTTATTTCCCCAAAATTTTGTATTCTTTTCGAATATACATACATATGTTTTATGAGTTTACTTCATCATCGAATATTATTATTTAGAAACTGCGAAGAACTTAAACCAATTTTGAATCATTGAATAATGTATTTAGTTAGTATGCATTTGCTCGGATCGGTCAATTATTGACTTTGTAATTTGGAATTTTATTAGGCTAAATTTGTTTAATGCATTTTTTTTAATGATTTACTAATTTAGTATCTTGGATGAATTTTTAGATTAAATGTGGAATTTTTGGTTTAAACTCAATTTAACAAACTAATCTGAATTACTAACCCAAATTTTCAATTAGAACCGAACTAAATTTATTTCGAATTAATTTGGTTTCGGTTTATTATTTAAACCCAAATAAATTAGATTCTCCGTGGGTTGAATTCTCCAAAATCCCAATAACCCGAATCGAAACTTGATATGTCTACCTTAAAGAAATGTGTAAATTTTTTGTTTACTCACTGTAACTATTGACTTCACATTGGCTTTTTCTTCTATTTTTAAAGTGGCTTCCTTCCCGAAATTTGCTTGTGGCCAGTGATGGATCAGTTTGGTCGGAAGATGTCGGATGCCAAACGCGCTCGGGATTATTTTGTGGGGGTTGTAGGAAAAAGTAAATTAAAATGTAAATGAAGCGCAACCATGTTAATATAATCACCAAAAAAAACCAAAAAAAATCATTTTGTTAAACGAAAACTTGGATAGTATGTGTATAGAGTATAATTTATTTATTGTTAGAAAAGCTATTAGCCAACAACACAAAATAGAGAAATAACATAAGATAAAGAGTAAGATGAGGGAGCAATCTATTATAAAGTGATTTTATTCATTCTAAGTGTATGTACAAAATAAGGAGATTATCTCTCCTTTTATAGTTACATAATCACTACATGAAATTAATAAAAATATTATGGGTCATAATTCCTTATGAGATAGTGGGAGTTATAGATAAGCCAAATGTTGTTAATGTGAGATATTGAGGAAACTAATTGATGTATGTTACGAACATCCACATTTATTTTAATAAATTCATAACACTCCTCCTTGGATGTTCATTACAAAAGAATATGTCTCATTAAAACCTTTACTAAAAAAAACCCTTATGGGGAAAAAAATTAGTAAAATAAAAAGAGTACATAATTATTGATGTCTTGAAACAAATAATTTTGGAGATATAGAGTTGCTTCATTAAAATCTTAGTAGGAAAAACCTCATGGGATAAAAACCTAATAAGGAAAAAGAGTACAATATATAAAATTTTCTCCAAAATAAATTATTTCCCCCAACAAGTATACTCCCTCTCATCTTGACATAGATTCTTTGAGATTTGAAGAAAAATCTTTAAGTTGACGCATTCTAATTTTGCATACTAATTTTCTGAATGTTGCAGTTGGTAGGAATTTTGTAAATAAATTTGTAAGATTGTTACTTGAGCGTATTTACTAAATATATATATCACCATTTTTTTGGAGCTCATGTATATAAAAAATTTTTGGTGAAATATGCTTGGTCCTATCGCCTTTTATATAACCACCCTTAATTTGAGCAATGCATGCTGCATTATCCTCATATAATATTGTAGGATTTTTTTAATTGATGACAATTCATATGTTTTTCAAATATATTGTATCATTGATCTTAACCAAATGCACTCACGACTTGCTTCATGAATAGCAAGCGATTCTGAATGATTTGAAGATGTTGCAACCATTGTTTGTTTCATTGATCGCCATGATATAGTACTATTACTAGAGGTAAATAAATAATCCCTTTGATATTAGGCTTTATGTGGATCAGAGAGATATCCAACATCTGCATATCCAACTAGTGGTGATTTTGATCCATTTGGATAAAATAAAACCATGTCAATTGTTCCACGGAGATAGCGAAATACATGTTTTACACCATTCCAATGCCTACGAATTGGTGCAGAACTATATCTTGCTAATAAATTAACTAAAAATGCAATATTAGTTCGGGTATAATTTGCAAGATACATGAGTGCACCAATTGCACTTAAATGTGGTACTTCAGGACCTAAAATTATTTCGACATCCTCTTTAGGACGAAATGGATATTTTTCCACATCAAGTAATCGCACCACCATCGGAGTGGTTAATGGATGGGCTTCATCTATATAAAACCACTTCAAAACTTTTTTAGTAAATATTGACTTATGTAAGAGTATTCCACTTGGCAAATACTCAATCTGTAAACTAAGACAAAATTTTATTTTTCCTAGATCTTTCATTTCAAACTCATTTTTCAAGCAAGAAGCTGTTTTTGAAAGCTCTTCATGAGTTCCAATGAGATTTAAATCATCAACATACATCGCAACTATTGCAAATCTAATTTTAGATTTTTTAATAAAAACACAAGGACAAATTGGATTATTTACATATTTTTCTTTCAATAAATAGTTGTTTAGGCGATTGTACCATAAACGCCCAGACTGTTTTAATCCATACAAGGATCGTTGTAGTTTTAAAGAATATAAACTACGAGGTTTAGATTTGTTTGCTACAGGCATTTGAAATCCTTATGGGATTTTCATAGAAATATCTGTATCGATAGAACCATACAGATATGCAGTTACAACATCCATAAGATGCATATCAAGCCATTCAGAAACTACGAGACTAACCAAAAATCGAAATGTAATTGCATCTATAACAGGACAATATGTCTTTTCATAATCAATGCCAGGTCTTTGAGAAAAACCTTGTGCTACTAATCTTGCTTTATATCTCACAATTTCATTTTTCTCATTTCGTTTTCTAACGAATATCTACTTATAACCAATAGGTTTGACATCTTCTGGTGTCAAGACTACTAGTCCAAATACTTTACGTTTTGCAAGCGAATTTAGCTCTGCTTGAATAGCATCTTTCCACTTTGACTAATCATTTCTATGTCGACATTCTTCCACTGTTTTTAGATCATGATCCTCATCATTATTTGTAATATTAAGAGCAACAGTGAATGAAAAAATATCATCAATAATTATTTCATTTCGATCCCAAGATTTTTCTATACTAACAAAACCAATCATAATTTCATTATTCTGTTTCTCTTCAGGAGAAATTGATACTTCTTCTGTTGTTGGTAAAATTTCTTCTTCTGGGTCTACAAGACGAATACTATTTGATTGATCAATCTCTGTTATTTGATTAGTAGGCAATGACTCTTCAGGAGTGCTAATTTCATTTTGTAACTTTTCATATGTTTTCCTCTTTCGGGGGATTTTGTCTTTTGAGTCAATTGGCCTTCCACGTTTCAGGCATACTTTACTTTCATTGGTTTTATCGTGTTGTCCTTCAGGGATCTCAACACGTGCTGAGACATTTTTAGCTGGAATATGTGATTCAATTATTTTTCTTGAATCAATAAATGCATCAGGAATTTGATTTGCAATATTTTACAGATGAATGATCCTTTGAACTTCAAGTTCATATTGGTTTGAACCAGGATCAAGATGAGATAATGATGATGCATGCCATGTAATCTCATGTCGTTAATTTATTTTTGTCTTTTCTCCCCCTAACGACGGGAAAACTTTTTCATTAAAATGGCAATCAACAAATTGTACGGTAAAAATATCTACAGTTAAAAGCTCAAGATATCTAATTATTGATGGAGAATCGAAACCAACTTAAATTCCAAGTCTTCATTGCAAACCCATTTTATTTCTTTGTGGAGGAGTAACTGAGACATAAATGGCACATCCAAAAATTTTCAAATGAGAAATATCTGGCTGTTGGCCAAAAACAAGTTGTGAAGGTGAATATATATGATAAAAACTTGGTCAAATGCGGATTAATGATGCAGCATGTAGTATTGCATGTCCCCAACATAAAAAAAGTAAATTTGATCTAAGAATTAATGGTCGTACAATTAATTGTAAACGCTTAATCAAAGATTCAGCTAAACCATTTTGTGTATAAGTGTGTGCAATAGAATGCTCAATATCAATCCCAATAGACATGCAATATTCGTAAAAATACTTAGATGTAAATTCATTAGCATTATCAAGTCTAATTTTTTAATAGGAAAATCAGGAAATTGTGCTCTCAATCTGATGATTTGAGTAAGAAATCTAGCGAATGCAATACCACGACTAGAAAGTAAAAAGACATGTGACCATCTAGTTGATGCATCTATTAAGACCAAGAAATAACAAAAAGATCAACAACTTGGATGTATAGGGCCACATATATTCCCTTGGATTCTTTCTAAAAATTTAAGAGATTTAAGACTTATTTCCTTTGAGAACAAGTAGTACATGGACTTTAAGTTAGTAAAAGAATCTTCTGGTTCTTTAACTGATATCCATGTGAATTTTTTATAATACGACGCATCATGGTTGATTCTGGATGCCCAAGTCGATCATGCCAAAGTTTAAAAATTTTTGGATTAGAGCACTTCTGGTTCATTGTAAAGTTTGTTTCTATTGTTCTTATAATTGTATGATACAACCTAGAAGAAAGAGAAGGTAGTTTTTCCAATACATGCTTCTGGCATGAAATAGTTAAAGTAATGCAAAGAAATTCAGAATTACCTTCACTAGATGTTTCAATGTGGTATCCGTTTTGACGAATATCCTTGAAACTAAGTAAATTTCTGCTAAATCTGCTAGAGTATAAAGTATCATTTATTTGTAATTTTGTACTATTTGATAATATAATATTATTTTTTCCGGAGCCTTCAATTAGATTAGCAGAACCAGATATTGTATTAACATTAGCCTTAGCTAATATTAAATTATGAAAATATTTTATTTCGTAGAATTGTGTGCGTTGTTGCACTATTCACCAATCATCCATCTTCATTATTCACCAAATGATTGTTCAAATTCATTGTATATCTTCACACATAGATATAAAATAAGTCAATTAAATATAAGGAATATTCAAGTAGTATAAAGAAAAAATTACAGAAAATATTTTATTAAAGAGATTGAAAAGTTACACACCAAATTTTCATAAAACACTCAAAAACAATAAACACTCTTGCAACATAAATTTAAACACGTTATAACTATAAAGAAACACTCCAAACTTAAAACACTTTAGTACGTATTTTAGAATATACCAAATCTTAAAAATAACACACTTCAAAGTGTGGCACTCTTAATCAGTCTTCACATGTCCATCACCAATCAAACGGTCAATTTTACCATTTGGATCTTCAAAAAAACTTGAAACATCCAAATGAGTTATATCAATTGGACTTACATGATTAATGAAATTTGGATGCTTGATAAAGATCAACTAAATATTTTGGTGTACGACAAACACAAGACCAGTGTCTTTTCATACCAAATCTGAAGCAAACATTTTCATGATCCTTTGGAGATTTCTTTTGTGGATCTTTTTCTCGCTTCCCATTACTGTTATTCCACTTCAAGTGGTTTGATTGATATTTCTTGTTATAATCACCACAGCCTTGATTATTTTTGTAACCACGGCCTGGGCCACGACCTCGATTAGCACTACGATTATTGGCTGAAGTACCTTTCGCTTCAGGGATTGGTACAGATCCAGTCGGATGAGACTGATGGTTTCTCAACAAAAGTTCATTATTTTTTTCAGCCACTAAAAGACATGAGATTAATTCAGAATACTTTCTAAATCTCCGCTCTCGATATTGCTGCAGAAGCATGAAAAGTAGAAAATGTCTTTTCTAACAAATCTGCATTAGTAATCTCTACTCCACATAATTTTAATTCAGAAACAATTTTGAATAATGCAGAATTGCATTGACTAACAGATTTAAAATATTGTAATCGTAAGTGCATCCAGTCATAACAGACTTTTGGAAGTATAAAAGTTTTTTGGTGATTAAATCTTTCATTAAGACATTCCCAAATGACATATGGTTCTTTGACCGTAAGATACTCACTTTTCGATTGTTCATGAAGATGGTGGCGAAGAAAAATCATCGCCTTGGCATAGTCTTGGGTTGATGTATTATTATTTTCTTTAATAGTATCTCTAAGATTCATTGCATCAAAATGGATTTCAGCATCCAAGATCCATGATAGATAATTGTTGCCAGAGATATCAAGTGCCACAAATTCAAGTTTTACGAGATTCGACATTTTCAGATAGCTATATAAAAAAAACAAAGATAAATAATTGATTCATTGTTAACAAGTAAATATTAGATATGTTATATAATCACTCATGGTAATATGATAATAGTAAAGTTCCGTAATGATCACATATCATATGATTCATTTTACAAAATTCATTTCAAATCTTATAACATCAATTATGCATATTTCAAGAGACATAATAGAGACAAGTAATATAGATGCAATATTAAGAAGTCATTCTTATTACAATTATAAACATGATAATAATAGCTAATATAACATGTCATCATTAACAAACAATAATAGTTATATAACAATTAAAATTGATAGATATAATAAACAAAAGAATAATAAACAAAAGAATTAACACCTGATCAAAACAAGAGCCGTGCTGATAACGTGTTAGAAAAGCTATTAGCCAACAACACAAAATAAAGAATAAGATAAATGAGCAATTTATTATAGAGTGATTTTATTCATTACAAGTGTATGTGCAAAATAAGGAGATTATCTCTCCTTTTATAGTTATATAATCACTACATGAAATTAATAAAAACATTATAGGTCATAATTCCTTATGAGATAATGGGAGTTATAGATAAACCAAAGGTTGCTAATGAGAGATGGTGGGGAGACTAATGAATGTATGTTATGAACATCCACATTTATTTTAATAAATTCATAACATTTATTTATTATTATTAATTTATTATTATTTTTTTAAGGGGATTGACTAGGCTAGTATATATTACAGGCCTAGCCCAGCCCAGTAATCTTTTCCTGTTGGCTAAAGTATCTGCTGCTGAAACTCTATGGAAGCTAACCACATGATGGCGGTTTAACCAGTAAACCTCAAAAATCGAATCACACTCTAACGAAAGGTCGATGTTATAGCTATGAAATTGGCAGTTTTAACTAGCAATCATATTCAAATAGAAGAAAATATGAGAGAGTGGTAACGGAAACAACGACAAAATGCCGGTTTACTCAATTTGTAAATCACTGTTTTTGTACCGCCACAAACGCAGGAAAAAGATGAGTGTGAAAAGGGGTAATTTCCTATGAGCCTACCAAAGATTTAAATAATAAATTTAACGTGACCAAGACTAAAACAATTTAAATAACCCCTCCAATTACTAAACACTTTGAACATTCAGTCCAGCCTTGGATGACAAGGGACTTTTTGCTCAAAAGAATTGTAATCTATTGTTAAAGGAAAAAATCTCAATTTGGTTCAAAATGAATTTTGATTTATATATATAAGTTTGAAATAGTTTCAACTTCTAAACTAATTTTTAATTATGAATTAAGTTTATAAGCTATAGTATTAGCCTGGGCCCACTCACAAAGGAGCCTACTTATATTTTCACATGACAAGACTGTACTAAAAAATTAATTTACACGTGATGAAGGAGCTAAAAGGAAAAAATCTCATAGTTGAAAATGAAAGTTAGGCTATCTATATAAAATTAAGGAAACCCTTGTCTCTTAAGCTCATCAATTGTCGCACGATCCGCTTGTGATTGGTTTGTGGCTAATGTTTCATTCGCTGATTGTGTTAAAAGTCCTTTTCAATTTTAGCTCCACAGTTTTGATCGTAGCATATTGGTATCTAACAAATAATAAATATAGCAAGACATGCAGAACAGGCTTAATTTGCCTCTCAGCCTAGCCATGCATGATTATGATTTTTCAGTTTGTAGTTTTGTAATGCTGGGACAAAAATATGGTCCTTAAAAGGAGAGGAGGTAGAGACAGCAAAAAAGGAGTTCATTGAAATTATGAAAGACATTGGAAGCAGAGATTGGAGACAAGTCTTACGTCGGTGGCGAAAATTTTGGGTTAGTGGATGGGTTTTTTATTCCCTCTTATTGCTGATTTTACGCATAAGAAACCTTGGGAAATTTCAGCGTAGAGACCGAGTGCCCGGAAATTATTGCATGGGCTAAAAGATGCATGCACAAAGAAAACTGTTTCCAAGTCTCTCAAGATGAAAACGAAGTTGAAAGTAATTTAGATTTATTACAAATAGATGTACGCAGTTAAAATTCTAAAATTAACGATTTAATTAATTTTTAAAAATTAATGTTCACCGCAACTGTTTACAGTTACTATTCATCCATATCAAGAATATTAATTTTTCAAAACAAAATAAATTGTAGAAATTAAAAGACATATAAATTTTTACGTGGTTTGGATTAATCAATCATACATTCACGAGACTATACCTAGATGAAAAACAATTCACTAAGTTAAGATGTGACAATCTATGTATTTACCAAATTTAAGACTCTTACTTATAATTTATCACCACAAACTGAATTTGTTTACTCAACCTTTGACTAAATTTGCTTCCCTTGAATAACTACTACCCTTATTGATTCATGATCCTCAAGGCACTTCGCAAAGTGATCAATAGCAGTTTTTCAATTCTTCAATGTCTAGTGATCCAAGATCCACATAGACTCTTCATAGAGATGAAAAGAAATAGTCTCATTACAAGACTTTGAATGAAGAAGATACGAAAACAAAGCAACACAATATGATGCACCAAATCTGGATTCTTTAGGAAGAAGGCCGAATTTTGCTTCTCTACTTTATGCTTTGTGTTGTACCCCTTCAATTGTAAAATACCTCTCTTTATATAGGCACTACGTTTTCACAAAAATTGCAAGTTTTAAAAGATGTAGATTCTTTCCAAATAAGAGTTTCTTTCATCTTATAATTCATATGAATTTGAATGGAAATAAATCTTATATTCTTGTTTTGCTTGTCTCCTAAGAAATATCTAGAGCATTTAATAAACTTTCTGTTTGAACTAACTTCTTGTTCTAAATAGATTTTACATGCCAATTATAAAATTCCGCCATTAATTGACTTGCTAAATTAGACATCTAATTAAACTAGGAAACAAATATTCTTAATAAATTAGAATCTCACTAAATTAGAAAATTAATAAATTAATCCCTATTACATGATATGCAATAAATAAATTAACTAGACTTGTCGTAAGATGCTAATTCCATAAATAATGGACTTAAAAATCTTTCCCGTTGGCATTCTTGTGGCAAAAGCAACCCAACACACGTCTTCCATGAAACTTGGCGCTAAACCGAAACAAGCATAAACAATAACAAGGAACTAACCAAAATAATTGGCAATTAGCATGTTAGTTCATTTAAATAAACCAAGGCAAGAATTAAAACAAAATGTTGATTTTATTGATCAATAAATTGTAACGCAACATTAAGCAAAAAATCAAGAGCAATAAAAAGATAAACTCCCCCTAAGAACTGAAATACTACTCCCCCTAGCTTAGTGCATCATGCAATTGAAGACTTGAAACAAACAATTACTCCTCTTTTTTTTTCCAAAAGATTTCAAAAGAAAAGAAGTTGGGCATGTAATTTGCCTAAACGAGTAGAGAGGGTGGCAATATCATGACCTTGTTTCAAAATCTTATCCTCAAGACGGACAAGATCAGGAGCAAAATAATTAGATGGAAGAGAAGAGCGAATAGAGACTGCAACAAAGTTAGGAAGATCACAAATAGCATTTGGATGAGCTCCAATGGTGATGGCGTGTGAGGGCACGTACGGCTGCAGCTGGTGGTCAGTGACGGCTGAAGGAACAACGGCAAAGTGGTGGTGATCCTAGGGTTAAAGGTGGAAGGTTTAGAGTTAAGACTATCTTCATTGGGATCACTTTCCATGGAGTTATTGTCACTTAAATGCATGGATTCTTCAGCAAGCACTCGTCTAAATTTGGGACCAGAATCCTCCTCATCCTTAAGGATATGAATCTCATGAGGTCGTCCACAACCAAAACAAAGGTAAGGTGGAAGAGTATGACGACACTTGGAATTAGGTTGAGCATGAGAGCTCTCACCTTGCTTAAGCTTAGAGAGACTTGGAGCCATCGAAGAGGTATAATAAAAACAAGAAAATTAAGCAAGAAGAAGAAAAAAGGAAGCCAAAAACTTGAGGGAAAAACAATGATCATAGAGAATTCCTTATATAGAAAAACTAGCCTTATTTAAAGAGGAGCAGAAATCCTACATTCACAAGGAAAAAGGGGAAGAAAGAAGATTTGATCCAATTTAAGCCATCATTAATCCTAAATCATGTAGAAGAATAATAATCAAGCATAATCTAACTCAAATAAGTCAGGAATATTAAGAAAAAATGAAAAAACTAAATGCTATGCAAGATATTTTTCGAAACAATGACACAATGCAGATGAGAGAACTTCAAAATTAAATTGGGAACGTGAAATAGAATTAGAATGAGATCCATATACTGTTTGAAAGCTTATTGAATTAGCTTTTCCCAGATTTTACATAACTGAATTTGGAGTTCTGTAGACAAAGTTATAATCAAACGAATGGAACCTGTTTAGTTTTCACGGTTAAAAACATTTTAATGCATTTTCATGCATGTTAACTAAAAGATTGCGATCCAAGGTTTCTAAAAATAGAAGACACTCAGCTATAAGCTTCTAGTTACTCTAATTCTGAGATATAAAAAGGAGCACGCATGAAAAGAAAAATGAGGAGCCGTCATTAAAGAAAATAACATGGAAAAGAACAAAAAGAAAATAGAGAAAAAGAGAGATTTGAGCATTGCAGCAGAGAATTCAACGAGAAAAAGAAGGAGGGATCGCAAGATCGAGCATAACTCAATCCCTCATCTTTATTTTTTTGTATTCTTTTATCTATAACAACGTATTTGATGGCTAAAACAACTAAGGGTGGCAAAACGAATAATCGAATCATATTCGAATCGAATTGTAAACGAATTGGGTCAAAATTCTGCTGATTCGTATTCGATTCATTTGTTAAACGAATTGAAATCTAAAGATTCGGATTCAATTCGTTTATTA
This sequence comes from Murraya paniculata, assembly GCA_030449075.1. Classification (NCBI taxonomy): domain Eukaryota; kingdom Viridiplantae; phylum Streptophyta; class Magnoliopsida; order Sapindales; family Rutaceae; genus Murraya; species Murraya paniculata. The sequence goes on along the minus strand of JAEVFN010000059.1, from coordinate 471,733 downwards.
AACAAATAATTGATTCGATTTGTTTAATTTGTTTAGTAGAATAAATAAACGAATCAAATTGAATCTGAATTCATTTACTATTTATTTATCCTATAACGAATTTATAATGAATCAAATTTAATATGAATTTGTTTCCAAAAATATATTTAATAAACAAAAATTAAACAAAGTAAAATATAAAAAGACCACAAATTTAACATCCTACAAAATACAAACTTATTATCATTTATAATTACTATATTAGCCTTCAAACTTTAAAATTTTTTTATACATATTTATGGATAAATAAGTAATTTAATTAAACGAATGTATCGTATTCAATTCGTTTATAATACATTTATTAAACGAATCATTGTCTTTAAACCCATATTCGATTCGTTGAATCGAATTCACCAATTTATTAAACGATTCAATTTTTTCAAACCCAAACCCATTTAAAACGCATTGAATCGAATCGAATAAATGAATTCTAACCCAAATTGCCACCTCTGAAAACAACTCTTGTTACTGTTTTATCAAAAATTATGAACTAAACATTGTGTGGTTGAGTGTCAAACAAGTTTAATGGTTATTTGACTGATATATTTGTGTTGCTCTGGATTTACTGTAGCATTTTGTCTTGATTTTACTTATTGCAATTTCTTATTTGAATTGACCATCTATTTAGTAGATACTAGCTAAGAAGGAGCCTAAAAAATGTCTGACTTAGTGGAATTCCAAATTGAGTTAATCTCGATTTGAATAGGCCATACTTGATCTAAAATTAGTGAAGAAGTAGACATAATGATTCATCTTGTAGGGCAATTGGAACCTAGAACGCATAATGCTATATTTAATTTTAACGTAACAACTGGTCACTGTTAGGTTGCATTTAAATATAAGATATCCATCAGGTGACAGCTGAGGATACACGAGGGATTCTGCTCAGTATTGCAGTAAATGTTGTAGCAACGGTATGGTAACTGAAAAAACAGTAAAAATCATTAAGTGAGTTTAAACACTCAACTACTATTTTTCCATTGAGTTTGCCTTTGTGTTTGATTTGAGAATTTACCTTATTGTATTTTGTTTGTTACATCTTTAATTTAGTTAGCTTTATTAATTATTTTCTTTAATTTAGACTGAAATTGTACTATTAAGATTACTGTAGCAAATTCGATAATATCAATATCTGTGAAGACGATCTGAATACTCATCAATATATTACTTGTTGTGTACACTTGCACATTGACACAAATAGTAGTAAGAAGACAATAAAAAATAGTATATAGGCCTTGCACTCTATCATCTTCTCGGATAAGGACAGAGTTAGTGGTGTGTTCAGACATCGTAAGATAAAGGAAGAGGGACTCACCTTGGATTAGTTTAACTAGCAAATGAGGGTTGCCTAAATATTCCTTAAGCTTTTGAAATGCTTTTTCACATTCCTCAGTCCACTTCATCTCTTTTTCACATTCCTCAGTACTTGAAAGAAAGAAAGGTACTTATCTGTAGCTCGAGAGACAAAACGTTTCATGGTTGTACTCGACCCATTAACCTCTAAATTTCCTTAATATTCTTTAATGACTTCATGTTAACCAATGTTTGGATCTTCTCAGGATTGATCTCAATACCTCTTTGATTTACCATGAAGCCAAGAAATTTTCCTGATGATGCACCAAATGCACATTTAGCTAGATTTAACCTCATTTTGTACTTCCTAAGGACATCAAAGGTTTCCCGTAAATCATTTACATGATCTTTAGGCTTAAGCCTCTCGATGAGCATATTATCTACATAAACCTCTATGGTATGCCCAATTTGTTGAATAAACATACACTTTACCAACCTTTGATAGGTACCCCCGGCTTCTTGAGTCCAAAAGGTGTAACCTTATAGCAGTAAAGATCTCGATCAGTGATGAAGGCGGTCATTTCTTGGTCAGTTCATGAATCCTTATTTGATTATATCCTGAGTATGCATCTATGAAGCTTGGCAATCCATGCCCAGCGGTAGCATCCATTAATTAATCAATCCTAAATCCTCAAGGCAAGCTTTGTTAAGATTAGTGAAGTCAAGACACATCCTCTACTTCACCATCACAACATTGGCTACCCACTCAGGATACCCTGCCTCCTTGATCAAACCAGCTTTAAGAAGTTTATCTACTTTTTCCTTCACAGCCAATGATCTTTTGGCGTTCAGACTTCTTCTTTTTTATCCAACAAATTTCATCTTTGGGTAGGTACTTAACCGATGTACAATCACCCTAGGATCAATGCTTAACATATCCTCATGTATCCAAGCAAACACATCACGATATTCTTTGAGGAAGTTAACAAACTTCTTCTGTGAATCAGGTAATTGACTTCTAATCTTAACTATTTTACTTAGATTTTCACCAAGTGGATAATCTTCTAAGTCATCAACTGGCCTCGCTTTTTGATCATCTTTCATTGTTCTAGAGTCAAGACTTGTGATTTAAAGAGTTTCCTTGCCCATCCTGAATGCTATCTGATAACAATCTTTTGCTTTATTTTGCTCTCCTCACACAAGTCCAACCCCAGCTTCAGTTGGAAACTTCAATGCATAATGATAAACCGAAGTTGTTGCTTTTATTACATAAAGAGTTGACCTTTCTAAGACAGCATTGTAGGAACTTGGTTGATTAACCACAATAAAGTTAAACATGGTGGTTACCTTAGTTGGGCTTTTCCCAAAAGACACTAGGAGCTCTATAACTCCTTCAGGAACTACAGTTCCTTCGGCAAACCTATGAAGTGGAGTAGTGTAAGGTTTCAATTGTAATCATTCCAACCCCATTCGAGCAAAGGTTGACAAGAATAAAATATCAGCTAAACTCCCATTATCATTAGCATCCGATGAAGGCATTTATTTGCCACAGGGAGGCTAATGACTAAAGCATCATTGTGAGGATGATGAACTCCCCTATCGTCATCCTTAGAGAAGATTATTGGTATATCACGAACTATTCATCCTTGGGATGATGTCTTCTTGTGCCCATGTTGATTGACACATAGATATGCAAGCTTATCTACGGATTAACGGAAGAAGGGTTTTAACCTTAAGTTATTTTTATTAAAATTCTAGGATCACAAGAACCTTGAAAACTAAGAGGTTTATCCTAGGTGATATGTCTTAGTTTGTCTTAGATAGAAGCCAAGGACCTCGAAACATTTTGGGTTTTAAAGCCTTACCACTTAGATGGTTTATCCTAGATAGTTTGTTTTAAGATAGGAGCCTAGCACCTCGGAACTTTTTGGACTTTGAAACCTTATCACCTAAGAAGATTATCCTAGGTGGTTTGTTTGAGGATAAAATCTTAGGACCTTAGAACCTTTTGGGCCTTGGGATCACCTAGGAGAAATATCCTAGGTGGTTTGTCCCAGGATAAGATTTTAGTACCTTAGAACCTTTTGGGCTTTGATCCCTTGCGACCTAGGAGGTTTGTCCTAAGTAGTTTATCCACCACTTCATGGGCTTTATAGGACTAAATTTATTTGGACCCTAGCTGGACCTATTCTATTTTTGATCCAATAGTAGTAAATTAACTTATTTATAATTTACTAAAGTAAAATTTTATTAAAATTTGAGTGTTCAATGCATACATACATACATACATACATACATACATACATACATACATACATATATATATAAAATTATTTTGTGTCACATCACACTTATATCCTTATCCTTAATGAATACTACTATTCACACGTGACACATATTTCACCATAAAATATCTACAGACTCCAAGACTCGATACCTTAGTACAAACTAGGGGTTCGAGTTCCCTTTTATAGGTGCAAGGGATCCACTATTACACACTATTTACGCTAAGCAGGGAAGACCATTGCAGGTCTATCCAGCGATTAGTGATAAACTGTAGGAAGCTAAATGATTGCCTGCAAGACACGATACACAAGATGTTTGTGTTTAACATGCCAGGACTCGTGGGATTGGGGCGAACATCATGTCGAACCACCGTCATTTCCCGTATCTCCTAGTACATGTGAATAGTAATATTCCTTAGGGATAAGGATATAAGTGTGATGCATAGTTCTTCGTCATGGGGCATTCCTGGATGCGAGGCAGTCTGATGTGGCATGGTCCATATTATTTACATTATTTATCCTTATCACTAAGGAATCTACTTTACAGCTAACTCACCTCTCCATCTATCGACCTCTAGGACCTCTACACAGCATTCTAGTAGTTCAGCTGCATCAAAACCCTGAGCAGATGCACAAAACGGTGTTCAAGCGACCTAGATAAGAGGCTACTGCCCGTGCTTCATGGGCTCTGGAGCTACGCTGGGCTGGCCTAGTGAGACTTTGAGGGTGGATGGACCATGCCACATCAGACTGCCTTGACCTTTGGGAATCTCCAGAGGTCTATAGATGGAGAGGTAGGATCCACTATTACACACTATGTACATTATTGATCCTTATCACTAAAGAATGGAGTCCCTGCAGGTATTTGTAGTCTGTTTCTATTACAAAATAGTCTAGGGAGAGAAAGAATTGGAACTTCGAGATTCCCAAGGGTGAACTTCTTCTCCTTGCCCGTGACTTATGAGATAGTCGTTATAGATATTCTGTCCGTTTGCCGCCTCGTTATCTCATTTGACCAGAACCTCACGTGGCGACTATGGCAGCTCATGGCCAAACCACGACAGGAAAGACATTTTGGAGCATTGATGGGATGGCACCAGCCATTCTTTTCAAAAGGTGTGCTCGCCGTGGAATGGGTTGATCACTGTTGTTGAAGCAAGATTAAACCAAGGCTGCATAGTCCTTCAAATAGAGCCCAACTTCACCTTTGACTTGCATAGACCATCCCTATTATAGCTATTATTGCTTTGTGTCATATCACACTTATATCCTTATCCCTAAGGAATATTACTATTCACACGTGACACACTCTTCACCATTCCTTAATATTGTTTTGCTATGGAAAATCTTTTATGCTCCACCATCGCCTTAGGGACCCTACGAATCCATAATAGTTGGAGATACGAGAAAGGATGGTGTTTCGACAGGAGCTGGTTTTGTTTATAAGCCTTAGGTTGGATGACCCTTCCAAGGCTGCAGGTTCTGGATTGTATTCAGGTGGTGGTGTCCCTGTTTGATATGTAGTCCCAAGAAATCCCGCAGTGGAAGCAATGGTGATAATAATATCTGTCTATCTCTGATTGAGAGAGGATGGGTGTCTTTCATTGCTTTTGTCGCTTCTTCGGACCATTGTGGGGCAGGATAAGAGGCTGCTCTCGTCTTCCCCAGTCTTGTTCCCCTCAGAGACGGTACCTCTAGTCAAGCTCACAGACATCTTGGCCAAGACTCGATGCCTTAGTACAAACTAGGGGGTTCCCTTTTATACTTCCTTAGTATTGTTTTGCTATGGAAAATCCCTGGAGAACCTATCCCTGGATTTTATAGGACATTCTGCGCGGAAGGAAGAAGTCGCCAGTTTTTGTGGTCCCCCATGGGCATTATGAGTGGAACGTGATGAGGATCAACTTCTTCTCCTTGCCCGTGACGTATGAGATAGTCATTATAGATATTCTGTATGTCTGCCGCCGATAAGGATATAAGTGTGATATGACACAAAGCAATAATAGCTGTAAGAAATTCTGTAATGATGCACCAAACAAGTTCGCTTCCTGCAGTCTATCACTAATCGCTTCTTGCCACACACTTGCTCCAGGCCCTGTTGGATCTCAAGCTCATTATATATATATATATATAACAGGTTTTGATTGGGTCTAAATTAAAAATATATATAAATTGATTTGTAATGTTGAAAAAATGAAGAAAATATATTTTTTTTTAGAAAAAGGGAAGAAGAATGAGATGAAAAGAACAAGGGAAGATAAAATACAATTCTGGAACGAAATTAGTGGACACCAAAAACTTAATTATCACCACATGTAATGCTTTTGTTAAAATGTGATACATTTCTAGCAAACCAAAATCCATGTTGAGTATTTTAATGGAGTAGAGGAAAGGGATATAGCTAGAAGATGAGAAAAATCAAGCAGCACAATCGCGCTGCCTGCTATTCTTACGTGGTTCATGTTGTTTTGCTTGTATTCATATTGGGTAAGCTTGTATTGGGTTTGCTTGAATTTTTCCATTGAAAGATGCTTTTGTTATTTTCCCTTCTAAAAAAGCTACAACAAAGGACAATTAATTCTGTCCCCTACAATCTTGTTCTCTACTGAGATCTTCAGACAATCTAACAACCATTATGAGTTAAAATCTCTCCTACTACTTTTATATAATATTGGGGTTCGATTATCAAATTTTGAGATATTGTACTCCATAGTTTAGATACTACGATGAATAAAAAGATACTACGATGAAAAAAAAGTTAATAAAATTTAAGTATATAACGATGTTTATGTTGAGTATAATATTTTTATTAGGGGTATCCTAATCATAGTTTTAATAATTTATGGACAAATATTTCGCATAATTGATTATATACATAATTTTACGATATAAAGGGATTGGTTGGACTAAAACATCTATTTTGACTGCATGCTAAAAGTAGGTAATTTTCAGGATAAGAATTTTTATTCTGAATAAGGTTATGTTTGGCTTTATAAATTAACAAATTAATCTAATTTTTAGTCCAAAAATTTCGGTAGTATTAGTCCTATTTTTCATGAGTTTAAAGTATGATTAACTTTTAATCTTTTTTTACCCCACATTTGCGATCAATAATAAAATTTATTCAATAATTTCTTTTAACTGGTATTTTGTTTGTGATTAAATATCAAAGCGGAATCATAAAAAGAGATTATTTTATAAGTTATAGTAATTCCCAACTAACTTTGAAAGGGTGAAAACAACAATCACTCTTTTTTAGTCAGTACCCAGCTACAGAGCATTTGAAAGACAAGAATTTTTGTGTTTGGAAAGTTGGAAAATTATAGTACTAAGAGAAAGAGCAAAAATCCAAGGAGAGGTTTAAAGATACTAAGAGCAAGAGAGAAGATGTGATACTAAATTAAACGTTGATTGCTTTTTGGAAACAAATCAAAGTTATTTAATGCATATTAAAAAAAATCATTTGATGGAATATTAGTTGAGATTCCACACATGGAAAATGGAATTAATATGCTAATATGCTACCTTCCTTCCGGTCCCAAAAAATAAATAAAAAAGAACGTACAACTGGAAGATGACATTGAAATGATATCAATTAAATCTCTTTCCATAGCTAAGTTCGTGGTGTTTAAAAAAGTCCAATAATTAATGCATATTAATGCAAAGTTATTTAATGCATATTAAAAAAATATCATTTGATGGAATATTAGTTGAGATTCCACACATGGAAAATGGAATTAATATGCTAATATGCTACCTACCTTCCGGTCCCAAAAAATAAATAAAAAAGAACGTACAACTGGAAGATGACATTGAAATGATATCAATTAAGTCTCTTTCCATAGCTACGTTCGTGGTGTTTAAAAAAGTCCAATAATTAGAATTTTCCCGGTTTCCCCAAAGAATTTTTCTACATGAACATTAGACTTCTAATCCTTTTCATAAACTTGATTATCGTTTAGCTTTTATAAGATTTAGCTTAATTATACATAAAATTGTTGGTTTTGATTGAAATAATAATAATAATAAATAAAGCAAAGCATAAGAAGAAATCTTATTACAAGAAAGTTTGAGAGACAAAAAAAGAAAAGAAAAATAAATGTTGACGCTTGTTTTTGGTCAACTAGAAAATTAAATGAATAGGACGATGCAAAGAACAAAACACAGAGAAATTTGCATGGTTCAGCACTTGGCCTACATCCTTGGGAGTGAAAAGAACAATCTTCATTTTTCAATAAGAATTACAATCGAATTGTTTTTTAGCTATTTGCCTTTAGATTTACTTATATCTTTTATGCATTAAGGGCTTTTTATTTATAATATAATTTTTAGGTATTCTAAGTCGTTGATGCTTCTTGTTCTAGGTGGCTTTTATTACTTAAGTAAAGTTTTATTGGAAGTCCGTGTTTATTTCCTTCTCAAATTGGATTTTTTATGCTTCTGGATTTATCTTCCGAATATGCAATTATTTTGGTTTCATGACAGCTGGCATGCTTCACTCTACTATGCATGTTCCATGTTCCAATTTATCATGCATGCTCCACTTCCTGCTCCATGCTCCATGCTCCATGTTCCATGCTCTCATTTTACTTTTACTTACACTTCCTGCTCCATGCTCTCTTTTAACTTTTACTTGCTTCATGCTTCACTTTTTACATGCTTGGTAACTTTGCATGCTTCACTTTGTACATGCTTGGTAACTTTGCATGCCTCACTTTTCGTGCATATTTCATTTTTCTTAAGAACAATTGCTCCCTTGCTCTTTGGAGCTTTATTTTTAAAGCTAAAAAGAGCTAACTCTCACCTATATACATTGGTCGCTATCTCTTCCATCCAACAATCAAGCTAATTCCTTACTTGTATATATTGGTCGCCATATCTTCCATCCAACTACCAACTCTCTTCTTTTCTCTTCTTCTCATGTTTAGGTCATTTGAATCTTGGTGAGTATTCACTATTTTTAATTCTTCCTTCAACATCTTAGTTAACGCACATAATGTCTTTAGATTCCAAGGATTTTTCTAATCCTATCTTTTGTGAATTCCCTATGCAAGATGATGACTATCAACCCGTAAACAACCAATTTCCCATAGTGTAAATTTTACCGCTGCTTCTTTGTTTCCTTCTCTCACTTCTACTAGGTGGAGCATTGATGAAGTGATTAACAGTATAGGTCAAATGTCACACAAATCTCTTCAGATCTCTCATGGTATACCCCATTCTATTACTCTCAAAAGAGCTAAAGAAAATGAAAAACCTAGCCGTCCTCTTTTAGGAGCTATCACCATGCATCTAAACATTTTTACACATGGCGTCTGACTCCTTTCAACCCTTACCTCATATACATGCTTAATAATTTTAAGTGTGCTCCTACTCAATTAAATCCACTTGTCTGGCATGCCATGATAGGCATGTACATTCTTTGGAAGTAAAAAAACATTCTTGGTCCCACATTTCAATAATTTCAGTTGTTTTACCAATTGATGAGCCTTTCTAACCCAAATAGAGGTCCTTCTATTAATGGTTGGCATTACGTGCGTTCTTGTCCTAAACTTCCCCCTTTGATTATTCAAAAAAAATCTTCCAGTGGGTCTTAGAAAGACCCAAGTTTTTTTGCCAGTGGGGAATGGGAATTGGGAGATTTTCATGGTATAAATCCCGAGTGTCGAGTCTGAACTCATTTTTGCACCCTAGATAACCTGTCTGGGTGATGTTTTAATATATCATTCTGCGACTTCACGAACCCTATTTTTTTTAGGAACATGGAACACCCCTCCTCCTTCTTCTGCCATTTTCTATGATGAAAGAGATCTGCTGTTGAATTGACCTTAATATTTCGACATAATATAAATCTTGAGAATATCTCTCCCAACCAAGCTTCTTATTAACATTGGGTTTCACTTCCTGTACTCATGTTTTAACCCCTCCTAGAGGTGTGAGCTTTTGCTTTTATCAATACTTTTAATAAAATGATAACGTCATGTAATAACGCTTATATCTCCCCCCCCCCCCCCTCCTTTTTTGTCAGTCACATCTTCCAGGAATAATGGCACTCATAAAAAAAAGAAAATTGATAAGTATCATCTTGGCAATATCAGTAGGAAGCTGCAAGATAAGCCTATTCAAGCTGAGGGGTCATCTTCTCAGGCTGTTATTATTACCAATCAATTTAGGACTCCTTATTCCCAACCACTACTAATGCGGCAGCATGTTTGTTGTTATTCTACTACTATCTGTTTTAGGTGTCAATATGCAAGTGTACACAACAAATAATATATTGATGAATATTTAGATCATCTCTACAAAGATTGATGTTATCAGATTTGCTACAACAATCTTAATAGTGCAATTTCAATCTAAATTAAAAGAAAATAATTAATGAAGCTAACTAAATTAAAAATACAACAAAAAAAATGCAATAAGGTAAATTCTTAAATCAAACACAAAGACAAACTCAATGGAAAAGGAGTAGTTGAGTGACGAAACTCACTTAATGGTATTGACTATTTTTTTCAATTGTGATTCTGTTACTACAGTATCTACTACTGTACTGAGCAGAATCCCACATACATCCTCAGTTATCGTCTGTTGGATATCTTATATCTAAATGCAATCAAATAATGACCAGTTGCTACGCTAGCATTAGATATAACATTAAGTGTTCTTGGTTCTAATTGCCCTACAAGGTGAATTCTTATGTCTAGTTCTTCACTAATTTTACATCAAGCATGACCCTATTCAAATCAAAATTAACTCAACTTGAAAAACCCAATCTAAAACTATGTATTGTCTTAATTTGTTCTACTAAGTCAGACCTTTTTTAGGCTCCTTCTTAGCTAGTATCCACCAAATGGTGGTTAGCCGAAATAGAGATTTACAATAAATAAAATCAAGATAAAATGCTACAGCAAACATAGAGCAGCATGCAAATATCAGTCAAATAATCATTAAGCTTGTTTACCACTCAACCACAACAAAGTCTACTTCATGATTTGTGACAAACTAGTAACAAGAGTTATGTTAGCCATCAAATACAATCTCATAGACAAAAGAAAACAACAAGGTAAAAAGGAGGGATTGAGTTTTGCTTGATCTTGCGATCTCTCCTTCCTCTTCTCCTTGAATCCTCTGCTACAGTCGTCAATTCTCTCTTTTTCTCTGTTTTCTTTTTGTTTTTCCTTGTTATTTTTTTTTTTAATGACAACCTTCTTTTTTCTTTTTATGCGTACTCCTTATATAATTTAGAATTAGGGCACCCAGAAGCTTATTGCGTGGCTTCCATTTTTGGAAACTTTGGATCATAATCTTTTAGTTAACACGCGCAAAATCTCGTCTACCGTTGCTGCAGGGTTGCTGCAGCATTGGCTACAGCATCTTCACTATTCCAGACTTGTTCTAATTCCTCTGTAGGCAAGTTCTTGTGCCTCCTCTGCAAGTCTATTGCAGCGGCTTTCCACCTATGAAATTTGAACTTTTTGGTCATCTACAATCACATATAATCAGAGTACCAAGTGATCCAAAACAAGATTAAGTTATCAAAATTAAACTTAAACATATGATTATGCAAAATATAACTAAAATGCAACAAAAACACATTACTTATTCTCTAAGTAATATCAGTTTAAGTCTAAAAATACCATGATAACTCTCATTTCATAGAGTTATCAATGTCCACCATCATTGAGTTCTTGTTATGCTTCTACCACTACTAATATCGTGGCTTCTACCCCTCTTCCATAAGATTCCAGCCAAAGGACTTTCCCTTTGCTTGAAGAGTTACTAACCATTACTTGGGAGGATCTGCTATCTCAACTCTTTCAGTCAACTCTAGCCTCAATATATTTCTTCTAACGATGTAAAGCATATTGAGAACTGTTACGGAACTGACATCATGCTAGCTAATATTTGTTAGGTATTCTGCTGCCTCATACTTGATGTTCTAATAAAGTTGGTTTCTGATATCTTTTTATTCAAATTTTTCTGTATCCGACTGTAGCTTAGTTGTGCCATCCAAGCATTTAGAAAGAGAATTAAAAATTTAATGTTAGAAAGAATTACTCTAACTGAATCTAGACTGAAAGGCGGATTGCTGAGCTGGAATAGAGTTTGACTGAAGAGAAAACCCGTGTGGTCCAGCCTAAAGTAGATTATGATAATCTAAAGACGAATTACAACAATTTGAAAGCTCAATCCCAATCTCAAATTCAAGATTTTTCCAACTCTCTCAATCAACTGAATCTTCAAATTTCAACTACAAAGGCTTCAACTATGGAGGAATACAAAACTTCTGCTGAGTTTACTAATCTTACTGAAGAAGAATTTCTGAAGGGTGCTAATCTTATTGAAAAGAATTTTTGAAGGGTGATACAAAATTTAAGGCAATGATTACTTTTCATTATCCCCATCTTGATTACACTTTTTTAGAGGATAACGAAGATGAAGGCTGACCATGAAATGTAGACCCCTCTTTTTGTTGTTTGTGTACTACTTTTCTCTGCATGCAGCAGACTTTTTTATGTAGTAAACTTATGTGCTACTCAATTCGTGTACTACTTTATGAATTGAATTGTTTTTGCCTCTTTCTTTATGTGAAGCTGATGTTTGCTTCTTGTTGTTTTCTGCTTTAAGAGTCCAAAGTTTTCCTCGTTACTTCTCGTTTTGTTGCTTTAGTCTCCTGCTGCTACTTTTTTGTCACCAGGAATTTATAATTTTTTTGCTTCTAGGAACTTGAATCTTGACTTTTCCTCCTGCGAATTTCTTTAACTTTTCCTGCCACTAGGAATTGTTTTTTTAGCTTTTGCTGTTAGCAAGAATTTCTTTTACTTTTCCTGCCATTAGGAATTTATCTTTTAGCTTTGCTTACCTTTCTCTTATGAGACTAGGAAACTAAACTTACTAAGAATGATATACTGAAGTAACTAAAGAAAAATGCTTTTATTAATAAATTACTGCAAGTTTGACTAGGAACAATTCTTTGCTAATAATTAAATTTTCTGTTGGTTTAGAGAAAGCCTTATTAAAACTACTGAAAAAAAAAAGTTAACAACTTTCCTATTGGTAGTAGATCCTTAGATGCTCTGCATTCCAAGAATGTTCCAAGGATGTGATAGTATAACTCCATTCATGACTTTAATCCTGTAGGTTCATGGGCGAATAATTTCTGTTATTCAGCATGGACACCCTCCTAGTTTGGGTCCAACATCCAACATTTTGCTCTCTGGTGTTTTGTAATACTTTTCTAAGACTAAGGTCCCCTCCCTTAGAAGCTTATTGTATATATTTTTAAATTAAAATATCGAGCTGTCATTCGCTTGTATGCTGCAGCTCGGAGCCGGGCCTGTTCTCTCCTCTCTTCCAATAAGTCTAAATTGAGATTTAGTTGCTCCTTAGTTTGCTCTAGTTGGAAGTGTTGTACTCTACATGATGGCATCTTAATTTCGACTAAGACTATTGCCTTTGTCCCAAATGCAAGGGATTATGTCGGTTCCTCGATTTTTATAATATGTATTGTTCTGAAGGACCATAACATAAATGGTAGCTGATCCGCTCAAGCACCCTTGTGCTTTTCTAACTTGGTCTTCAAGTGGTGCTTGATTAGTTTATTAATAGCCTCTACTTGGCCATTAGCTTGAGGATCGGCTCGTGAAAAAAAAAAATAATTTCTGATTCCAAGGCTTCACATAATCCCCCCAAGCGTGGATTGTCAAACTAATTTCCATTATCTGTAATAATGGCCTGAGGGATTTCGAACCTGCATATGATGGATTTCCACACAAAACCTGTCGTCTACTATTCTTTAATTTGCACCAAAAGGTTTGCTTACCCATTTGATAAAATAATCCTCAGCCACCATAGCAAACTTTATTTGTCCTTTGCCTATTGGCATTGGACCAATGATGCCTACACCCTATTGCGCGAATGGCCATGGACTAGTAACTACTGTGAGCAGTTCTTGAGGCTGATGAGGTATACTAGAATACCTTTTATATTTGTCGCATTGTTAGACAAACTTGTATGCATCCTCTTTCATTGTGGACCAGAAGTATCCTTGGCGAACTGCTTTTAAAGCTAATGATCTGGCTCCTAAATGATTACCGCGATGCCCTCTTGGATTTCTCTCATCACATAATTTACTCCATCTGGTGCCTTTTTGTACACCATGCCCTCTAGAATCACATATCATCCTGACCTCAGCTTCACCTTTCTTGCTTTCTGCTTATCGTCCAGTAACTTTTTATCCCTTAAATAGCGATGATATGATCCGTCCAGCTTCCAGCTATATCAACAAGATTAACCTTGTTATTCTCCTTCTAACCAATACTTGGTCTTGGTAAGAATTCCATAAGAATGAGTTTGGCCAAGCTTATGTTGATAGTTGAGGCTAATCTAGCAAGAGCATTTGCTTTACTATTTTCATCCCTTGAAATTTGTGTTACGGTGTATCCCATAATATATTCTAACAGAACTTTAACTTTTTCAAGATACTCCATCATTCTATCTTCTTTTGCTTGGTATTTAGATATAACCTGGTTCACAATCAACTATGAATCACTAAACATTTCTTGTTTTTCTACCCCCATTTCTTTCGCCCATTTAAGTCCAGGGACCAGTGCTTTATATTCTACTTAATTGTTGGTAGCTTGGAATCTAAACTTGAGGGCAGAACTCAATTCTGTATTTTTTGGAGTCACTAAGATTTATCCCACATCCTTGTCGATTTGATGGTCTATCCACAGACAACTTCCAACTCTTTCCTTTCTGAGTCGATTACTGGTAAATTCTACCGCAAAGTCTGCAACAACTTGTCCTTTAATTGCTGTTCTGGGTTGATGCTGAAGATCATGCTCTCTTAGTTCTATAGCCCACTAGACTAACCTTCCTGACGCTTCTGGCTTTTGCATGACTTGTTTGAGTGGCTGAATTGTCAACACCACTATAGTTGCATGACTTGTCTGAGTGGCTGATTTGTCGAGACCACTGTGATGTGGGCCTGAAAGTAAAACCTTAATTTCCTATCAGAGATTACTAATGCCAAGGCCATCTTTTCTATCATCGGATATCTCGTTTGAAAATTTAGTAATGCATGGATCACATAACATATAGGTTTTTACACCTTATCTTCCTCTCTTATTAACAATTAGCTTATTGCTGAGTTTGATACAGCCAGATAAATATACAAATTCTCTTCTACAACTGGTTTAGAGAGAATTTGAGGACTCCACATGTACTTTTCAATTCTTAGAACGCTTTCTTGTATTCATCTGTCCATACTAGATTTTTTCCCCTTTTAGAGTTCTGAAGAATGGCAGGCACTTATTTGTTGCTCGCAAAATAAAGCGACTCAAAGAAGCAACTCTCCCTGTCAATCTCTGGACCTCCTTTATTGTCTTTGGTGATTCCATATCCAAAAGAGCCTGGATCTTCTCTAGATTAGCTTCTATTCCTTGCTGACTGACCATGATCCTAAGAACTTTCTCGAGGATACTCTAAAAGCACATTTACTTGGATTTAGCCTCATATTAAAATGTTTCGGAATTTTGAATGGTTCCTCCAAGTCTATGATGTGATCATCCATCTTTTTGCTTTTAACAACCAAGTCATCTACATAGACTTTTATATTTCTTTCCAATCTGCCTAGCAAAAATTTTGTTGACTAATCTTTAATAGGTTGTTCTAGTATTTTTTAACCCAAAAGGAATTACGTTATAACAATATAAGCCTTTATTTGTAATAACCGATGCTTTCTCCCTATCTGGAGGGTGTATTTGAATCTAGTTATAACCTGATTATGCCTCCATAAATGTCAACAACTCATTCCTGTGGTTGCATCAACTAGCTGATCGATCTTAGGTGGAGGAAAGTTGTCTTTAGGGCACGCTTTATTCAAGTCAATAAAATCTACGCAAATCCTCCACTTGCCGTTTGGTTTTTTAACCATCATTACATTGGCTAGCCAGTTGGGGTAATGCACTTCTCTAATAAATCCTACCTTTAACAGCTTATCAACTTCCTCTGCAATTACTTCATATCTTTCTGAATTGAAAGACCTCTTTTTTTACTGTATTGGTTTGTAACTGGGATTAACATATAGTCGATGGGATATTACTTCAGGATTTATACTAGGCATGTCTTCATGAGACCGTGCGAACACGTTAGAGTTTATTCTGTGGAAATATTCGATTTGCGCACACAGTTCTAGAGTTAGCAATTGGCCAACTTGGGTAGTCTTACTTTGATCTCCTTGCTGCAATTATACCGTGCCTAATTCTTCTACTGGTGAACCCTTTTGTCCACTTTTTCCCTCCCTTGGGTCAAGTATAATCTGTAAGTTTTCATGTTTGTCTGTCCAACCTTTCAAAGCTATGGCGTAGCATCTTCTGGACTCTTCTTGATCAGCCCTTATAACTCCAACTCCTGTCTTTGTAGAAAACTTTATCATCAAACAGTAGGTTGAAGTTACTACTCGAAACATGTTTAAAGCTGATCTTCCTAAGATGGCATTGTAGATTGACAGATGCTCCACTACTAAGAAATTCACGATCTTGGTAACTTGGTGGGGTAGTTCCCTAATAATAACTGGCAACTATATGCTACCCAAAGAGATCAACATTTCTCCCCCAAAACCAATTAAGGGTGTGCGTATTGACTTTAATTTTTCTCTTCCAATCTCTATTTCATCAAATGCGGCTGCATACAGAATATCCGCTAAAGTTCCATTGTCTATCAAAACTCTATTGCCTTCCTATTCGCTAAGATTTTGTAGATAACCAGGGCATCATCCAATGGCTGGTGTATTCCTCTTGTCTCTCCTTCTGTAAATGTGATGGTGTTGTGTCTTATCTTCGCTTCTTTTTTAGGTCTGCTTATAAAGTCTATAAGAAAAACTCTTGGTGTGTTTCTGGCCTCTCTGGCATGAGCTTTTTGAGCCCTATTAGAATATTCTCCACCTACGGGTCCACCAAATATGGTTCTTATAGGTGTGCTACCTATAATCTCTCGGTTCTCCACTCACACAGCTGCAAATCCTGCTGTTTTTTGTATAGAATTGGGTGGGACCTCTTCAAGCATTCTCTACTATATTTCCTCACAACTTCTTTAAAATATCCTCTCTAGATTATGAATTATATTTCTTCTTCGAGATTGAAACAATCTTCAGTGTTGTGACCATGATCTCAGTGGTATCTGCAGTATTTATTTCTCTCTTTTCGACTAGCTGCTGTCTTGATATCCTTGGGTTTCCGCAGCAAATCTAAATTTCTTTTTTGCATCAGCAACTGTTCTCTAGGTACATTAAGCGGCGTATATCCAGAGAACCTACTCTGTAGAATCTTTGGACCTTTATTTTTCGGTTTACTTGTTCTTTCTCTATTTTTGACTAGTCACTCATCCCTCTTTCTCTTTTCTCCTAATCATTGTGAATCCAAGTCAGCACCCCCTTTTGCATTAGTTAACTCATCTGCATTGGAGTATTTTTGTGCTCTCAACAATAAATCCTTGAAGGTTCTTGGTGCATTTTTTGCCGGTGAGTGATGAAATCTTCCTGGTTGCAAATCGGCCATAATGGCAGTCAAGGCCATTGCATCCCTGTAGCTTTCCACCCTTACTACTTCTTTGTGGAAATGGGAAATGTAATATGTTAATGACTCACCCTTCCCTGGCTTCACCGATAAAAATGAGTCAAGGGAGGCTGATGGTGTCTAGCTCTAACAAATTGGCAAATGAACATCTAACTTAGCTGGGCGACTGAAGCTATCGATCCTAGTTTTAGCTTTCTGTACCACCTATGCGCTGCTCCAGTGAGTGTCAGTGAGAATTCCCTGCATATGGCTGCTCCAACCTCTACTTCTAAAGGCTCTGAATTTGTGTCTTTGCTAATAGAAATAAAATATTTTATTTAATTTCTAAAAGCTCTGCTTAAAATAAACAAAAATTTTGAAAAGAGCTCTGAAGATTAAATAATAATGCATTTACCAATTATTAATCGAAATAAGTTGGAATCGAAATAAATTAGAAAATAGGTTGGAATCGAAATAAATTAGAATTGGAATGAGAAATGAAAATCAAAATAAGATATTTACTTGATATGTAGGAATCAGAATCAAAATAGGAATGAGTTATATTATCATTAATATGTTTACTTTATCTTAGAATCAGAATAAAGTATTTTAAATTATTAAAATACCCTTAGTTAATTATTGTCATTATTGTTGTTGTTGTTATAATAATTGTGATTATTATTATTCAAAAACTTATTATTATAAAGCTTGTTGTCAACAGGAATAAAAATAATAACAATAATGTCAATAATAATAATAATAATAATATCCATATAATAATAACAACAACAACAATAATCGTCGTCATAGTTGTCGTCATCATCATCGACAATCAGAAGTGGCAGTAAGAGCACCAGTAGTAAACAGCAGCTGATAGTGAATGATAGCAAACAGTAATTGTGGCAACGGCATAGCAACGACAGCAAGCAACAACAACAATAGCGGCAATAAGAATTTTTTTCAAATATATAAAGAAAGATAAAATGAAAATTTATTTTAAAAATAGAGTGGGGATACTATGGTAATTCTAGGAAATGAGGTTCCCCTTCCTACCTCTCCTATGGAAATGAAACTCTAGTAATTATTTTTTATTTTGAGTGGGGACCGCCACTTGAATTTTGATTCTGCCTTTCATTTAAATAATTAAACACATCATTCATTCTCATTCTCTAATTCCCATTTCAATTACCAGTTAGTAAACACATCATTATAGTTATTAAAAAAAGGTTTTGTTTGTTACAACTTTTCAAATAGAGTTTATCCAAGTAGCTCTTATAAATAGAACTTTTACCAAAAATATTTTAGTTGTTTGATTGTAAATAAGAGCTTTTATTAAAAATTTAAAATGTCAATCAAAGTTTTTATTAAAAATTGTAAAATTACTTAATAGACAAGGTTTAAAGTTATATTATAAAAAGAATGAAATATATTGTGAAATAAATAAAGCGTATTTTAGAGAATTTAACTCTTTAAGAAAGCTCTATAACCTTTATTTTCAGAGTCCAAAATTTGAGTTTTTCTAGCATAAGCCTATTTAAAATACAACCAATCAACATTAGAAATTTTAAAAATAGCTTATAAAATTAAATAAACACTTTTGACCGTTAGATAAGTCATATAAAACATACATTAAATCGTATTAAACATGCACTAAGTTATGTGGTATTTAAGTGTCCAATTGCCAAAGTATTTGGTAACACTTAAAATTTAACAGCCAGTTATTTTTTTAATGTCACTATGGAGAATGAAAATAGTTATACTAGCTTTCTTTATTGAAAATATAATTATATTAATTTTATCTTTAATTTGTTAATTTTGATAATTTGGTTATTTAATGTGCAACTGTGACTTTTAGTGGCAATTCAAATTTTTGATGTTAAGCACCAAAAATGGAGCCTAATAATACTTAACTCATTTGAAATATTTTTGAGAGACTCAAATATGATTTTGAAGAGCTAAAAGTTAAAAGCTAATTTTAGTATTTAGTATTTTTTTAATCACTTTTGAGAAAATTATCCATTCTATCAGAATTTGAAAAAAAAAAGGAGTTGTTTTTCAATATCTAATTTTAAGAATCAGTTTTTATAATTAATACAATTCTATATATGTCCTCACATATATTATAAAAATCTAAAATTATCCGTACTCAATTATAAATAAAATTATTAAAAGATTATTATTATTATTACCAATCTTATTAAGATAACAAAAAATAAAATAAAATGAACAAAATCAAAAATTTATTTTAGTTATCAATTATTATATATACTTAATAAAAAATATTGTGTATACATATTTGTAAATGTGTAAATAAATTTTATTTAATATTATTTTTATTTTAAGTATTTGTATTCTTACAGTAAGTTAACAGTAAGATTTATTAAATACATAATATTACTTTTAAAAATTCATAATACTTTTAAAAATAAATTTTATTAAAATAATTCTGTTCATAGTTAATTATTTCAATAACACAAATAACAATAATTATTTTAGAAAGTATAATATCATCAAATTAACCCTTAAATTGCCACCGATTTTATTGAATAAAACTTTCATAAAGTGACAGCAGTTGCGCTCCTCTTAAAACTATAATATTATCAAATGAGCCCTTAAATTATCACTTATTTTATAGAATAAAACTTTAATTAAGTGATGTAGTTGTACTCTTCTTTAAAGTAAAGAGTGAAAAAATAAGTAGTGCTAACATTTTAAATTTTTTATATTAAAAAATTATCTCAAATAATATATTATTTATTAATTAAAAGTAATTCAATTAATTTATTTATATTATTTAAAATAAAATTAAAAATTAAAATTTTTTTAAGATATCTGTCATTAGTTAAAAAATTTAGTTGCGTGCGTGGGCGAGATGGTGCACAAAATTTTTAAGTGATCGTGACGGAAGCAATGACCTATCCTTGAGACGGAAGAGCCTATAATATTTTTTAATTTCACTGTACTTTTTAATTATTATTTTTCAACAGGGAGAGTCCAAGAGAAGATTAGATATTTCTGGAAAAGAAAAGACACCACATATTAGCCACATATTAGATATCTCAAACATTCACTAAATCCAAACCGACTCAGCGCAAACATTGCGCTATAAATACACACTCTTAACTTTACTTTCCTCGTGTTCATCGTCTTGTGTCATTTCTTGACTCTCGAGTGTTGGTAGGCTTCTTTGACAATGGCGGACGAAGTGATTCTGTTGGATTTGTGGTCCAGCATGTTTGGGATAAGGGTCAGGATTGCCCTGGCGGAGAAAGGCGTTAAGTATGAGTACAAGGAAGAGGACTTGAAGAACAAGAGCCCCCTGCTTCTGCAGATGAACCCGGTTCACAAGAAGATCCCTGTTCTCGTCCACAACGGCAAACCGGTCTGTGAGTCATCCATCATTGTTCAGTACATTGATGAAGTCTGGAAGGACAAGGCTCCACTGCTTCCCTCTGATCCTTACCAGAGAGCTCAAGCTAGGTTCTGGGTCGATTTTATTGACAAGAAGGTAACTTACTTGTTGACTTTCTGAAGTATATGTATGGGAGTTTTTTTTTTTTTGAAATTTAATTGTGATTTCACTTAAATGGAAGCTGAGATTTTGTTATTAAAATATTTATTTTTCAAATAGATGTCATGGATTTGTTGTTTGATAACAAATCAATTGTGTTTGCGTGAAACTGAGGGGAAAACATGTACCCCACAGGGTTGAAGATTTTTGTTCGGCAGGACTATGATGCAGATATTATAAACTTTTGTAGGTTGTAGCATAAAATGAGTAAATCTCAGAGGCCAACGATGAGGATCAGAGTTAGAATACTATAAACTATAGTAGGCTGAATATTTGCAGTTAAAGTCTAACTCCAATAGTAAGTAGTGACCTTCTTAGCGTTTTAAGTCTTGGTTCCAGCCTTAATGGTGGTCCGAGTTTATAGATAATATTTTTTAAAAATAAAGGATAAGCTGAATATTTATGGGTTGGTAAAATCTGAAATATTAAATAAAGATCTGGGATTAAGCTGAATTTTTGGGAACAAATTCATAGAAGTTAGTAAAATTTCAATTCAGCTCTTTGTTTTTTCTGGATTTTTTTTTTTTGGGGCTCCACATAGTTTTGCAAATGGCCGTAAGATTGTAACCCACATGTTGCTGATTTTGTTGCCTTGAGAGAGATGCTGAACCTGAAAGTGGTAAATTTTATCTATTTTGGAGAGATTTTCTGATACAAATATTGAAAGTGAATTGCAGGTGTACGATACTTCCAGGAGGACGTGGGCCACAAAGGGAGAAGAGCAGGAGGCAGCAAAGAAGGAGTTCCTTGAAGTTCTGAAGACGTTGGAAGGGCAGCTTGGCGACAAGCCTTTTTTCGAAGGAGACAATTTTGGGTATGTGGATTTGTGTTTGATCCCATTCTATTGTTGGTTTTATACATATGAGACATTTGGAAAGTTCAGCGTTGAGGCTGAGTGCCCCAAGTTCATAGCTTGGGTGAAGAGATGCTTGCAGAGAGAGACTGTTGCCAAGGCACTTCCTGATGAGAAGAAAGTGTTTGAATTTGTTTCAGCTTTGAGGAAAAATTTCGGATTGGACTAGAGAGGAAAAGGGACATAACTGGAGATGAAAATAAGTCGAGCAGAGTCGTGCTGCCTGCTATCTTTAGGTCGTCGATGTTGGTTTTGCTTATAGTAGTTGTTTTCCGATTGTGTGTTTGTATTCGAATTTGTTGTATTTCTCCTTCTAGCATGCTTTTGTCATTTTCACTTCTAAAACAAACTGCAATAAAGGACAATTAATTTTGTCCCCGACTGTTGTGTCTTAGGGTATTGTAATCACAAGGGTATTGTAATCACAACTCGGTCATCGTTATATAAAATCTTATTACATATAGAAATTGATTGGATAAAAATATTGTATGATTCATATAACTATTTTCATTAACACTTATTATTTTTCAACCAAATTTTTTTGTCAGATTATCTTGCCCAAATTTATTTCTAGATTTTTTTTTTGGACTATTCGTAGGTGGTGGTTGTGTTGGGTGGGTTGGGTTGGGTTGGGAGGTACTTTTGTCATTTTCCCTTCTAAATAATCTACAATAAAGCACAATTATGCCCCCTACTTTGGATCCTGTTTTTGTTGAGATCCTTTGGCGTGTGGTGGGTGGGACAATTATTGACCTAAGACAGAGCTAGGGTCCCATGAAATGTTCAAATATATTAAGAATTTTGGAGAATGAAAGAAAAAAAATGGTTCAAGTATGTTAATAATTTAGTGTATTAGTTGTCTCTCTCTGTTCTTTTTTAACCCTTTTCGTAATCGTCCAATATCCCCGATGTTAAACCATCTCTATTCCTTTTACATTTGTGGGAGACATATTTACTCTTTAATAATAAGTGGAATCAGAAGGCGAGTCCTACCAAAAGGTTGGGATTCAAACCTGTGCACTAAATTAAGTTGGGTGCGCATGTAGCGTGCCAATACGCTTGTAAATTTTGGACATTATGATTTTATTACTTAATTCTTTTTGTTGAATTATTTTATAAGTGTTATAGTTTTTATTATTTTACAATCAACTCATTAACGCCATTAAAAAATTGCTTGGTATTTTAGGTATTTCAGTGTATTGAGTCATATATAATATTCAAAATAATTAATTGATAAAAGTGTTATCTTTTCATATGTAATTAATTTTATATTTTTTAAACTTAGAGGATTAGATTGGACTTACACATTTTAGGGAGAATAAACTTTTATTGTAATCTCTATAAAAAAATACTATTATTTTTATGGTTTGGCGGTAAAATGAAAGAAATTAAAATTTTAAGTTAAAAAAATAATTGTCAACGAATTTTAATGATAAAGTAATATGTTAGGAAAAATTATGTTCTAAAATAATAATATGTATGTATATATATATATATATAAAATACAAGGTCATTTGATGGAATATTAGTTGAGGTTTCACACATAATGCGTATAAAATATTTTACTTACCTTCTGGTCCCAAAAAAATAAATAAATAAGAATATATAATGGGAATGTGACATTGAAAATCAGAAATGAAATCAAGTCTCTTTCCGGAGCTGATGGCTAAATTGGTGGAGTCTAAAAAGGTCCAATAACTAGGTGAAATGAGCTAGTTTCCCCAAAGAGTTTTCCACATGGTCGTTGGAACTCTAATCATTATCATAAACTTGATTATCATTTACCCTTCGAAGATGCAGTTTTTTTTTTTTCTTTTCCTAAGATTTAGCTTAAACAAACATAAAATTGTTGGTTTTGAATAAAAAAAAAATGAAGACAACATTATTATAAGAAAGATTCCAAATATTTTCTTCTTGGTTTCGAGGGGGAAAAAAAAAAAAAACTGGTCCAAAAGAGTTAAAGTATCTTCTTCTCACAAGGAAGATTCCTTCTTCCCCCACAACAATGCCATATTATTTTTATACAAAAATATCTTGTAATTAATTAATTAATAAGCATAGCAAAAACACTAATAGTTGCGCTTCAACTCAGTTTTGAATAAATATGAACGTGAATTCTTTTTAACATCGGAATAAAAAATCTCAAAAATATTCTTCTTATGCATTCATCTCTAAGGTAGGATTGATGACTTTGGTAGCCTACCAGTTTTAAATAGGGCCTAAATATTATTTGTGAATATAAAATTTAAATAAAATAAAAAAAAAAGTATTATTTATTTTGATTATGTAGATTTAAATTCAGTACTAATAAAGTAGAAAATAAATAAGCAAGTTAAATTATTTGAAACTAATTTTTAAATGTACCAAAATTTTTCAAATGCCAATTATTTTTGTTATTATTATTTTACACTGATATAATTAGAAATCTACCTAAATTAACGTAAGGCCTTATTTGTTTAAGCTGTGTGTCTGCTGGACTGCCAACTGCTAAGTATTTGATAAAACCTTGGATGTGGGGTGCAATTATTTTTCCCCAAGTCATTAATTGTTTAACCTTATGGCATTAAAAGCACATGTTGTGGACAATTTGATTTTTATTTTTTTCAATAAGAAACAATAATTAAATTAAAAGTATATTAAAACAACATTAATTATCAATAATGGTCCAGATAATTATATAAATAAAGGATTAAATATTTCTAGAAAAATAAAAAACGATTGCACATATTAGCTGTCACCGGGTTTTCTTCGTAGCACGTACGACATCTCAAATATTATTCAAATCTAAAACCGACCTGAAGCAAACTTTACGCTATAAAACACACTCTAGTAAAACCTGACTTTCTGCATATTCATCGTTTCATTTATTTGCTCACTCACCCTTAGTTCTTAGTAAGGTTCTGTAACAATGGCGGACGAAGTGATTCTATTGGATTTCTGGGCCAGTATGTTTGGGATAAGGGTGAGGATTGCTCTGGAGGAGAAAGGCGTCAAGTATGAGTACAAAGAACAGGACTTGTTCAACAAGAGCCCCCTGCTTCTGCAGATGAACCCGGTTCACAAGAAGATCCCGGTTCTCGTCCACAACGGCAAACCGGTCTGTGAGTCATCCATCATTGTTCAGTACATTGATGAAGTCTGGAAGGACAGGGCTACACTGCTTCCCTCGGATCCTTACCAGAGAGCTCAAGCTAGGTTCTGGGTCGATTTTATTGACAAGAAGGTAACTTACTTGTTGATTTTCTGAAGAGTATATATGGGGGAAGTTTTTTTTTAAGATTTAATTGTCATTAATAATTGGTCTCTTACCTAAGCAATAGTAATTAACTTACACAACCTGAAATTTTCTGATTAAAATAATTAATTTCAAGGTAGATGTCACGGATATGTGTGAGTACAAATTAATAGTGCTTGTATTCAATTAAGGGGAAAAAATGCCCTCCAGTGTTGATGCAAGTTGTGGAATAACTAGAATTTTAATTTGACGGGACTATAATGCAAATATCGTAAAATTGGGGTCCTCTATGATATAAATTCAGTAAAAATGTGAGGGCCGATGATGGGTGCATATCTGCATAAGATCAAAATGGAAAAGTCATAAACTTGAGTTTGTGACGAAACATGCCTAATAGTTGGTAAAATTGTAATCCAGTCCTTATTTTTGGCTCTGTGAAACTTTCACCCACAGCCCACTGGTTGCTGACACTGTTGTCTTCAGATAGATGCTGTTTGTGTTAAATTTTTTATATTTCGCAGAAATTTTCTGATATAATATTGAGGGTATTAAGGGTGTGTTTACTTCCAAATTGGAGAATGGAAATTCAGAAATGAAATCATGGACTTCTTAAAATAAAAGAGGGAATTGGAATCGGAATCGTGCATAATAGTTAATAAAACTTAAATTCAGTCCTTTATTTTTGGCTCCGTAAGAATTTCACCCACCGGCTGCTGATATTGCTGTCTTGGGATGGATGCTGAATGTGCTAAACTTTGTATATTTCAAAGAAATTTTTTGATACAGTATTGAAAATAAATTGCAGATGTACGATACTTCGAGGAATACATGGGCCACAAAGGGAGAAAAGCAGGAGGCAGCAAAGAGAGAGTTCATTGAAGTTCTGAAGACCTTGGAAGGGGAGCTTGCAGATAAGCCTTTTTTCAGAGGAGACAATTTTGGGTATGTGGATTTGTGTTTGATCCCATACTATTGTTGGTTTTATTCGTATGAGACATTTGGAAAGTTCAGCGTTGAGGCTGAGTGCCCCAAGTTCATAGCTTGGGTGAAGAGATGCTTGCAGAGAGAGACTGTTGCCAAGGCACTTCCTGATGAGAAAAACGTGTATGAATTTGTTTCGGTGTTGAGGAAAAAAATTGGAGTGGAGTAAAGGGATATAGCTTGATGAGAAAAGATTGTGCTGCCTGCTATACTCAGGTGGCTGATGACTTAAATGTTGGGTTCCGCTTATAATACTTCTATTTGAATTGTGCATGTTTGTTGTATTGAGTTTGGTTGTATCTCTCCTTGAGACAGATGGTTTGTCATTTTCCCTTCAAAATAAACTAGGACAACGAATGTTTCAACTACTGTTTTGTTTGTCTAGAGAATGTTCTGTGGTGTCAATCGACTGGGCTTTATGAGTTAAAATCATTTCTCTTCTATTATTTTTTATTCAATTGTGGAGTCTCAGGATTAATTTACCCTACGGTATGGATATACCATTAATATAATTAAAAAGTTATAAAAAATCATTAAAATTTAAGTATACGATGGTGCTCACGTTGTGGGACATGTAGTCACGGCTTAAATAATGATATAAACACAAATAATTTGTACAAGTAAATGTGTATGAAGTATTGTGACGATTTCAACTAAACTATTCATGTCACAATTTTTTGTATTTATTCATACAAGTTTTTGTGGCGACATAGTTAGATTAAAAAGTTTTTTACTGATAGTCTTTGTTTTGCGTTAGTTTATAAATATTACATAAGAATAAGAATAAGGTTAGAAATCTCAATAATAAAATTTCAATTGATGTGATATATATATAATAAATAATAAATATTAATATCATCAATTATAAAATACATATTCAATAGATGAATCGCACATAATAATTAAGATAGACGGTTAGGGTCTCAATTATTATTGTTTAGATAATACATGACTTCAGAAGCTTAACAAGAATTTTTATAGGCTCCTACATTGAAGAGTAGGAATGGCAAATGGTCTGGATTGGATTTGCGTTTTGGTTAAACCTACGTTTGATCCAACACGATGTTTATTTAGAGTTTGACTATGGGAACTCCTTTATAAATCTTTTAATTTTTTTTATATATATTTACACTTTAAACCTTTCTACATCCCATGTAATTATAAATCTTATCTTCACAAATCATTTCTTTAACCCCCACTTCAACACATTAATTATTGGTTGAAATAAGATTTCCGAGAGTTACCTATAAAATTTGAAATTTGATTGATATTTTTCTCTATGTTAATACATTGAGTCGCAATTTTGAAACATAAAATTCACTGTCATGGTGGACAAAATTATATATGTAGAATATTTATGATTTTATTTTTATTTTTTGCTGCATCGTAATCTGTCGTTGCTCGACGGTCGGATTAAGCATCCTTATTTCCCCAAAATTTTGTATTCTTTTCGAATATACATACATACATATGTTTTATGAGTTTACTTCATCATCGAATATTATTATTTAGAAACTGCGAAGAACTTAAACCAATTGTGAATAATTGAATAATGTATTTAGTTATTATGTATTTGCTCTGATCGTTCAATTATTGACTTTGTAATTTGGAATTGTATTACGCTAAATTTGTTTAATGCATTTTTTTAATGATTTACTAATTTAGGTCCCATTTGGGATTGCTTGAGGGAGACTTAAAAGTGATTTTAAAAATCTAAAAATTAATTTTAATGTTTGGTAAAAAAATTAAAATCACTTTTGTCAAAATCAACCCCTCCTACAACTGATTTTGAAAATTAGGAAAAAAATAGTTTTTAGATTCTGATTTTGATAATCAATTTTATCCTTTAATACAATTCCATAAATATTCTTAAAATTATTGCCTAAACTCAAAATTATCCTTATTCAAATTAGAAACAAAATCAATGTTTTAATAAATTCTTATTATAATTCATCAATATAAATTTATTAATATCAATTTGTTTGTCAAATTATTGTTAAATTTGTTTTACTATATTATAAACTTAATTATCAATTGTTTTATGACAAAAAGATAAAATAAGTATATTATAAATTTTATTTTTAGTTAAATTATTATAATACACAATTAAAAATATTGTATATACATGTTTTTATATGTATAAGTAAATTTTATCATACATTATGTATATAATAATTATTTGTTTTCTCTCAGTAATTTAACAGTAAAATTTATTAAATATTTAACTGATTCTCTTCACAATTGATTATTTTTACAATACAGCTAACGGTAATTATTTTAAATGGTACAATATTCTCAAATTGGCCCTTAGCATATTGGACAAATTTTAAATTGAATGTGGAATTTTTGGTTGAAACTCAAATTGGCAAACTAATCTGAATTAATAACGCAAATTTTCAATTAGAACCGAACTAAATTTATTTCAAATTAGTTTGGTTTGGGTTTCTCATTTGAACCCAAATAAATTAGATTCTCCGTGGGTTGAATTCTCCAAAATCCGAATAACCGAATCGAAACTCGATTTGTGTCCACCTTAAAGAACGTGTAAACTTTTTTGTTTACTTACTGTAACTATTGACTTCATGTTGGCTTTTTCTTCTATTATTAAAGTGGCTTCCTTCCCGAAATTTGCTAGTGGCCAGTGATGGTTTGTTTGGTCGGAAGATGTCGGATGCCAAACGCGCTCGGGACTATTTTGTGGTGGTTGTGATAAAAAGTAAATTAAAATGTAAATAAAGAGTCACCTTGTTAATATAATCACCAAAAAAAAAAATCATTTTGTTAAACGAAAACTTAAATAGTATGTGTATAGAGTATAATTTATTTATTTATTTATTTTTTAAGAGAATTGACTAGGTTATTATATATTTCAGGCCTAGCCCAGCCCAAAAATCTTTACCTGTTGGCTAAAGTATTTGCCACTGAAACTCTAAGGAAGCTAACCACATGATGGCGGTTTAACCAGTAAACCTCAAAAATCGAATCTATCAAAACAATAAACATTCTTACAACATAAACTTAAACACACCATAACTATAAAAAATACACCAAACTTTAAACACTATAGTAATTGTTTTAGAATTTAAACACACCAAATTTTAAAAATATCATATTTTAAAGTGTAGTATTTTTAATCAGTCTTTATATATTCATCACCAATTAAATGATCAATTTTATTATTTGGATCTTTAAAAAAAAAGTCTAAAACATCCAAATGAGTTATATTAATTGGATTTTCATGATCAATGAAATTTGTTTTAATTTTTTTTCCTTTTGTTTTTTTGGATGCTTGATCAAGATCAGCTAAATGTTTTGGTGTACGACAAACACAAGACTAATGTCCTTTCACACCACATCTGAAGAAAACATTTTCATGATCCTTTAGAGATTTCTTCTATGGATCTTTTTCTTGCTTCTCATTACTATTATTCCACTTTGAGTAATTTGATCGATATTTCTTGTTATAGCCACTACGGCCTTGATTATTTTTGTAACCACGGTCTTGCCCATGACCTCGATTAATACTATGATTATTGGCTGAAATACCATTCGTTTCAGGGAGGTACAAATCCAGTCGGATAAGATTGATAGTTCTTCAATAAAATTTTATTATTTTTTCAGGCACTAAAAGACATGAGATTAATTCAGAATACTTTTTAAATCTCCACTCTCGATATTACTGCTACAGGAGCAAATTTGAAGCATGAAAAATAAAAAATATCTTTTCTAATAAATCTGCATTAGTAATCTCCACTCCATATAATTTTAATTGGAAAACAATTTTGAATAATGCAGAATTATATTGACTGACAAATTTAAAATCTTTTAATCGTAAGTGCATCCAATCATAATAAGCTTTTAGAAATATAACAGTTTTTTGGTAATTAAATCTTTCATTAAGATAATCCCAAAGGACACGTGATTCTTTGATTGCATTTATTATTCAAACACTTTTGATTGTCATATTTTTCCTTTAAATTGTTTCAAAGAAACAATTATGCCATATTTATATATTCATTTTGTAACTCCTTCTGAGAGATATGGAAAAGGAAATTTGCATATAGTTTTACATGACATATACATTAAACTCATAATATTTATATAGTTTTTCAGGAATATATAGAATATACGCTTACATAGTAAATCATTCATGAATAAGATATTAGTAAATGACATCATAATTTTAGAATAGCTCTTCAGTAACATATTTTGAAAGAAAATCTTCACTATGTGTAGTGCAATCCTTTAAGGATGCATTCATAATGTTATTTCATTCTATATTACAATATCACACTTCAGGGTGGATTTTTTTTTAATTCCAAGAATACAAAATATATAATGGCAATTGAATATTATAATAAGAAGCGTCAAACAACAGCAATGTCAATGAATAAACCATTAGATAAACATTGTAATACAATTCCCATAAAATATATATAATGATTAATAAAGAAACGAATTCATAGATCTATTCTTCTAAATTATAGAAAATATATAAATATGATTGTAGACATAGTTTAGATAATTCAATTCATACCTTTATGATTAAGATCAAAAGAGAGAAATTTACCATACTACCTTTTTGGCTAGAGACTCGTGCTGATAACGTGTTAGAAAAACTATTAACCAACAACACAAAATAGAAAAATAACACAAGATAAAGAGTAAGATGATAGAGCAATAGATTATAGAGTGATTTTATTTATTGTAAGTGTGTATACAAAACAAGGAGATGATCTCTCTTTTTATAGTTACATAATCACTAAATGAAAATAATGGAAACATTATGAGTCATAATTCCTTGTGAGATAGTGAGAATTATAGAGAAATCAAGTGTTGCTAGTGGGAGATTATGAGGGGACTAAGAGATGTATGTTATGAATATCTACATTTATTTTAATAAATTCATTTTAATAAATTCATAACATGTAGAATATTTATGATTTCATTTTTCTTTTTTCTGTTTCGTAATCTATCATTGCTCGACGTTCGGATTAAGCTAAATCCAGCATGCCCAATTGCCCATTTCCTTATTTCCCCAAAATTTTGTATTCTTTTAGAATATGCATACATGCATATGTTTTATGAGTTTACTTCATCATCGAATATTATTATTTAGAAACTGCGAAGAACTTAAACTAATTTTGAATCATTGAATAATGTATTTAGTTAGTATGTATTTGCTCGGATCGGTCAATTATTGACTTTGTAATTTGGAATTTTATTAGGCTAAATTTGTTTAATGCATTTTTTTTTACTGATTTACTAATTTAATATCTTGGATGAATTTTAGATTAAATGTGGAATTTTTGGTTGAAACTCAAATTAGCAAACTAATCTGAATTAATAACCCAAATTTTCAATTAGAACCGAACTAAATTTATTTCGAATTAGTTTGGTTTCAGTTTATTATTTAAACCCAAATAAATTAGATTCTCCGTGGGTTGAATTCTCCAAAATCCCAATAACCGGAATCGAAACTTGATTTGTCTACCTTAAAGAAATGTGTAAATTTTTTGTTTACTCACTGTAACTATTGACTTCATTTGGCTTTTTCTTCTATTTTTAAAATGGCTTCCTTCCCGAAATTTGGTAGTGGCCAGTGATGGATCTGTTTGGTCGGAAGATGTCGGATGCCAAACGCGCTCGGGATTATTTTGTGGTGGTTGTGATAAAAAGTTAATTAAAATGTAAATAAAGAGCCACCGTGTTAATATAATCACCAAAAAAGGAAAAAATCATTTTGTTAAACGAAAACTTAAATATTATATGCATAGAGTATAATTTATTTATTTATTTATTAAGAGAATTGACTAGGCTATTATATATTTCAGACCTAGCCCAGCCCAGTAATCTTTACCTGTTGGCTAAAGTATCTGCTGCTGAAACTCTATGAAAGCTAACCACATGATGGCGGTTTAGCCAGTAAACCTCAAAAATCGAATCACACTCTAACACAGGTCGATGTTATAGCCATGAAATTGGCAGTTTTAACTAGCAATGATATTCAGATAGAAAAATGTGACAGAGTGGTAACGGAAACAACGACAAAATGCCGGTTTACTCAATTTGTAAATCACTGTTTTTGTACCGCCACAAACGCAGGAAAAAGATGAGTGTGAAAAGGGATAATTCCCTGTGAGCCTACCAAAGATTTAACTAATAATTTTAACGTGACCAAGGCTAAAACAAATTAAATAACCCCTCCAATTACTAAACACTTTGAACATTCAGTCCCGGCTTGGATGACAAGGAACTTTTTGCTTAAAAGAATTGTAATCTATTTTTTCTTAAAGATTAAAATGAATTAAAATTCGTTTTAAAGAATTGTAAGAATACGATTTATTTATTTTCTATTTCAATATGAAAGACCAAATGAAGTGAACCCAAAATATTTATACATAATAAAAGACCAAGACCAAAATAAAACCTGACTCTTTTTTTTTTTTTAGTATATTAAACTATTTGGTATCTGAAGAACACATTGGGTTTATTTTTTATTTCAATATAAAAGACCAAATGAAGTGAACCCAAAATATTTATACATAATAAAAGACCAAGATCAAAATAAAACCTGACTCTCTCTTCTTTTTTTTTTTAGTATATTAAACTATTTAGTATCTGAAGAACATATTGGTTTTGACTAATCCAGATTCGAGCTGAGTTGGACCACTAGGTGGCAAAGTTCTCCCAACAAATATTTAACATAGCTGCATTCCTAAATTTAAGGTAGAACAGTTCCAAGCCAGCTGATTTACTCGCTTGTTGGTAACAAAACTAGACTATCAATACCGACTAATTACTCTTAATTAATCTTTCATCAACTTCATGGTGTCTTAAATTTAATATTTTCAGGTTAATTAATTAAGCGGCAAGCTTTTGTGACGATGGCGGATGAGGTGATTCTGCTGGATTCTTGGCCCAGCATGTTTGGAAATAGAGTCAGGATTGCATTAGCAGAGAAAGGGGTCGAGTATGAGTTCAGAGATGAGGACTTGTTTAATAAGACCCCGCTGCTTCTGCAGATGAACCCGATTCATAAGAAGATTCCGCTTCTCATCCATAATGGCAAGCCGGTTTGTGGGTCATCCATTACTATGCAGTACGTTGATGAGGTGTGGAGTTATAAAAATCCATTGCTACGTACCTTCAGATTCTTACCAGAGAGCTCATGCTAGGTTCTGGGTTGACTATATTGACAAGAATGTAAGTTTTTTTTTTTTTTAAGTCGAACATGGGTTAATCTCAGTTATGTTTATAAAAATTATGCTCTTGCTATTTATTTAAAGTTTTCGAGGATCGAAAGTCCCTCATTGTTTTCTTGAGTTATTCTATTGGTGTTTGGTTAGTGAGAAAAAAATTAATAATATAAAACGAGAGAAAGTAAACGAGAGAGCAAAGTAATTTTTTTTTTCAATTAATGGGATTTCTTTTACAAGTGAACTGTGTCCACCTTAGTGCGTAAGTGATTATGCGTTCTATTTCTAGATATATACTTGTTGATTCATCATGACATAACAAAGACTACAAATATTACAACGATATCCTAAGTGAGTTTTATAGTATCGTCATTTTATCTTCTTCTGATTGGTCATTGTTAAAGGAAAAAATCTCAATTTGGTTCAAAATGAATTTTGATTTATGTATATAAGTTTGAGATAGTTTCAACTTCTAAGTTAATTTTTAATTATGAATTAAGTTTATAAACTATAGTTTAGACTGGGCCCACGCACAAAGGAGCCTACATTCGATTTTCACGTGACAAGACTATAGTAAAAATTAATTTGCACGTGATGAAGGTGCTAAAAGGGAAAAAAATCTCATATTAAATGAATGTTAGGCTATCTATATAAAATTAAGGAAACCCTTGTCTCTTAAGCTCGTCACGTGTCGCCCGATCCGCTTGTGATTGGTTTGTGGCTAATGTTTCATTCGCTGATTGTGTTTAAAAGTCCTTTTTCAATTTTAGCTCCACAGTTTTGATTGTAGTTTATTGGTATCTAACAAATAATAAATATAGCAAGACATGCTGCAAAAAAGAAGCAAAAAAGGAGTTCATTGAAATTATGAAGACATTGGAAGCAGAACTTGGAGATAAGTCTTACTTCGGTGGCGAAAATTTGGGGTTAGTGGATGCGTCTTTGATTCCCTCTTAATGCTGATTTTACGCATATGGAACCTTGGGAAATTTCAGCGCAGAGACAGAGTGCCCGAAAATTATTGCATCGGCTAAAAGATGCTTGCACAAAGAAAACTGTTTCCAAGTCTCTCTTAAGGATGAAAACGAAGTTGAAAAGAATCTTACAAATAGACGTAGGGAGTTAAAATTTTAAAATTAACAACTTAATTAATTTTTAAATATACTGTTCACCGCAATTATTTTATAATTACTGTTCACCAACATTGTTCACGTTTACTGTTTATCCACATCAAGAATATTAATTTTCCAAAACAAAATAAATTATAGAAATTAAACGACACAAAATTTTTACGTGGTTTGGATTAATCAATCCTATATTCATGAGGCTATGTCTAGATGAAAAGCAATTCACTAAGTTAAAATGCTACAACTTATGGATTTACGAAAATTAAGACTTTCATTTACAGTTTATCACCATACAACTTACTCAACCTTAGAATGAATTTGCTTCTCTTGAATAATTGCTACCCCTCTTGATCCATGATCCTCAAGACACTTCGCAAAGCAATCAATAGCAGTTCTTCAATTCTTCAATGTCTACTGATCCAAGATCCACATAGACTCTCCACATAAATGAAAAGAAATAGTCTCATTAAAAGACTTTGAATGAAGAAGATACGAAAACAAATCAACATAACATGATGCGCCAAATCTGGATTCTTTAGGAAGAAGGCCAAATTTTGCTTCTCTGCTTTATGCTCTGTGTTGTGCCCCTTCAATTGTGAAATACCTCTCTTTATATAGGCACTAAGGTTTCACAAAAATTGCAAGTTTTAAAGGATGTGGATTCTTTTCAAATAAGAGTTTCTTTCATCTTATAATTCTTATGAATCTGAATAGGAATAAATCTAATATTTTTGCCTTACTTGTCTCTTAAGAAATATCTAGAACATTTAATAAACTTCCTGTTTGAACTAACTTTTCGCTCTAAATAGATCTTACCCACCAATTATAAAATTTCATCATTAATTGAATTGCTAAATTAGACATCTAATTAAATTAAGAAATAAATATTCCTAATAAATTGGAATATCACTAAATTAAAGAATTAATAAATTAATTCCTATAACAAGATATGCAATAAATTAAATTTAAATTTAACTAGACTTGTCGTAAGATGCTAATTCCATAAATAATGGACTTAACAATCTGCCCCGTTGGCATTCTTGTGGCAAAAGCAATCCAACACACGTCTTCCATGAAACTTGGCGCTAAACCATGAATTTTAAACATGCATAAACAACACGAAGGAACTAACCAAAATAATTGACAATTAGCATGTTAGTTCATTTAAATAAACCAAGGCAAGAATTAAAACAAAATGCTAATTTTATTGATCAATAAATTGTAACGCAACATTAAGTAGAAAATCAAGAGCAATAAATAGATAAACTCCCCCTAAGAACTGAAATACTACTCCCCCTAACTTATTGCATCATGCAATTGAAGACTTGAAACAAACAATTACTCCTCCTCTTTTGACAAAATATTGCAAAAGGAAAGAAGTTGGGCATGTAATTCGCCTAAACGAGTAGAGAGAGGTGGCAATATCATGACCTTGTTTCAAAATCTTAGCCTCAAGACAAACAAGATCAGGAACAAAATAATTAGATGGAGGAGAAGAGCGATCAGAGGCTGCAACAAAGTTAGGAAGATCACGAATAGCACTTAGATGAGCTCCGATGGTGACGGCGCGTGAGGATTCATGCAGCGGCAACTGGTGGTCAGTGACGGCAGAAGGAGCAGCGGCGGCAGTGGTGGTGATCCTAGGGTCAAAGGTGGAAGGTCTAGAGTTAAGACTACTTTCACTGAGGTCACTTTCCATGGAGTCATTGTCACTTAAATGCATAGATTCTTCAGGAGACACTCGTCTAAATTTGGGACCAAAATCCTCATCATCATTAAGAATATGAATCTCAGAGGTTGTCCACAACCAGAACAAAGGTAAGGTGGAAGAGTATGATGACACTTGGAATTAGGTTGAGCATGAGAGCTCTCACCTTACTTAAGCTTAGAGAGACTTGGAGCCATGGAAGAGGTATAATAAAAACAAGAAAATTAATCAAGAAGACAAAAAAAACTCTAGACTATCGAAAGATATGATGAGGAAGCCAAAAACTTGAGTGGAAAACAATGATCCTAGAAACTTCTTTATATAGAAAAACTAGCCTTATTCAAAGAGGAGTAGAAATCTATATTCACAAGGAAAGAAGGAAGAAAGAATATTTGATCCAATTTAAGGCATCATTAATCCTAAATCACATAGAAGAATAATAGTCAAGTATAATCTAACTCAAATAACTCAGGAATATTAAGAAAAAAATGAAAAAATGAAATGTTATGCATGATATTTTTTGAAACAATGAAACAATGCAGATTAGAGAACTTCAAAATTAAATTGGGAACGAATGAAATAGAATTAGAATGCGATCTATATACCGTTGGAAAGGTTATTGAATCAACTTTTCACAGATTTTACATAACTGAATTTGGAGTTTTATAGACAAAGTTATGATCAAACGAATGCAACTTGTTTAGTTTTCATAATCAAAAATATTTTAATGCAATTGAGAAAACAAAATTTGAGTTTTGCTTCAAAAATATGCAACTCTTAAAATCTAAAATCATATCATCATGTAAGAATATGAGAATGCACATGCATCATGAATTTTTTTTTAAATAATGCATTGATAACAAACTTGAACAAGTGAAAAAACAATATGTCTAGGAATTTTCCACAACAAGCATTAATCTATAAAATCAAGATTCTAATTTCCTCAAATAAGTAAAGATTAAAGAAATTTAAGCTTTTTTTGTGTGTGTGTGCAAGCAAGTCAATCAAGACTTTTTTTGCAAAAATTCATCAATATTTGTAGTCAAAGTCTTAAATATAATGCATATAGTTGGTCAAACTAACCTTATCATCTTGATCTTCAATTTTGACCGTTTCATTTGTAATACTTTTCTTTTAATAGCTTAGCATTTGCTTTTTTGATAAAAAAAAATATATATCTACGATTAGGAGCCTTCACTTTACCTTTTAAAGTATATTTTTTCTCATGCTAGTTCGTCCTCTGTCATATTTTTGATATGTAGATTCAGATTATTCAATGATAGCTTCACTCTTAAAAGTTATAGGTAACTATTTGTAACCATATTTTCTATATATATTAGAGGTCTTATGACAAAATATGAATCAATGCAAATAGTCATAACTCAAGTTAAATATTTTCAACAAAGACCATGTCAATATAAAATCTTGAGTCAAGGTAAAGACTGAATTGCCATTGATGTGTTTTTGAATAAAAGTTAAATAAATCTAATCAAAACTTATTTAAGGCTTTCAAGTCTTTAAAAACGTGAAAAATTGTTTGTCATTTATTAATCCAAGAACTTATTGACTTTTCACAGATGAAATATGAAAAATACAGACTTAAAATTAAAAATATACAAATGCATGTCGTATATCTAATGCACAAATGCATGACTTAAATTTAAATGTAAAAATATTTTGACTTACATAGAACACACATCTAAAGCTTTCCTTAAAGAATCAAATTGTTTGGAATCTAAAGCTTTTGTAAAGATATCTGCAAGCTATTTTTCTGTATCAATGTATTCTAAGGGTACAATCTTACCCTCTACTAAATCTCTAATAAAGTGATAACGAATATCAATATGCTTAGTTCTAAAATATTGAACATGACTTTTAGAAATATTGATAGCACTTATGTTATCATAAAACACAGTCAAAGTATCCTGAAACATACCATAATCCGCAAGCATTTGTTTCATCTAGAGTAACTGGGTGCAACAACTTCCAGCTGCAATATATTCAGCTTCAGCTATGGAGAAAGAAATTGAATTCTATTTCTTACTATGCCACGACACAAAGTTATTTCCAAGATAAAAACATCCTCTAGTGGTGCTTTTTCCATCATTAGCATTGCCAGTCCAATTTGCATTACTATATCTTGTAAGACTTGAATTAGTGTCATTAGTGTACCAAATACCATCATTGACTATTCTACTGACAAAATGAATGATTCGTTGGACAGTGACTAAGTGTGACTCCTTTGGATTTGCTTGTTACCTAGCACATACACCAACACTGAAACATATGTCAGGTCTACTTACAGTCAAATAAAGTAAACTACCAATCATACTTCTGTAAAGACTAGGATCAACACTAGAACCACTATCATCAATAGTCTACTTGGTATTAGTACCCATGGGAGTTCTCATGTGTTTTGCAGAATCTAAGTCAAACCTCTTAACTAAATTCTTGGCATACTTGTTTTGATTGACAAAAATTTCATTCTCTGTTTGTTTCATTTGCAAACCTAAAAAATAAGTCAATTCTTTCACCATACTCATCTCAAACTCCTTTTTCATTTGACTCACGAATTCTTGCACATGATCAGAAGGCGTAGAACTAAACACTATATCATCAATATAGACTTGAACAACTAAAATTCTTAGATTAAGTTACCTAATAAATAGTGTTCTATCTACTCCCCCTCGCTTATAACCATTTTCAAGCAAAAATTTAGTCAACATTTCATACCAAGCTTGAGGACCTTGCTTTAAACCATACAAAGTCCATTTCAATTTAAAAACCATGGTTTGGGATATAGGGTTCTTCAAAACCTTTACATTGTTCAACATAGGCTTCTTCATTTAAGATGCCATTCAAAAAGGTGCTCTTGACATCCATTTGAAATAATTTAAAGCTTATCAGACAAGCAATTGCAAGAAGCAAACAAATAGATTCTAATCTAGCAATAGGTTCAAAGGTTTCATCAAAGTCAACATCTTCGATTTGTGTATAGCCCTGTGCAACTAACCTATCTTTATTTTTCACTATGTACCAAATTCATCAGTTTTATTCTTCAAAATCTATTTGGTTCCTATAACATTAGTGTGACTAGGTCTCAGTACTAGCATCCATACATCATTTCGTTCAAATTGTTTTAATTCTTGTTGCATATCTTTAACCTAAAATTTGTCAAGTAAAGCTTCTTTAACATTCTTAGGTTCAGTTAAAGGTATAAAGCAAGTAAATATTGCCATATTTGTATACCTTTTCTTTGTGACCATTTGCTCATCAAGATTACATAAAACAAGATCATATGGGTGGTTTTCTTAACCCTTTATGATGGTTCCTTTTTTATTAGGTTCTGTAGGTCCATGGTTGCCTGAAACTCTGAAACTTTTTCCTTTACATTCCTTGGAGTTTCCTTAGAAGCACTTCTACAACTGGTTCTTTTTCTTTTAAAAAATCTTCACTAGATTGACATTTCTCAATGACTCGATCTGTGGGAGTAACTGTAACAACTTTTGGTGTTTCTAAAAGACTATTTATTTCTTCCTCAACTAAGTAATCTGCAAAATCTTGATAATCATCAATAACCACATTTGCAGATTCAGTAATACTATGAGTTCTCATATTATAAACACGAAATGCTTTTATATTATTGGAATAATCAAGAAAAACACCTTCATCACTTTTTAAATCAAATTTACCAATATGCTCACGATCATTCAATATAAAGCACATACCCCTAAAAATATGAAAGTAATCTAGTTTAGGTTTCTTATCTTTCCATAACTCATAGGGAGTTTTCTTAGTACCTAGACAAAATATACACAATTAATGGTATAGCACTAGTGTTAAGTGCTTCGGCCCACAATCTTTTTGAAAGGTGCTTTGAGTTTAACATCACTCGAGTAATTTCCCGCAAGGTCTTAATTTTTCTTTCTATGACACTATTTTGTTCTAGAATAATAGGTGATGAAAACTCATGTGAAATTTCATGTAAACTACAACATTCCTCAAAACTAGAATTTTCAAATTCTCTTTCATGATCACTCTTAATTATGACAATATTGTAGTTTTGTTCGTTTTTTACCTTTTCGCATAGTTTTTTGAACACATCAAATGTATTTGATTTCTCTCTAATAAAATCAACGTATGTATACCTAGAGAAATCATCTACATACGCAAATACGTACCTTTTTTTAGCTAAACTTTTAACTTGCATTGGTCCTATAAAGTCCATATAAAGTAGCTGTAGTAACTTAGATGTTGTTCTACCCTAAATCGCTTTATGTGATGCCTTTCGTTGTTTGCTAGATTAACCACATACTCTAGGTTATTTCTTTTTTAGCATTGGAACTCCTTTGACAGCACTTGTTTTTACAATTTTAGCTAGTAACTTGTAGTTCAAATGACCCCCCCAACTATTGATGCCATAATTATGTGTCTTCAAGAGTAGTCTTATGGCAAATAGTTGAACTAGTCAATTTATAATAGTGATCAAATGATCGATGTCCTTCCAAACTACAATTTCCATCAACATCGAGAACACGACATTTGTTCCTATCAAAGTGGATAAAAAAGGTTCTGATCACAAAATTAACTAATGTTGAGTAAATTTGCTTTGAGATCCTTCACATGCAGAACATTGTCAAGTTTTGGAAAACCTTCCACATCTAGTGTTCCCTTTCCAAGTATACAACTTTTCACGCCATCAGCAAAAGTCACATTTTCTCAATCAACTTTTTGATAATTGATCAAGGCATTTCTATCACTTGTCATGTGTTTAGAACAACCACTATTAAAGTACCAAAAGTCAGTAGTACAAACTCTTAAGGAAATAAAAGAAACATAAGTTTTATAATTAGTCTCCCTTCTCCAAGTGGCTCTAAGTTTATTTTCATTTGTCTCAACTTTAAGTCTACATGTCATCTTAGCTTTTCTACAAGAATAATTAAATAACATAACCCTTTTCATATATTTTATGAACTTGAAGTAATCAAGTCTTATATATCCTTTAACATGGCAAAAATGACAAGTGAGAATAAGCCTGTTGTTTTTACCTTGATGAACAAGTGAAGATTGTGCAACAACTTTACCTTTTTGATGATATAAAATTTTAACTACTATTGAAAAAGTTGTTAGTGAAGAGCTTTAACAAACACACCTTGAGAATTTGAGTCTTTACAATGTGATAGACCATCATGATCTAAGCTAGATTTTCCAATTTATAAGATATGATCTAACTTTTGAGCTCTAGAATTCATCATTTCGAGTGACTTTTTAGTATTCTCTAATTCTGTGGTCAGTGTAAGCAATTTGTTATCTTTGTCAATAAACAAAGACTTATAATAAATTACCTGACTCTCAAGTTTTGCCTTATCATCCAAAAGATTGGATACTTGAGTCATCAAAATCATATTCTCATTGTAGACTTCTTCCCATTTAGCGAACATCATTTTGTAGCTTTCATGAAAAGCTTTCTTGTCATTTATATCAATGTCGCTTACTCACTATCTGAATCTTTATTCTTGTTATCATGTTGCATAATTGTGTCAAGACGGGAATTAGTGTCTTCCTTGTAAGAAGCTATGTGTGAGGCTTTAGATATAAATGCACCTCTGATGTTTGATTCTTGTTCATTGCTACTAGTATATTTTAACGTATCATCATGGGCAACAAGTCCTCCAACAAGGTCTTCTTTATCAATGCTATCATTTGAATCATCATCACTCCAAGTGGGTTGCGTTGCTTTCTTTTTCATAAGAGTGTTAGCAAATTATGCTTGTATGTGTCCTATACCTCCACATGCTCTGCATCGAATACCCTCAAGTTCGTTAAGATCAAACAATTTAGAATTAGGGTTAGGAGAACATTTTTAAGCCGTTGGAGCCACTGCTATAGAAATCTTCTTTGGTTTGTTGAAGTTCTTCATTTTCTACAATGAGTGCAAGATAATTATCCATGTACACATATGGATCATCATTCTCACTTGGTTGGTGATGGGAACCTATGTTTCAGCTTCAAAAGCAATACTCTTTTCTTTCTTAGGATTCAGATTCAAGTAGTTAGACTCATAAACCATTAATTTTCCTATAAGTGAACCCCTAGTCATGATAGACGTATCAACATATTTTTCAATGGCCAAAATTTTAGGATGATATCTAGGATGAACAAATCTTAAGATTTTTTTATAAATTCTCCTAAGAAATAGGTTTTTCAAGAGCAAAAAAATCATTAACTATAGCAAGAATTCTAGAATTAAATTCAAATATGGTTTCATGTTCATGCATTTTCAAGTTCTTAAAATCAAAAGTAAGTTTCTGAAGTTTAGAACGTTTTATCATATTGTCTCCTTCAAAAGTATTTTAAAGTATATCCCACGTAGCTTTAGATGTCTTACATGTAGAAATTAGTTGATGTTGAAACACATCAACTCCATTGACAATAACATTAAGACCTTTTGCATTATATCCAGTTGCATCAAGTTTATCATTAGTCCATTCTTTAACTGGCTTTGGAGATTCTACACCATCTTCATCAGTTTTGGTGGGTGGAGTATATCTAGTAAGTATGCATTGCCAAACTCTTTCATCAATAGTTGTCAGATAAATTTCCATCATTTACTTCTAATAAGTATAATTTGTTCCATCTAATACAGGTGGACAAGCTAAAGAGCTTTCCTCTCTTTGCAAATTCATACCTATACAATAGATCTAGGTGCCAAGATTCTCACTAAATAAACAGTTAGTGTTCTGCTCTGATACCAATTGAAAAGAATTTAGGTATATTATAAATAGATATAGGCAGTTAAAACTCTAGAATTAACAACTTAATCAATTTTTGAAAATATTATTCACTGAAATTGTTCACAGTTGCTGCTCACCGGTACTGTTTACGGTTACTATTTATTTGTATAAAAAATATTAATTTTTCAAAACACAATAAATTACAAAAATTAAACGACATGAAAATTTTATGTGGTTCAGATTAATCAATCCTACATCCATGAGGCCACGCCCAAATAAAAAGTAATTCACTAAGTTGAGATGTTACAAAGTATGGATTTACTGAACTTAAGACTCTTCACTTACAGCTTATCACCATACAGCTCACTCAACCTTAAACTAAATCTGCTTCTCTTTAATAACAGCTACCCCTCTTGATCCATAATCCTTAAGGCACTTCGCAAAGTGATCAATAGCAGTTCTTCAATTGTTCAATGTCTAGTGATCTAAGATCTACATAGACTCTCCACAGAGATGAAAGGAAATAGTTTCGTTACAAG
The DNA here is from genome assembly GCA_030449075.1 of Murraya paniculata. Classification (NCBI taxonomy): domain Eukaryota; kingdom Viridiplantae; phylum Streptophyta; class Magnoliopsida; order Sapindales; family Rutaceae; genus Murraya; species Murraya paniculata. The sequence continues at coordinate 428,613 of JAEVFN010000059.1, read as the reverse complement.
ACATTGAACGAAGAAGATATGAAAACAAATCAACACAACATGATGCGCTAAATCAGGATTCTCTAGGGAGAAGGCCGAATTTTACTTCTCTACTTTATGCTCTATGTTGTACCCCTCCAATTGTGAAAATACCTCTCTTTATATAGGCACTAGGGTTTCACAAAAATTGCAAGTCTTAAAGGACTTGGATTCTTTCCAAATAAGAGTTTTCCCTCCAATTGTGAAAATACCTCTCTTTATATAGGCACTAGGGTTTCACAAAAATTGCAAGTCTTAAAGGACTTGGATTCTTTCCAAATAAGAGTTTTTTTCACCTTATAATTCTTATGAATCTGAATAGGAATAAATTTGATATTCTTACCTTGCTTGGCTCCTAAGAAATATCTAAAACATTTAATAAACTTCCTGTTTGAACTAACTTCTTATTTTAAATAGATCTTACGCGCCAATTATAAAATTTCATCATAAATTAACTTGCTAAATTGGACATCTAATTAAACTAGGAAATAAATATTCCTAATAAATTAGAATCTCACTAAATTAGGAAATTAATAAATTAATCCCTATTACAAGATATGAAATAAATAAAATTCTAATTTAACTAGACTTGCCATAAGATGCCAATTTCATAAATAATAGACATAACAGAAGTGTTTGAATTCGTTTTGATGTTGAGGAAAAGGTACGGTGTGGAGTAAAAGGAAGAGAAATCGCTAGAATATTAAAAAAATAATAAAAAAAAAAAACAAAACACATGCAATGTTATGTAGCAGGTATTTGATGTGCTATAGATTATAGTTTTATATTCGGTTGTTATACCTTCTTGTAACTTTCCTTTCTAAATAAGATGCAATAAAAGATAGGCAATTGCTACCTTGCAGCTGCTGTACGTTCAGCTGCTGCAAAAAATGGATGAACAGTACCACACGTGGGTACTGTTCATCCATTTTTGCAGCTGCTGTAACGTACAGCAGCTGCAAGGTAGGGGGACCCTAAAAGATATTGTAGTTTGTGCACTACTATTTGAGTAATGGTACAAATGACTCTATGTTGATTATACAAATTGATGTGGACGTATTATTTAATCACTTTAGATCAGATTTTTTTTTTTTAAAGAGAAATAGAAAATAAATCGTACATATGTAACGATGTTTACATCTCAAATTAGTATTAGTTGGTGCAATTAATTTTTTTTTTAGATCGCTTTTGTTGTTAATAGTTCTTGCTAAACAAAAATGATCTAATTATATTCAGAATCTATGTTAAACATTGCCAAGGCTTTTGATAATGAGTAAGTAATGTTTACGAGATTTTTAATATAGAGAAAGTTTTAGGTAATCTCATTGTAAACATCGCACAGTTACACCACACTCATCGTATTCTTGTCGGCATTATGACATAATTGTTCTTATCCCTTCAAGGATAGCATTTTCCTTTTATAAGGAGTTTTATATGCATGGGGTTTAAGAAGTTATGGGGTAGTAACTCTACTACAGGTGCGTTTGGTACTGTTTTTGTTTTGTTGTTTTTCGTTTTCTAAAAATGAAGAAGTGTAAAATTTGTTTGGTTCACTTGTTTTGAAGTAATATTTAATTTTAATGGAGAATTAGTTGTTCTCATTCTCCAACTTTATAAAAGAAAAGTGAAGAACAAGGAATTAATGTTTTCCAATTCTCATTCTTCAAATAAGTTCCACAAGTCCCACTTGCACAATAAAGAGACAAAAATTATATCACTTATCACGTGGACTCCATGACCAATATTTGCTTTATAATATAATTTTATTATTTGTTTAATTATTTTAATTTTTTTTTAATAATGGTATTGTATTGTTTTAGTAATTTTTTAAAAAAACTTTAATATTCTCTAAAAAATATAAATATTATCTCATTTTCATATAATAAAAAATTTACAATTACAAAATATATATATATATATATATATATATCATGATAAAATTAATTTAATTTATTAAAACTTTTTTATAATATATTTTTTTCACTCTCATTCATTGTCTTTACTTTTCCAAACAAACAACTAAATGCATTCTCACTTTTTCATTTTCAAATACTAATTTTAAAAACAATCAACCAAATGTATTTTTATCTTTACTAAACATTAATTATTTTTAGTTTATAAAATAAAAATAAAAATATTATTTAAAAAATAATACCAAACGCACCGTATATGGCCTCTTTTTTTTCTTTTCAAATTTCTTTAAATTAAAGATAGAAGAATTGACAAACCCCAAATTAAATCAATTTTTTAATTCTTTATTTACCGTAAGATCCAAACTTAAGTGATCAATTGAACAAAAATGTTTAAATGCCACTCGACTTGACTCATGAGGAATAACTCATTTTAGTGTACTTATTTGTCGGTAATGTGTAGATACATTTATTGGACTTAGGTCAGACGTTAGTAGTTGGCTGTACGTTTTAGGTAGTAGATGATTATGGCTATGCCTATACATTTTTGATAGTGGATGATTATGGCTATGGCGGCTACTATCTCTTTTTTTTTTTTCGTCAGTGCGGGATGGGCCTTGATAATGGTCTTAGTGGAGTGGAGGCTGTGTCTTGCAACTTCTCAAACATAGAGATTAGGGGGTTATTCCACAATGCTAAGCGAGGCGTCAACTTATCATTGGTCTGCTAATGGAACTAATGGTTCATCTTCTTGGGCTTGGCTGAGGCCGGGTTTATCTGGCTCGGGCTTGATTCTTGGGTTGGATTTAGGCTTTGCCGATTTCAAACAAAAAAGAATAAATTAAGTATGCATTACAAAACATTGACAATATTATTGTATAAAATGAAGGCAAAAAGAAGAAAATTGCGGACAATTTTTCTTTTTTTACATCTAACTAACTAACAAATCATCTCTTACTATACTAACCATTTTTTTCATCACATATTTATTATCTTTTCAAATGTACAAATCATCGAAGGTGGAACCTTCGTTTATATGCTCCGCATGATAAAGAGAAAGGTGGAACCTTCGTTTATAAGCTCCCCATGATAAAGAGAAAGAAAGTACGTACTAATAACCATGTGTGAATTTATTGCCAAACATTGTTTCAAACTATGTCGTTATTTACAGGGCGGAATAGGAGAAACCACATAAACTCAAATGTTATTGACCCAATCAATAGCAATAATAATGTGAAGAAGAGGGGGACTTAAAATTGAAAAAATTTGTTGGTTCCATTATAGGACCCATAGACTTGTCAAATAACAAGTTTTGTGTAATTTGAAGGTGGCTTAACATGTTGAGGTAGTATGTTAAGGTAGTGGATCTGTCTCATCGAATTTGTTTTTTTTTTTTTTGTGACATAATTTAATGGTATACGTAACTAATAGAATGCTTCTCATAACAACAACAATAATAACTCATCTATATTTTTTGCTTATTATGAAAAGAACATGATCATGGAGTCAATGTTTTTATGTATTTATGTGCATTTTATATTCCAATTCATACCACCATAGTAACATGACTACGCGTTCATTTGTGCAACTCTTTTCAATAAACTTACAATTGAATCAGGGATGGCAAATGCTTGGATTGGGTCTCGGCTTAGGTTAAGCTCAAGTCTAGTCCAATTGGGTTTTTGCTTGATACAATTGGGTCAGGATAGACCCAATATTACGTCAAAAAAAAAAAAAACTCGTTTAAAATAACTAAATGACTAGAACTGTAATATTAAAATCTCTATGAGTTGATAATATCGTAGCTATAGAATATTTATTAATTTAAAGAGATATTAATTAATTAATAAACTAATAATTAATTAATTTACAGAGTATATACAAGTCAATGAGCATACATTTAATCAACTAAAAATTCATTGTATTTCACCAATCTAATTGATTAAAAATCAGTTAATCAACTAAATATAGATTAGATTAACAAAAAAAAAAAACTCAAAATTCTTGTAATTTATAAATTCAACCCTTGAACTTCTAGCAATAAATAAAATTAGAGATGAGATCCAATTATACTTAATAAAATATAACAACAATTATATTTGTAATTTTAATAATATAAATGGGACAATGGAGTTATACAAGGGTTTTGAAAAAAATTATTATTTTATTAATTTATAAAAATTATTAATTTAACCTATTAGCATAAACAAGGACCGCAAAAAATTATTATATAATAGAATTAAAGGTTATTATCTTATCGAGTATTAAGGCTAGTTTGGTAATGCTGTAGTTTTTAAAATAATTATTGTTAGCTGTACTTTAAAAATAATCAGCTATGAAGAGAATCAGTTAAATATTTAATAAAATTTATTTTTAAAAGCATTGTGTGTTTTAAAAGTAGTCATTTGTGTTTAGTAAATCTTACTGTTAAACTGCTGTAAGAATGTAAATAACTGAATTAGATGTTGAATAAAATTTATTTATAAATTTATAAACATGTATTAAAAAAGTATTTCTTATTGTGTATATATAATAATTGATAATTAAAATAAGTATTTTATAATTTATATCATTAAATTTATTTATTTTTTATTTTATTATTTCAATATAATTGATAATAATAATAATCTCTTTAAATTTAATGATATTATTTTCTAATTAATAAAAATAATTTTAAATTTTTTACAATATATATGATGATATATATGGAATTGCATTAAGTATAAAACTGATTCTTAAAATTAGGTTTTTAAAAAGTCACTTTTTCCTTACTCTTCAAATTCTACTATATAACGAAGTGATTTTGCTTTTCAATAGTATTTAAGTCTATCAAAAACAATCCAAACGGACCCTTTAATTTATAGAAGTATATTATATTTAGTATTCACCCAAAAAACAAGTAATCTCCACTTGAAAAAAAATATAGCTATCCAAAGCTAATAATTATCATTGTCTTTGAAAAAAATAAATAAAGAACAACCATGTTGATATAACTCCATATATATATATATATAGATATACATATATTTTGTGGTTGCGCCAAACTTAAATGATATGTTTAATTTATATATAATTTATTTCGTTTTTCGTGACTGGTGAGAAATGTAAAATTCCATGGAAATGAAGCTGATCATACGAAGGCAGTTTCACCATCAAGTGAAAAGCAGCTGTGTTGGAGATGGAGGCCCGGAAATTGGCATTTTTTAATGAATAATGATATTCAGATAGAAAAGTATGACATAACGACGACAAATACTGCTTCCAACGCAGGGAAATGATGAGTATGAAAAAAGAAAAAAACTTTCCTACGAACCTACCAAAATTAAAATAATATTTATCATGAAGCAATCAGTGACCTTGTGTGCAAATATTTTTCTCTGTAATTAAAATTAATATAAAAAAGCATGGCTAAAACAATTTGTGGTGTATTTACTAAACATGAATCAGAATGAGAAATTAAAATCAGAATAAATTATTTGAGCTGTAAGAATCGTAATATGGAGTGAGTTAGATTGTTGTAAATTACTTAAAAGTCCTTAATTAACTATTGTTAAATTATTATTTTGTATTTTAATTATTATGATTATTATTATTAATAATTACTGTCAATAATAATAATAATAATAATAATAATAATATTTAATGTATTTACTTTGTCTTGCAATCAGAATAGATTATTACATGTTATTTAAATAATTTTAGTTGATTATTGTCATCTTTTATTATAATAATTGTGATTTTATGATTATTAATATTTAAAATAATTATTTTTAATAATAATAATAGTAAAATTTTAATAATAACAGTAATGATGATGATGGTGATGATATTAATGACAATAATAATAATAATAATTAAAATAATAAAATTAATAAATTTTAATAATATTATTATAAATATAATAATAACAACATCAATAAATAACAATAATGATGATGATGATGATGATGATAAAAATAACAACATTATTATTATTATATTACTAACATTAAATAGTAGAGGACCTATTTGTAAATATTACAAAATTTTGTAGGGACTAAAATACAAAAACGACAAAACTTAATTGCGGACAACTTGAGAATTATGAAAATTTAATGGAGTAAAATAAGAAGTTTAAGGATTAAGAACTTAATTCTGATATGTAGAGCCCACATGTTTTATGAAATTAAAGAATAAAAACTTGATTCTTTACACTCTTCATAGGTATCAAGTCCCCATTTATTAATTTCAAAAATATATGGGCCTCACATATTTCACTCTTATTCTCCGTTATACTTTAACAAATAAACGCCATCAATTAATTTTATTATTGATTCAAATTTTCTAATTCTACAAGTAAAGACACCATTAAATTATATTCTAATTACTAAAACTTGACTTTTTGACATTTAGTGAAGCCTTTGGAAGACAAGGAACTTTTTGCGGAAAAGTTAATGGGTCAGAAAAATGACCTTAATGTTTAATAAGCCCTCTTCGCTTCTGCTGATGAACCCGGACATTCACAAGAAGATCCTAGTTCTCATCCTCAATGGCAAACCAATTTGAGTTATCCATCTTTGTTCAGTACATTGATGAAGTCTAGAAGGACATGGCTCCAGGACTCCCCTCTGATCCTTAGTGAAGAGTTGAAGCTATGTTTTGGGTCAATTTTATTGATAAAAAGGTAACTTAGTTGTTGATTTTTTGAAGTATGTTTATGGTAGTTTTATTTATTTGAGATTTAATTGTGAATTCAAGTAGATGTCATGGATTTATTGTATGATTACAAATAAGAATTGTTTGCTATGAACTGAGGGGGGAAAAATGCCCCCACAAAGAAGATTTTGGTTTGATTGGACTACAATTCAAATACTCTAAACTTTAGTAGGCTGTAGCATAAAATCGCTAAAACTGAGAGGCCAACTATAAGGATTATAATGGAAATACTGAAAACTAGAGTGGTTGACTATTTGAAGTTAACATATAGCTTCAATTGAAAGTAGCAGCCTTTTTAGGGATCAAGTACTGTCAAGCTTTAGTGATTGCATGAGTTTGTTAATAAGAGGGAAAAAAAATAGACTGAATAATTATAGGTGCTGTCAAAGAAATTTTTTTTTAAAAAAAACAAAAGGTTAGGAGAAATAATAATAATCATCATTATTACAAAAAAGTAGGTCAAATATTATAAAATTTCAATTCAATCCTTTATTTTTTCTAGGCCTTTTTTGGCTTACACATAGTTTCACCATTGGCTGTAAGCCTGTAACAAACTTGTCGCTGGTTTTGTTTTTTTGAGATAGATGCTGAAACTGAATGTGTTAAATTTTCTCCATTTCGAAGAAATTTTCTGATACAAATACTGAAAGTAAATTGCAGATGGCCGTTACTTTGAGGAAGATATGGACCACAAAGGGAGAAGAGCTAGAGGAAGCAAAGAAGGAGTTCTTTGAAGTTTTGAAGACCTTCGAAGGGAAGCTTGGAGACGATCCTTATTTTGGAGGAGACAAATTTGGGTATGTGGATTTGCGTTTGATCCTGCTCTATTGTTGGTTTTATTTGTATGAGATATTTGGAAAGTTCAGCGTTGAGTCCCGAGTGCCCCAACTTCATTGCTTGGGCAAAGAGATGCGCGCAGAGAGAGACTGCTGCCAAGGCACTTCTTGACGAGAAGAAAGTGTATGAACTTGTGTAAGTGTTGAGGGAAAAGTATGGAGTGCCTCAAAGGGACGTTGCTCGTAAGTAAGAAAAGTCAAGTAGCAAAATCGTGTATCGGGTTTGGTTGTACCTGTACTGCTCTCTGAGAGATGCTTTTGTAATTTTCCATTCTGAAAAGAAAACTACGATAAAGGACAATTAATTTTGTCCCCTACTAGTAGTACTGTATCTTGTTTTTTCTTGAGATCCTTTTATGGTCAGACAATCTAACAGCCATTATGAGCTAAAGTTTCTCCTTGTATTTTTTTAATTTTTTTGAGTGTTGCTTAATGGCGAGATGGATGCGAGAGGAACGAGTGAAACAGCAGCACCATGCTGCCGTTTTTGTGCCTACTCTCTCTCTTCATTTTATTATTTAAAAAACTAAATAATAAAAAAAAAAATCAAGAGAGAAATCCAAACAAAATCCAAAAAGCTGCGTATCAACTTATCCCCATCTTCGTTAATCCTCATCGTCGTCACTGGAGGCATTTTCCCTCTCTTAGAACGACAGACGACAAAACAAAGCATTTTCCCTCTGCCGAACGGTAGACCGCAGGACAAACCTGTTAAGAAAATATGCTGAGGTGGATTGCAGTATCAGCTGCTGAGTCAGAATTAGTTAGTTGCCAAGCTGGAATGCAAGTCAGCTCTTGAAGTTGTTACAAGTTCCCGCTCAAAGTTTGTTATAATCGTTTAAGCTTTCAGCCCATGCTTTGCATGCTGTGGAAGCATCTAGATTCAGATATAAATACTCTTGTTACTCTTTGGTCAATTATATTAAGTTCAGATTAATAAAAAGCATCAATTTTCAGTTACTGGATTCTCGTTTTCTCTTCCTTTCTCATTCAACATTTTCCTTCATTTTCTTATTAACCAACTAGAGCAAAACTATTCTAACATGGTATCAGAGCTAGATCTTTAATCACTTTAATGGCGTGGACAAGTTCAAATTCACAGTCNAAAAGCTTGTGTGTTGAAAGTAGATCCATGTGTGTTTAGTAAATCTTACTGTTAAACTGCTGTAAGAATGTAAATAACTGGAATTAGATGTTGAATAAAATTTATTTATAAATTTATAAACATGTATTAAAAAAGTATTTCTTATTGTGTATATATAATAATTGATAATTAAAATAAGTATTTATAATTTATATCATTAAATTTATTTATTTTTTATTTTATTATTTCAATATAATTGATAATAATAATAATCTCTTTAAATTTAATGATATTATTTCTAATTAATAAAAATAATTTTAAATTTTTTACAATATATATGATGATATATATGGAATTGCATTAAGTATAAAACTGATTCTTAAAATTAGGTTTTTAAAAAGTCACTTTTCCTTACTCTTCAAATTCTACTATATAACGAAGTGATTTTGCTTTTCAATAGTATTTAAGTCTATCAAAAACAATCCAAACGGACCCTTTAATTTATAGAAGTATATTATATTTAGTATTCACCCAAAAAACAAGTAATCTCCACTTGAAAAAAAATATAGCTATCCAAAGCTAATAATTATCATTGTCTTTGAAAAAATAAATAAAGAACAACCATGTTGATATAACTCCATATATATATATATAGATATACATATATTTTGTGGTTGCGCCAAACTTAAATGATATGTTTAATTTATATATAATTTATTTCGTTTTTCGTGACTGGTGAGAAATGTAAAATTCCATGGAAATGAAGCTGATCATACGAAGGCAGTTTCACCATCAAGTGAAAAGCAGCTGTGTTGGAGATGGAGGCCCGGAAATTGGCATTTTTTAATGAATAATGATATTCAGATAGAAAGGTATGACATAACGACGACAAATACTGCTTCCAACGCAGGGAAATGATGAGTATGAAAAAAGAAAAAAACTTTCCTACGAACCTACCAAAATTAAAATAATATTTATCATGAAGCAATCAGTGACCTTGTGTGCAAATATTTTTCTCTGTAATTAAAATTAATATAAAAAAGCATGGCTAAAACAATTTGTGGTGTATTTACTAAACATGAATCAGAATGAGAAATTAAAATCAGAATAAATTATTTGAGCTGTAAGAATCGTAATATGGAGTGAGTTAGATTGTTGTAAATTACTTAAAAGTCCTTAATTAACTATTGTTAAATTATTATTTTGTATTTTAATTATTATGATTATTATTATTAATAATTACTGTCAATAATAATAATAATAATAATAATAATAATAATAATAATATTTAATGTATTTACTTTGTCTTGCAATCAGAATAGATTATTACATGTTATTTAAATAATTTTAGTTGATTATTATCATCTTTTATTATAATAATTGTGATTTATGATTATTAATATTTAAAATAATTATTTTTAATAATAATAATAGTAAAATTTTAATAATAACAGTAATGATGATGATGGTGATGATATTAATGACAATAATAAATAATAATAATTAAAATAATAAAATTAATAAATTTTAATAATATTATTATAAATATAATAATAACAACATCAATAAATAACAATAATGATGATGATGATGATGATGATAAAACAACAACATTATTATTATTATATTACTAACATTAAATAGTAGAGGACCTATTTGTAAATATTACAAAATTTTGTAGGGACTAAAATACAAAAACGACAAAACTTAATTGCGGACAACTTGAGAATTATGAAAATTTAATGGAGTAAAATAAGAAGTTTAAGGATTAAGAACTTAATTCTGATATGTAGAGCCCACATGTTTTATGAAATTAAAGAATAAAAACTTGATTCTTTACACTCTTCATAGGTATCAAGTCCCCATTTATTAATTCCAAAAATATGTGGGCCTCACATATTTCACTCTTATTCTCCGTTATACTTTAACAAATAAACGCCATCAATTAATTTTATTATTGATTCAAATTTTCTAATTCTACAAGTAAAGACACCATTAAATTATATTCTAATTACTAAAACTTGACTTTTTGACATTTAGTGAAGCCTTTGGAAGACAAGGAACTTTTTGCGGAAAAGTTAATGGGTCAGAAAAATGACCTTAATGTTTAATAAGCCCTCTTCGCTTCTGCTGATGAACCCGGACATTCACAAGAAGATCCTAGTTCTCATCCTCAATGGCAAACCAATTTGAGTTATCCATCTTTGTTCAGTACATTGATGAAGTCTAGAAGGACATGGCTCCAGGACTCCCCTCTGATCCTTAGTGAAGAGTTGAAGCTATGTTTTGGGTCAATTTTATTGATAAAAAGGTAACTTAGTTGTTGATTTTTTGAAGTATGTTTATGGTAGTTTTATTTATTTGAGATTTAATTGTGAATTCAAGTAGATGTCATGGATTTATTGTATGATTACAAATAAGAATTGTTTGCTATGAACTGAGGGGGGAAAAATGCCCCCACAAAGAAGATTTTGGTTTGATTGGACTACAATTCAAATACTGCTAAACTTTAGTAGGCTGTAGCATAAAATCGCTAAAACTGAGAGGCCAACTATAAGGATTATAATGGAAATACTGAAAACTAGAGTGGTTGACTATTTGAAGTTAACATATAGCTTCAATTGAAAGTAGCAGCCTTTTTAGGGATCAAGTACTGTCAAGCTTTAGTGATTGCATGAGTTTGTTAATAAGAGGGAAAAAAAATAGACTGAATAATTATAGGTGCTGTCAAAGAAATTTTTTTTTAAAAAAAACAAAAGGTTAGGAGAAATAATAATAATCATCATTATTACAAAAAAGTAGGTCAAATATTATAAAATTTCAATTCAATCCTTTATTTTTTCTAGGCCTTTTTTGGCTTACACATAGTTTCACCATTGGCTGTAAGCCTGTAACAAACTTGTCGCTGGTTTTGTTTTTTTGAGATAGATGCTGAAACTGAATGTGTTAAATTTTCTCCATTTCGAAGAAATTTTCTGATACAAATACTGAAAGTAAATTGCAGATGGCCGTTACTTTGAGGAAGATATGGACCACAAAGGGAGAAGAGCTAGAGGAAGCAAAGAAGGAGTTCTTTGAAGTTTTGAAGACCTTCGAAGGGAAGCTTGGAGACGATCCTTATTTTGGAGGAGACAAATTTGGGTATGTGGATTTGCGTTTGATCCTGCTCTATTGTTGGTTTTATTTGTATGAGATATTTGGAAAGTTCAGCGTTGAGTCCCGAGTGCCCCAACTTCATTGCTTGGGCAAAGAGATGCGCGCAGAGAGAGACTGCTGCCAAGGCACTTCTTGACGAGAAGAAAGTGTATGAACTTGTGTAAGTGTTGAGGGAAAAGTATGGAGTGCCTCAAAAGGGACGTTGCTCGTAAGTAAGAAAAGTCAAGTAGCAAAATCGTGTATCGGGTTTGGTTGTACCTGTACTGCTCTCTGAGAGATGCTTTTGTAATTTTCCATTCTGAAAAGAAAACTACGATAAAGGACAATTAATTTTGTCCCCTACTAGTAGTACTGTATCTTGTTTTTTCTTGAGATCCTTTTATGGTCAGACAATCTAACAGCCATTATGAGCTAAAGTTTCTCCTTGTATTTTTTTAATTTTTTTGAGTGTTGCTTAATGGCGAGATGGATGCGAGAGGAACGAGTGAAACAGCAGCACCATGCTGCCGTTTTTGTGCCTACTCTCTCTCTTCATTTTATTATTTAAAAAACTAAATAATAAAAAAAAAAATCAAGAGAGAAATCCAAACAAAATCCAAAAAGCTGCGTATCAACTTATCCCCATCTTCGTTAATCCTCATCGTCGTCACTGGAGGCATTTTCCCTCTCTTAGAACGACAGACGACAAAACAAAGCATTTTCCCTCTGCCGAACGGTAGACCGCAGGACAAACCTGTTAAGAAAATATGCTGAGGTGGATTGCAGTATCAGCTGCTGAGTCAGAATTAGTTAGTTGCCAAGCTGGAATGCAAGTCAGCTCTTGAAGTTGTTACAAGTTCCCGCTCAAAGTTTGTTATAATCGTTTTAAGCTTTCAGCCCATGCTTTGCATGCTGTGGAAGCATCTAGATTCAGATATAAATACTCTTGTTACTCTTTGGTCAATTATATTAAGTTCAGATTAATAAAAAGCATCAATTTTCAGTTACTGGATTCTCGTTTTCTCTTCCTTTCTCATTCAACATTTTCCTTCATTTTCTTATTAACCAAACAGAGCAAACTATTCTAACATGGTATCAGAGCTAGATCTTTAATCACTTTAATGGCGTGGACAAGTTCAAATTCACAGTCTAACACTACAAATCACCTTTACAAATCCCATAAAGCTAGATCGTACTACTTACACAATCTGGAAGCAGCAAGTACTCTCTTCAATTCGTGGAAATGGCCTCGAAGGTTACATCAATGGCTCTAACAACTGTCCTGATCAATACCTGCCTTCTGAATCCAGATCTGCTAGTCCATCAAGAATAGAGAATCCTGAATTTGGTGTATGGAAGCGTCAAGATCAGCTCCTTCTTAGCTGGCTCATGTCTTCAATGAGTATTGACATACTTAGCCTATTGGTAAGCTCTTAAACCTCCTGTGAACTCTGAAAAAATCTGGAAAAACAGTTCGGATCTGAATCTATGGCAAAGAAAGTTCATCTGAAAATGCTTCTTAGTAATTTGAAGAAATGATCGTTCTCAATGACTGATTATTTTACGAAACTCAAAACTGTAACTGATAGTCTTGCATTAGCTGGTAGTCCTGTGAGTGATAAGATCAGTGAAACTGATCTTATCACTCATCTTATCTCTGGTTTGGATCACTTTTATTATCCAGTTGTAGTGTACATTGAGGCAAATATGTTAAGTATGGATCTAAGTGAAGCATATGCTATGCTATTAACACATGAAGCTAGACTTGAGAATAACAGGATCAATGAGCATAAAGAAGTGAAAAGCAATTATGCAGCAAATGTAGCTCAAATTGGACATTATCAGAAGAAATGTGGTAATCCTAACAATTCTCAAGGAAACTGGAGCTGGAACAGTAATTCTCAAGGCAACTGGAACTGGAACAGAAGCAATGGTACTAACTGGAATGGCAATGGTGGAAGAAGTGGTTATGTTGGAAATGGAAGGGGAAACTTTCAAGGTCAGAATCCAGGCAGAGGTAATAACTGGAATGCTAATCTCAGGGGTGGATTCAATAATGGCCATGGTAGAGGAGGCTTTGGTCCTGGTGCTTATGGTAGAGGTAGTCATAACTCCACTGGTGTTGTTTGTCAAATTTGCTTCAAATATAACCATACTGCTGCTGAGTGCAGAAATAGATTCAACGTGAACTTCATTCCAAATTATCAGCCTCAGAATCCTTTTCCAGGTCAACATCAGGGACCAAGAGCAGCCTATATGATGACAACTGAGGGAGCAGCAGATCAAGGCTGGTATCTCGATAGTGGAGCAACTCATCACCTCACAAACTCTGTGCAGAACTTGAATGATGGTAAATACTACTTAGGCTCAAACTCCTTACTTGTAGGAAATGGTCAAGGCTTACAAATCACACATGTTGGTTATACATGCTTTTATACTTCTGTTGGTTCATATCTTCATCTTCAAGACATACTATGTGTTCCTAAAATCACCAAAAATTTGATCAGTGTTTCCAAACTTCTTGCTGACAACAATATTACAGTTGAATTTGTCTCTGATGTTTGTTTTGTTAAGGACAAAGTGAAGGGAACACTGCTGGCTCAGGGGATTGCTAAGGGTGGTCTTTACAAGCTACTGTCATCTGAAGACCAAGTTATCTCTTCCAACATTTCCATCTTCAATCCAATTTCTATGGTGTCAGTTTTATATTCTAATGTTAGTATCCCTCCTACCAAAACGTGTCATAGTTCAGTATCTTTCAATAACAAGTCTGTCACTCCTGTAAGCTCTTATATTGCAAAAAATGTCTCTGCAAATTTGATGCATAACAGATTTGGTCATCCAAGCAAACATGTTCTTCAAACCATTATAAAGAATGCATGTATGTCATCAACTTACAATAATAACCAATCATTTGAGTTTTGTAATGCCTGTCAGCTTGGGAATTTACATAAACTTCACTTTTCTATCTCTGAAATCAAAACCAAACATCCTTTAGAACTAATACATACAGACCTCTGGGGGCCAGCACCAAATATGTCCAGAGATGGATATAAATATTACATCTCATTTGTTGATGATTATACTAGATATAGTTGGCTTTTTCCTCTTATTTTAAAATCTGATGCCTTGGAAATCTTCAAAAATTTCAAACTTCTGGTTAAGAAACAGTTCAATACATCTATTAAAATCATGCAATCTGATATGGGGGGAGAATTCATGGTTTTCAACACATTTCTTAAGAAAGAAGGCATCCAGTTCAGGCATAGTTGCCCTCATTCACATCATTAGAATGGTGTTGTTGAACGTAAGCACAGGCACATTGTTGAAACTGGCTTGACTCTTCTTGCACAAGCTGGTATGCCTTTATCCTTCTGGTGGGAAGCATTTCACACTGCATCATTTCTTATAAACAGAATGCCCACAGCAGTCCTTAATAATATGTCACCTTATCAAAGGCTTCATCATCAACCACCAGATTATCAGTTTCTTAAGGTGTTTGGTTGCACTTGTTACCCACTTTTGAGACCTTATAATTCTCACAAGCTTGACTTTCATTCTCAGAAGTGTCTGTTTCTGGGTTACAGCCCTCTTCACAAAGGTTATAAATGTTTATCTAAATTAGGGAGAGTCTATATTGCTGTTCATGTTCATTTCAATGAGTCTGAGTTTCCTTATTCAGAGTTGTTTCCTTCTCCTGCTACTTCTTCCTCTTCAACTTCAGTCACTCAAACCAGTTCAGCTCCATCACTTTGTATTCTGCATGACAGTAGCTCATATCAGACACCTGATGCATCACCTTTTCCAACAGAGTTACCAGCACCAGGTTCTTCAACCTCACCTTCACATTCCATATCATCTTCTCAATCTCAGTCTCAACACACCTCATTGCCTCAACAACCTCAATTCTCACAGTCACCTTCCCTATCTTCTGATCCTCACCAACCTATCAACCAACATCCTATGATTACACGAGCCAAATCTGGCATTTTCAAACCCAAAACTTACCTTACTGCTACACAACAGTATGAGCCTACAGGTGTTAAGGAGGCCCTAGCAGATCCACAATGGCATATGCCCATGCAAGATGAGTTCTCTGCCTTATAACAGAACAATACCTGGACTTTAGTACCAGCAGAGGCAGCAACCAAGATTGTAGGTAACAAATGGGTGTTTCGGGTCAAGTATAATCCAGATGGGAGCATTTCCAAGTACAAGGCAAGGTTAGTTGCTAAAGGATTTCATCAGACATATGGTATAGATTTCTTTGAAACCTTTAGTCCTGTTGTTAAACCTTGCACTGTCAGGATCATCTTAAACCTTGCTGTCATGCATCACTAGTCAATTAGGTAGTTAGATGTGAACAATGCATTTCTAAATGGAGTATTAACAGAGGATGTGTATATGCATCAACCTGGGGGATTCATTAATCCACATCATCCTTCATATGTGTGTAAGCTGAATAAAGCCTTATATGGCCTTAAACAAGCTCCAAGAGCATGGTATGACAGGCTGAAGAATTCATTGCTGGAGCAGGGTTTTCAATCTTCAAAGTCTGACACTTCTTTATTCTTCCAGCACTTTGGGAAAGAACTTGTACTGATTCTTATCTATGTAGATGACATTCTTGTTACTGGCTCAAATCCAACTCTCATAGAAAGTGTCATCAAGCATCTTGGTTCTGAATTTGCTCTCAAAGATCTTGGAGAGTTTAACTACTTCCTTGGCATAGAAGTTACTCCATCTGTTGAAGGGTTGCATTTGTCTCAAACCAAGTATATTGGTGACATCCTGAGCAAAGCCAATATGCTTAACAGTAAAAGCTGCATGACTCCTATGAGTGTTACCGAGAAACTGAAGAAAGATTTGGGCAGCACATTTGAAAATCCTTCTCTCTACAGGAGTATTATTGGTTCTCTTCAATATGTCACTTTAACCAGGCCTGAAATAGCATTCACTGTCAACAAACTTAGCCAATTTCTAGCAGCCCCGACTGTTCTACATTGGCAGGCCTGTAAGAGAGTGCTAAGATATCTTCAGGGCACTGCACATTTTGGTCTTCAATTCTTTCATACAGGCTCTCTTAATCTGACAGCTTATTCAGATGCAGATTGGGGATCCGATCCAGATGACAGGAGATCTATAGGAGGGTATTGTGTGTTTCTTGGATCCAATCTTGTAAGTTGGTCTTCAAAGAAACAAACTCTTGTATCTCGATCCACTGCTGAATCAGAATATCGAGCCCTTGCTTTTGCAACCTCTGAAGTGTTGTGGATAACATATCTGTTGCAAGAGCTGAGAGTGCAGCTATCTACTGCTCCAGTATTGTATTGTGATAATAAAAGTGCAGAAGCCTTAGCTAGTAATCCAAAATATCATACAAGAACTAAGCATATTGAGCTGGATATTCACTTTGTCAGGGAGCATGTGGCCAAGCAAGAATTGGTTATTAAACATGTCTCAAGCTCTGCTCAACTTGCTGACATTCTTACTAAGCCTCTTTCATTCGATCATTTTGCTTACATGAGAACTAAGCTCAATGTCTTTCCAAGACCTTGAGCTTAAGGGGGAATGTTAAGAAAATATGCTGAGGTGGATTGCAGTATCAGCTGCTGAGTCAGAATTAGTTAGTTGCCAAGCTGGAATGCAAGTCAGCTCTTGAAGTTGTTACAAGTTCCCGCTCAAAGTTTGTTATAATCGTTTTAAGCTTTCAGCCCATGCTTTGCATGCTGTGGAAGCATCTAGATTCAGATATAAATACTCTTGTTACTCTTTGGTCAATTGTATTAAGTTCAGATTAATAAAAAGCATCAATTTTCAGTTACTGGATTCTCGTTTTCTCTTCCTTTCTCATTCAACATTTTCCTTCATTTTCTTATTAACCAAACAGAGCAAACTATTCTAACAAAACCAACACACCCCCACGAACGTAGTTGCATCTTATCACAATGTTGCTCTCAACACCCAACGACAACGCTTACAAATGAATAGAGCCATCGCCGACGACATGATTGCTGCCACCATGCCAATGCATCAAGCCAACACGGTCATTGCCAAAGTTCCCATTTAATGATCTCTCTCTCTCACTCGACATGATCAAATTTGCGCAAAATAATTGAAAATAAAAAATTTCAATTCTGTAAGTGTCGTTTTTGATAAATGATAATTCTGTACAAAATTTTGAATTTTGTGATTTATGATAAGTTTTTGTATGACAATTTGATTTGGGAAAAATTAATTTTGTATGCCGAAACAGCAATTCGATTGTTCCAGCATATTATTTTTGCACGTGAGGTTGCCTTTTTAGTGAGTAATGCTTCATTCTTAGCTGTTTTGGTTTTGGCTGATTTAGAATTTTTTTTAATTTAAATTTTTAGAAACTTAATGCATTAAATTTTTCCAGGACAAAAATTTTGTAAAAATTTATAATAACTTATTCTTAATAATTAATTATTTTGTAAAAATATAAAATTTGGAAAATGAGCATGCAATCGAAGATGTGCAACCGAAAATATATGAGCCAACTCTTGGAATGTTATTTAATAGTCATGAGAAAATGTTTGAGCTTGACAAAGTCTATGGTAAACAAGAAAGGTTTCCTATGAAAATTTTGACTAGTAAGAAAGGGAGTGATAGGATTGTAAAATATGCGATATTTGCATGTGGCTGTAGCAGCAAGTCAAAAAATAAATCCACTAATGTGTTGAAGTCGAAACCTATTGTGAAAAGTAGTTGCGAAGCTAAAAATTAGAGGTTTTCTAAATGAAGATGAAAAATGGGTTCTCAAGTTTTAAACCTTCAACACAATCACAGATTGAGTCTAGACAAAGCTAGTTATTTCCCTTACAATCGCAAAATTAGAGCAAGTGCAAATAAGCGTATTGAAATAAATGATTATGTAAGATTAACATTGCCCAAATTTTAATTCTATTATTATTGAATCTGGTGGGATGAAAATGTTTTATTCTTAGAAAAAGATTGTAGAAATCTTGTTGACAAAGCATAATGATTACAGCTTAGAGAAGAAGATCATATGCCAATTCTAAAGTACTTATAGAAAAAGCAAGCAGAATACAATTGGTTTTTTAAGCAATGATTTAAATGAGTAGGATCGAATAAATAATATATTTTGGGTAGATTCGAGTACTATGGCAGCTTACAAATATTTTGGAGACGCATCACATTTGACACCATATATCTTACCAACAAGTATGACATGCCATTCACTTCCTTTGTCGAAGTTAATCATCGTGGCCAGTCTATTTTATTAGGATGGGGATTGATTTCACATAAGGATACGAAGACATTTACGTGGTTATTTGAGATGTAGCTATCAATGCATGTCTGGTTCTCCTCATATTGGTGTTATTACAGACTAAAACAAAGCAATGCAAAAGGCAAAGAATGTTTTTCCTATGGCTAGGCATCGATGGTGTTTGTGGCATATAATGAACAAGGTGCCTGAGAAGTTAGGGGCTTTCAAGGAATGTGGAAGTATTATTTCTTCTTTGCTTTCTGCTGTTTATGATTCGTTGAGCTCTACTATGTTTGAGGAAGCTTGGCATGACATGATTATGAAATATGATTTATAGGATAATGATTGGTTAAATGGTTTATGCGATGAGAGGCATCGATGGGTCCATGCTATTTGAAAGACAGTTTTTGGACAGGAATGTTAACAATTGAGTGAAGTGAAAGTATGAATGCATTTTTTGATGGGTTTTAACTTAAAAATAAATTTAAAGCAATTTGTAAAGGAACCAAATAGAATATCTAGCCTAGCACTTTCTAGCTTGCAACTATATATATGGTTAAATGTAATATATTATTCAGCTGGGTTTGTAATTTTAAAGAAAGATATAAAGGAAGAAGATAGGTCTTAATTTTATTGATTCATGAGTACACAAATTTAATTTATACAAAGATTGAAAACATATACGAGAAATATCGACGAACAGCTGGTGTACAACACGCAACTCCACAGAGTGCCTGCACTGTTGCCGCCGGAATGGCTTCGCCGGCCGCGGGTGGTGGTCCCCAGCCACCACCGGCGCACCCCCCCACTGCCGGCCACCTCCCCCAGCCTGAGCAA
This sequence comes from Murraya paniculata, assembly GCA_030449075.1. Classification (NCBI taxonomy): domain Eukaryota; kingdom Viridiplantae; phylum Streptophyta; class Magnoliopsida; order Sapindales; family Rutaceae; genus Murraya; species Murraya paniculata. Next base: position 408,843 of record JAEVFN010000059.1, on the reverse strand, counting down.
TCCCTCCACCAGCCCCCCCGTGCACCACGACGATCCTCGCGTACACGGGTCCCCTCCAAACGAATCGGGTCTCCGGCGCCTCTAACCGCCGTCGCGACCAGCAGCAGCATGCCCCACCTTGACGCCGTTCCCACCGGCAACTCGCTCGTGGCTCCCCACCTCACGAAACCCGCAACGCATGAAACCCGTGAAACCCGTGACGAAGCCACGCGCAACACGGGTCCCTCCCCGTCCACTGCCGCCTCCTGCATGGCGGGCTGTGACGGTCCCCACCGACCCCCTCAGGTCCCCGCGACCCTGCCTGACGCAGATCCGGCCTCCGGACAGCCGCCACAACCTCCGCTGCCCACCATTGCACGTGTTTTCTCCCGGGACACAAGCACTGCCGCGGCAACTACGGCCACCCAACCGGCTGCAGGTGACACCCCCCAGCCACCCGTGCCCTCCCCTGCCGCAGACCTACCATCCCGGCCACCCCAGCAGCCCGTGTCTAGCCAAACAATATCAGCTCCAGAAAACCCTAGCCGCCTCATGCATCCAACTCACGCGTTATTGGCCGCCGCGTGTGGTATCATGCCCACTGATTCCAACCAGTCCAGCCACGTCGCAGGCGTCTCCAAGCTAACATTGGCTCCCATACCACAGGTCCATGTAGCCTCGGATGAGCCACAAGGCCCATCTTCCCCTCACTGCTCACAACATGCCACCACACACCAAACTAAGCCCACAAACCCACCCACACAGCCTGACCTACCTAGGCCGAGCCTTGAGCCCAATAATCCCTCTCAACTCCCCACGTCACAGCCCCATGCTCAGCTTGGGGTGACTCCCTCCAACCAGCCTCCTCCGAACTCATCTCATGACCCACAATGCCCTACATTACCTACTCCTCAGGTTGTTACGGCTAGTGCCCCTCACCGTCCAGTCAACCATGCAACCCGTAACCAACCTCCCCCTTCTAAGCCATCATTTGCCTCCGTTTTGAACCCAGTATCCATCCTTAACCCAACAGCCCCCCCTAGGCCTCATAAGTCATTCCTTGATGCAGTTACGGGTTCTACAGAACCCACAATACCGGTTAAGCCGACTTCCCTATATCGTGGCGAGCCCGCCATCCATTTTACAGCAGCGGAAATACAAGCCATGGCTAAACCATTTACATTAGCTCTCGTCGGTAAGTTCTCCTTTGGGCGGCCTTCTATGGACATTATTCGGAGATTTTTTGTTACCCTGGGTTTGAAAGGAAGTTGTCAAGTCTCCTTACTTGACAACCGGCATGTGTTGATCAAACTCTCTTTGGAAGAAGATTATTCGCGTGTTTGGGTGCGCCAGACTTGGTATGTTAATGGTCGAGGCATGCGCATCTTTAAGTGGAGCACTGATTTCCGCTGTTCGGAGGAGTCCCCTATTTTTCCGGTATGGGTATCCCTTCCATATTTGCCTGTTCATTTTATCCATTGTAAATCTGCCTTGTTTTCTATTGCTTCTGCTATTGGCACCCCATTACGAGTTGATCATGCCACGGCCTCGGTTAATCGGCCATCGGTAGCTCGAGTTCTGGTAGAGTATGATGTTTCGAAGCCACTATTGCCTCGTATATGGATTGGAGAGGGGGATTCCGGATTTTGGCAGGACGTTATCTTTGAGCGGGTCCCAGCTTATTGTTCCTCGTGCAGGCATCTTGGTCACTCTGCGGATTCCTGCTACGTTGCTAATCCCGGGCTTCGTAAGCCCACGCAGCCTGTTGGTGAGACCCAGACACATGATCAGGGCCCATTAGGAGTTGCAGCACCTGCTCCTGATCACCAGCCTCCTGTGACTCAGGGTCAGCTTTCGGCCTCTATGGCTCCCGTTGCGACTGTTGATCCAGGGATGGGTGTATCTGTGGGTGAACCGATCCGACCTTCTTCGGGAGGTCTGCCTACCGCCGCTATTCGCTCCCCGGCTATGGGTATTCACTCTCCTCCTCCAAACCTCCCATCTCAATCAGACGATGAGTTTAGCTCCGCGGACAATTCTGTAGCTGATGAGTACTTTGCTTCTGAGCCTGAGGGTATCGAGGGGCATCATCGTGACTTCAGTATTGCTGGCCCGCACTCCTCCCGTTCTAGGAAAGGTCGTAAGCACCGCAAGCGACGTTCTGGGCGTTCGCATTGATGATTTCGCATTTATATTTTTTGTTCTTTGTTCTTTTTCTTCTACTTGGAGGTTTTGGTTTAGGTCCCCCTCCATATATTTTTTTCATTTTATTTTAATAATCTACAGGTAAGGGGGTCCCGCCTAACCCCCCCACCCTTGGGTGGTTTTTAAATAAAAAAAAAAAAAAAGCAATTTGTAAAGCAATATAAAAATGTGTTGAGAAGAAAAGCTGAATTAGAATAGCAAGTAAATGCCAAATGTTTCAGCAAAAAGACTCTATGTGTAACAATATATGAGATAGAGAAGCAAGTTAAAGAGGTGTAAACCATTTCTAAGTTTAAGAAATTGCAAAAAGAATTAACTATACTGATGTATTGTGATATATTGGATTCTATGGGATCAGTATATGAAATCAGTCAATCATATGGGCAAGCTAAGAAAAGAATCTTTGAGGTTGTTTTTGAAGAAGCTGAGTGTGAAGTTAGCTATATTTGCTCAAAGTTTCAATTCAAGGGGATTCTTTCTAGACATGCCTTGCAGTGCTAATACATAACAGTGTTGAATTACTTTAAAAAATATACATTTATCAAGGTGGAGGAAAGATGTAAGGAGATGCTATAGTAGGGTGAAAGTTAATTATGGTGTGCAGAAGATATCCATTCAGCATAAGAGATATGACAAAATATGCATTGCTTTCACTAAGCTTGGAAACATAGCTGTTGATAATGAAAGCAGTTACAAACTTGGATTGGGTTAGATTGATAAAACAATGAAAGATCTGCCCAAGCAAATTCGTTGTGGAAATGTGGAGACAACTGTTAGTAGTGAAGTAAGTTGTAGCAGCAACAATGTTAAACGTGTAATGAATGATCCAATAGTGGCACGTCATAAACTTGTAATGAATGATCCAGAAGTGGCCATCCTCTTTATTTAAGGAAACAATCTTTAATTCGTAAGAAACCCACACAAAGGAACAAGACTGCACAAAATCCAAGGTTTGTTCAAATACAAATATAAGTTTTCTAATTTCATTTAGTCTTTGTTTAATTGTTTGTCATAATTTTATAAGATTTCCAAGAAAATGCTCAATCTTCTTACAAAGTGCCTAATGAAATCTCCACATAAGAGAGCAACATGGCCATGGTAAGTTTGTGAATTTTTATTTTAAACTTTCTTTTTTAAAATTTTGAAGATACATAACTAAGTGTATTATTAAGCATACGTAGGTGTTATAGGAAGGAAGCATTGCTAATCCAAATCTCAACTAATATAGGACTTTAGGCTATTATAATGTAGGAATTAAATTTTAAAAATTTTTAATATGGATTTTACATATATTATTTTATTTGCTTAGGTACCTATATATCCATCCCAAGTTGGGGGAAATAATATTTATCAGTTATTTCTTTATAATTGCCACACAGTAAGTTGTCATCTTAAAATCATAATTTCTTCATGTATATTTATATTTTTAAATTTCTAAAATGTGATATGATTATTTTTTTTCGTGTATTATAGTAACCAGTCCCATCATATGCTTTACTCTTTACACTCGCATTATTCTTCTCCTTTAATGACCTATGAAGGATCTAAAAATGAGAATTTCCAAGTGTAATGAAGGTAACAATAACTGTGATTAATGTTTGACTTCTATTCTATTTAGTTTTTTTCTCTATCATTTCGTTTCGATTTGGCTTAAAACGACAAATTGTAGTGATGAATCAATGATACATGAATATTATGTTTTTGTTGACATCAATCATTGCACTATTGTTTTTTTTTTATTATTATTTTGGATAACTTTTGTTGGTCCGATGGGTTTTTTTAATAATTTTGGATGACATTTTTTTGATAATTTTATATAACATAAATCATTGCAATTTGAATGTGCTTATACTCATTGTATGCTATTTTGGGATCCAATAAAGATTTATAAGATTATTTTAATTCTTCCAACATTAAAACAACAGTTTGAATCTAACTTCAAACTCAATAAAGTGAAATAATTCAGAAGCTTATATTTCAAAGGAAAATGCTATTATGTATATCTATAAGTCTTTTTCCAGTATATAATATAAATTGAAACAATTTAAAAATAACACTTGAATATAAAATATAGTACAACAATCACAAGTATTCTAATGAAATCATATTCTGATGTTTGTCTCCTTTAAAGTTTGTCGTCAAACAATCTCCTCTACACTTCACATTTTTACATATGCTCAAGTTCTTTATGAAACAATTGAAATTTAATGGATAAACATTCAATCTCTAATGGCAACTTTCTAACTTTCTCCACTAACAAGTTAATTTTCTCTTCGCTAGGGTTATGGTCTTTTGCCCATTGAAAGTCCTTACATCCTCTACATTTCCAAAATTTGTGATTTGGATTCTTAGTTCTACGTGACGTTAACAACTCCTTTTGATCACCACATTGGTTATTTATTTTCAATGAGTTTTGAATTTACTTATGCTAGATGACATTGTCATTAATAGACTACTGGAACTGTAAAAAAAAAAAGAAAAAGAAAAAACAGAGCATTAAAACACAGAGTACTCTACAACAACTCAAACAAAACACTTTCCATTTTATTTTTCATCAAAACCTAGCACAAAAAACACAAGCATCATGCAAGATCCTATTCTAGCTAGGAACAATTCTATAGAATAACAGACTGCAAAAAATAAGCAATTTAATTTGCAAATAAATGGCAACAAATATAAGAGAGACAAATGAATATTTACATGAACACAAATTTCTGAATGAACTGTATGTAGCTGGAGCCAAACTCTCTGACTTGTGTCAATACGATAACAAATCTTCTAACCTAGACTCAAGAGGAATATTTCAATTCTTTTCGTTTTGTTTTTCCAGATTCCAGAAAAGATTGATCACGATTGCCCATAACGCCATCAAAATATATAACTCATTAGCTTTGGTAGTGAAAACATATTACATTATTCAAAGTAATTAAGTAAGCCCCTTGAAGAATCAACAAGCTCCTTTGCACAAGTAGACTCAGCTGCCATTTGACATACTACGTTCAACTAATATAAAAAGTAAAAAGTAATGGAAACAACATAAAACAAACAAATTGGTCAATGATGTATACGCCTCACAACTACGATAGCTGCACATTCCAATAAATTGATTAGAAAATTAAAAATTTTATACAGAATTATCATTTATCAAAAAGCACGCAGAATTGAAATTTTTTATTTTCAATTATTTTGCACAAATTTGATTATGTACAAGTGAGTGAAAAAGAGATCATTAAATGGGACCTTTGAGTTCTACAGCATTTTAGAACTACACCATTGGTTTAATAGCAGGAGAAGGGTGAAATCCAAGTTTTTATTCATTCAATTTAAATAAAAAAAAAATTGAAACAGAGAGCAATTTGAAATTGAAATAATTTTATTCATTGAGGAAGTTAAAAAGAACAAACAATTGGAAGACAGTTTACGATTCCATAATTTCCAAGCTTTTTAAGCACCATACCATGCCATGCCGAAGAAGATAATGGAGATCCAGGAAGTGTTCATAGCAAAACAATTAAAATGGAATCCACTCATATTAAAGAAGGAATGGTTTCTTCAATTTCGGTTTTGGCTATTGCTTTTACCAGCGATGCAGCTGCACATAATGGAACCATGGCTGTGATGGTTAAAAAAAAACAGCATGGCTAGAACTGATGATGATAAACCCTTAATAAGAAAGAGAGAGATATATTGGAGATTACCAAAGTTTTTTTTTTTAACGCGGATTTTTTAAGTTTTATACAGTAAAGTCTACAAAAAAGGATTAAAAATATAATAAGGATAAAATGAAGATTAAATAGGGAATGAGAGATAAAATTTATTTAAAAATTTTCAATAGAGGTAATTGAGAAGTAGACACTTGGTGTGATAAAATGAGAAGGTCATACATTACCACGGAAGATGTGTCTTGTCTCCATTTAATTGGGCCATAAATTGGTAAAATGCAAATGGATAAGGTGAGAGGTATTTATTATTTTTCACTCTATATATGTCGGTGTGTAATATTAATTTGAGCTATTTCTGGTTAAACAACTTTCATAATTTTCTAACAAGCAGTTGCATATTAAAAACGGAGATAGATTATTGAGCTACCCCTAGGAACTTAGTCAAATGGTTTTCAAGTAATTTAATTTATTTGATTGGTTACTTGAGTTTGAATCTTATAGAAATTAAAGGCCAAAAATTACATAATAGAAATGGAGATAGATTATTGAGCTACCCCTAGGAATTTGGTCGAATGGTTTTCAAGTAATTTAATTTATTTGATTGGTTACTTAAGTTTGAATCTTATAGAAATTAAGGGCTAAAAATTAATTTATACTTTGTCTCCGACTCTCTACTTTTGAAGCCTTTTAGGCTAGCCTAAAATATATGATAGCCAAACAAAATATAAATGTGTCGATAAATAAATGTAAAGAGAAGAGGACAAAATAATTTACATAGTTCAGTTCAGCTTAAAGTCTACGTCGCGGGCAAAGATTGGAAAGTAATTTTACGAACAACTAGGAGTTAAAAAATTGGGAACTACTCTCCCAATAACCCAATACACCCAAATGGATCCGCTTAAAAATCCAAGGGAATACTCTCTCTACACTCTTGAAGAGCTCACTTGGAAATGCTCTCAACTCTCACAATTTGGGATGCCCATGTTCTCAAGAAAAAAGCTCTATTTATAGGCTAGCCACCATTTTATTGAGTAAATCCTGACAAAAAGGTGCATAAATTGCCATTCTTTAAATTTTTCGTCATGTGGAGATAGCAGCTTGCATTGCATGCATTAAACCATGAACATTTTGTAAGCAATTTGCATATGCAATTTGCTGCCACCTTCAATTTTCACTAGCATCACCATATAACATTTAATTGCATGAACAAAATTGTCAAAAAATTTTACTATTTTTTCTTTATGCGTTTACCGATCAATTACTTGGCAGTCTATCTTTTGTAATTTACCGTATTCAAGTCGATATTTCAACAATTTTCAATCTTAACTTGAATACTACTATACTCCCTGTACATCAAATCATTCTCCAACTTAACTTGAATACTACTAAACTCCCTATACATCAAATCATCCTCTAATCGCTACTTCATCACTATTTTAAACTTGTAGGATATTGATCAAGTTTACACAATGCCCAAACTTGATCGCTGTCACCACCTTGGTCAACATGTTTGTGAGATTCCCTGCAATCTTGATTTTTTGAAGAAAAATCTTCCCTCATCAACATTCCCTCATCAACAATCTCCCACATAAAGTGAAATTATACATCAATACGTTTCATACGTGCATGATAAACTTAATATTTTGCTAAGTGAATAGTACTTTAACTATCGTAATACACATTAATTTGCTCCTATACCAATCCCTAGTTTTCAAGCAAGTTTTATAACCAAATAGCCTCGTTAACAGCTTCTGTGGTTGCCATGTACTCGGCCTCTATGGTCGACTGAGCAATTGTAGACTATAATGTAAACTTCCAACTTATTTTGCATCCATCGAAGAAGATAGTTTTGCAGAAAGCTTGCCAATATAGCTTGCATTTTACAGCTTGCCAATACCCTTTACTAGGATTATGCATATACCTGCTCGCCATACGAAATGCTTATCAAGCCTTGTACACACCATTTCATACATCAAGCTACATACTGAATTTAAATATGAAACTTGTACTATATATTTTCATTTTGCATTTGTCGAAAGAGAGAGTTTTTGTAGAAAGCTTAAAATGAGAAGTCAACAAGGCACTCATAGGTTTTACTGCTTAGTCATGCCAAATTACTATAGTCCTTTCTTTAAATACTGCTTCTGAGACAAGATGACTCTGCCATGAGCTCTGTCTCTGCATATCTCTATGCCAAGAGTCATCCGAACTTCGCCCAAATCTTTAAATCTTTAACTTTTTAATCTCATCTTTATACTTAGATGTTATTTGTATCTCATCAACATCCCAAGAGCAAGTATATGAAAGATCCATCTTGTAGCTTGTGAAAATAGACACAATGATCAAATTTGTTTCGCGTCTACTCATGCCCTTTCGTGAACCGATCAAATCGCTTGTACCTGCATTGGAGATTATTTCAATCCATAAAGTGACTTTGTCAGTTTGGAAACCTAATTTTTTTTCCTAGAAACCTTGAATCCATCTAGCTGAGTCATGTAGATTTCCTCTTCTAAATCACCACGTAAGAATGTGGTTTTCACATCAAGCTGAACTAATTCAAGATTAAATTGCATAGCCATGGCTAGAAAAATTCGAATGGAATCTTTACAACCGGAGAAAATATTTTATTATAGTCTAATCCTTCCTCTGAATGTAACCCTTTATTAGCAATCTAGCCTTGTATTGAATTTTATTTTTATAAGGAAATCAGTCTTTCTTTGCATATACCCACAAGCACCTATTTGCTAACTTTTCCTTGGGCAGCGTAACTAACCCCCAAGTTTCATTCTTATGAAGAGACTGCATTTTTTTCATCCATTGCTCACTTCCAATGTACACTTTCAGGGTTACTTATTGCTTTTTTGTATGTGGAACGGACATTATCATTTATAATTGGAAGCACATAGGCCACCAAATCAACATAGCAAGTACGCTTACGAATTTCTTTTTGTGGCATTCTATATCCAATTGAATCATGTTGTTGTAAAGGTTCTTAGGTCAGAACATTTTCTTTGTGTTAAATTGATAGAGAGTTATTATCTATCTCATAAACACAAGCTAGATCAACTTTAATCTTTTCAAACTCCAACTAGTATGTAGTACTACTGGTCTTGTCATCCTTTTGAGAATCTTTTTGTTTTAACATAACAGACTCATCAAAAGTTACATCCTATTAAAATTATCTTTCTTGTAATTGGACATCACAGGCGATATCTTTTTACCCTAGCAGTTATACCAGTGAACAATGATTTTTTTGCCCTTGGGTCTAACTTAGATTCCTTTACATAATAGGTAGTGGAATTAAAGACATGCAAAAAATAATAATCTGTAACAGATTTGCCAGTCCATATCTCTATAGGTGTTTTGCCCCTAATTGCAGCTGATGGCAAATGGTTAATTAGATGGCATGCATATACAGCGACCTTAGCCTAGAACTCCTTGCCCAACCCAACATTGGACATACACTGAACTTTCTTCAGTATAGTCTACTTCATGTGTTCTGCCACCCCATTCTACTGTGCTCACTACCCTTGTCAATTCAAAGTGGTTTAACTTTTTGACCAGTCGAGGTTTCTACCATCTTATTTCATTTTAAAAATGTGCTCCAAACTTCACTCTTATTCTTTAGCAAATAAACCCATATTTTTCTTGAATAATCATCAACAAAAAAATAAAATAGTACATACCTCATAAAGAAGTTACTTTGGTGGGTCCCCTACACACCACTATAAACATAATCTAGAATCCCTTTTTTGTATTGTGTATTGTTATATCCTATCATTTTTAAATATTTTACTCTAGTCTGCTCGCCCAGTTCACAAAAGTCCAATTTGTAAGAATCTACACCTTTTAACAACCCTTGCTTATGTAAACTTTTCAAATCTTTTCACTAGCGTGTCCTAATTGCATATATTATAACTTTGTTACCACTGAATTTGAATGTTTTTCAGAAGCTATCAATGCTGATCCAATAATTGTACTTCCTTGAAAATAGTACAAGTGATTTCTTCTTATGTCTTTTATCATCATCAATGCCCGAGCTACTACTTTCGAAAAATCCATCTCTTAGAGTGATTATAAGTCCTTTAAATTTTAAGATTCCTAATGAGATGATATTTTCTTTATACTTGGCATGTAGCAGACATTTGTCAAGACTTAGATTGATCTGTCATGATTTCTTAATCAGATTGGGTCTATCCTTGTTGTTTTACAAGTATTATGATTGCCAAAAACAACTCCATCATCTAGCTCCTTAAAGCTAGAAAACCAATTCTTGTTAGGACACATATGCTAAGTACGATTCAAATCCAAAATCCACTCATCTAAGTGACATGTCAGCTTCGTGCTAACCAAACTAAAATCTTATTCCCCAGCCTCATGCTCAGCTATGCATGCATTAGAAATAGGCTTGTCTTTATTATTCTTTTGTAGTTTTGGACAATTCTTTCTCTAATGTCCTTTCTCTTGAAAAGAAGCACATTCATCTTTGGTAGGTCTTCCTTTAGACTCACCCTTTTTTTGAAGTATACGATTCTATGAATAACATTTTAGTGTCAATGCTTTTGCTATTGTGTCCTCGTGATAATTTCTATCATTCTTTCTAGTCTCACAGTTATACAAAGCACTGTGTACAACATTATATGTGACTTTATCCCTCCTATGAAGCAAAGTGATGGTGAGGTGGTTATATTCATAAAAAAGGAATTCAATACCAACAATGCCTTAAAGTCTCATCCAAATTTAACAAATCAACTAATATCTTATTGAATGAGTTGTATGGTCATTCATCGACATGCTAATGTATACATGAATCTATAAAGTTTCCTCTTCAAATAAAGCCTATTTTCAAGGCTTTTCATCACGTACTTATCCATAAGCATCTTCCTTAATTTTTTCGCTGATGATTCCTTTATGACAGAGTGCTTTTGATCTTTAGCCATACATAAGCGAATGGTGCCACTTGTCTATTTATTGATCTTTGTCCAATCATTGCCATTCATTTTATCATGTTTTTCTTCAAGACCAAGCTCAACTCTGGCTGATATAAGACATCCGGTACTTCATATTCCGCATACCAAAGTTATTGGTACTGTCAAATTTCTCCACTTCCAACTTTGCATTAGTCATAGTAGTTGTTATTAACAAAGAAGAAGACCCCTCTTTTGCCATCCTTTTTTAGTTACTTAACCCAAATGACCAGTGCCTATGTGCCTATTTGCATAGATAATGTACGAGGGAAGTTTTTATGGTCCCACTTAAAGTCCAAATTCCTTAGGCAATTCTAGCCTTGTTGATAAAACTTTCCTATAAGCACTTATCCATACAGCCATAAAACAGGCTCTGACACTAATTGTTGCAGAAATGTGGGTTAGACAATTATCAACATTGTAATTAATGATTGCGACTTGTGAAGAAATAATAAATGTGGTGATAAGCAAATGCAAAGAAAAATGACATAATAATTTACATGGTTTAACTTAAAGCTTACGTCCACGGGCAATGAGTGGAAGATGATCTTACTAATAAATGGAGTTATAAGATTATGAAGTACTCTAAAAAATCCAATAACCCAATACACCTAAATGGATCTTTTTAACGCTCAAGGGAATGCTCTCTCTACACTTTTAAAGAGCTCACTTCGAAATGCTCTTAACTCTCATAATTTGGGATGCCCAAGCTCGCTGAGAAAAAAAGCCCTATTTTGTAGGCATTTAATTGCTTTTAGCTAATAATTTTGATACAAAATCTGCTGAGACATGCTACTGTTTTGTTAAGAAAATCTTGATAAAAGCTGCATGAATTGCCTTCCCTTAAATTTGCCATCACGTGGAGATAACAACTTGCATTACATGCATTAGAGTCACACACATTTTATCCACAATTTGCATGTGCAATTTGCTACCACATTCAATTTTCAACAACATCACCATATAGCATTTAATTGCATGAACAAAATTGTCAAACAATTTTACCATTTCATTTTCATACTGTTACCACTCAATTACTTGGCCGTTTTTCTTTAATAATTTTCCATACTCAAATTAATATTTCAACATCACTTTTCTATGTTGGAGAGACTTTTTATGTTAAACATGTTGGAGAGACTAAAGGCAAATATTATGACCATAATTATATTACAAACATGCAATAACACAAAGACACACTTCGATGAAGTAACATTAAGCAAACATAATAGTGCATCAAACTGAGGTGATCATCATCAGCCAAGGAGGGTAGCAACCTCAAAATTCTTAGGTGATAGGCGTATTGTTATTTACTAAAGAGTTTATAAAAAGAGATAAGCGAGAGAACAACATAGCAAGGCACTGCAACAAATGTAATTATTGTTGGTTTAAAAAATAGTTCTGCAACGGAAAATATTTGGATTGCAATTCTCATACAATATATAAAATTACCATAATCTAGAAATCGTACTTTTGGTTTTTCGTAGAAGTAATTTAGGCTCTCAAATCACGATCTACACCATCAAGATTATTAGATCACGATCCTTCACCAACAATCTTCGAGATTATGATTTAAGTTTGATTTACACTTGACGTGTGGATGCCTTTATCACTACTGTAAGCAATTAGCAAGAGAAAATTTTTTCTCTCAAGAATAGAGAGAAAAGCTCATTTTTCTCTAATCTATATATTGTGGCTGTCATCTCTATTTTAGAGAAACATGCCTTTTTATATTCCTATTGGTGGAAACCCTCTTTTTTTATCTCACCTTTTTTAATTCTTTTCAATCAAAATATTTGATTTAAATTAAAAATAAGATAAAACCCAAAAGTGGTGTTTACTTGTTCTTGTTATAGGGGCCCATCTTGTAAAATAACACAAGCATATTAATTAGAGCCTCCCACCAAATAGTATATTTAGGCTTTTAACCCAAATTGCTAGTTATCTTGCTTATCAATCCAATAGTGGTGTAATCAATTAAATGAGCTAACTCAGGGTCATATAGGTACATACAATAGTGGCTACAATAATTAGGTTTGTAATTAAACTAGCCTGATTATTTAATTCCAAATCTACTCCACTAAAAGATTGGAACTGACTTCCATAATTATATGTTATCCAGGATAGTGTTCTCGAACAATAATTCGACCCATGTCACATTGATTTCTTTACTGAACAATCGTTTGTACCACATCGTTAATTAAATTGATATCTCAACTGTCTAACCAATTTAATTACATCTTGTTCCTTGACACTTACTGGCTTTCTCTAATGATCATTTTCAACATACTAATTATGTTGACACACTCTGGCCAGAGAATTCTATGTTCAAGTACCAAAAACCTGTCAAGAGATGTGTTGTACAAATTCTATATTATTAGTTTATAATCTCACTGTTCATAATTGCTTCCACCAAGATACCGAGTAATCTTGACTACAAATATATGTCGCACCCATTGGTAACTTAAATGAAATGACAATCACAAACATGAAACTATAATTAACTTAAGATTGAGATTGTAATAAAACCAATGCCTATGCGATTTAATAAGTCTGACAGTCATTTTAAGGTTAATTAAATCTCATATGTGATCCCATCAACGTAGTCAAACTACATCACTAAATTCATACATGATTAAGAAAAATCATTCAATAAATTTAGTACAGTCTAAATATAAATAGAGCCCCAAACTCTATTTATCAACTGCGAACTTAATTTATTTAATCATAAGATGTATTTATGTCTTCTGTGAATCTATATGATAATCACATAAAATACATATAATATGATTAAATGGACCTTATTCAAAATATTTATGCAATTAAGATATCTAAAAATGTTTTAATTATTTTATTAATAAGAAAATAAATAGATCAATATGCTTTAAAGAGCATATAATCCCAACATTCTCCCACTAGCTCTTAAAGCATATGTGGCAACTCACGCATGCCCATACATTCTAAGTGCAGGTTAAAAAGTTTCCCAGGTATCGCCTATGTAAAAAGATCTGTTAGGTTTTGTTCTGAAGCAATATGAGTAACCTCTACATCACCTCTCTGCACTATTTCTCTTATGAGATGATATTTCTTTTCTATATGTTTTTGCTTCTTGTGGTTTCTTGGTTCTTGAGACTGAGCACCTGCACCACTATTATCACAAAATAGTTTAAGAGGCGCAATTACTGTAGTTACCACCTCAAGATCTTGTAGGAACTTACAGAGTCAAACAGCTTCTTAAGCAGCTTCAGATGCAGCCACATATTCAGCTTCTGTTGTGGAGTCTGCGATACAACTTTGTTTCACACTCCTCTAACTCACAGCTTTACTTCCTAATGTAAACACATAACCGGAGTTGATTTTCTGAAATCTTTATCTGACATGAAGTCAGAATCGGTATAACCCACTAGAATGAGATCATCACCAGAATACACAAGTATATAATTCTTATTTCTTTTCAGATACTTAATTATATGTTTGACTGCAGTCTAGTGTTCAGGACCAGGATCAGATTGATATCTACTGACCATCCCTATTGCAAAATAAATATATGGTCTAGTACATAGTATGGCATACATAAGACTTCCCACAGCTTCTGCATAGGGAACTCGCCTCATTTTTTCTCTTTCCTCAGATGTCCACAATATACAAATTCGAGAAAAATGAGTTTTTTCTCTATTCTTACGAGAAAAATTTCTCTTGCTAGTTGCTTACAGTAGTGATAAAAGCGCCTACAAATCAAGTATAAATCAAACTTGAGTCACAATCTAGAAGATCATTGGTGAAAGATCATTGCTGAAAGATCATGATCTAATAAGCTTGGTGGTGTAGATCATGATTTGAGAGCCTAAATTATTTCTACGAAAAAGTAAAGGTACGATTTCTAGATTATGGTAATTTTATATGTTGTATGAGAATTGCGATCTAAATATTTTCCGCTGCAAAACTATTTTTTAAACCAATAATTGGTATCGGAGCGATCTCATATTAATATATAGTCACTATATGAAATCAATCTCTTGTATTATGTGTATAAGATGAGTGACACTAATTTTTATATATTATTTTATTATATGAATGAATATATTTATTGAGCATATTAATAGTTGTCTCAATTCATGGTTAGAAATTTTTTTGTATTAATTTTTTGGGTTTGTGAGAAGAAAGGAGATCAATTTTCGCCATATTTCTTTCTTGATTAATTTTATTTCATTACTTTTAGATTTTTTGTAAGCCATTAATGGCATAGGAATTTTTGTAAATATTATTTTGTTATAAAATAACAAAGACCTCAAGAAAACAAGAGGTTGATGCCGCAAGAAGCAGCAAAAACGGCATCCATGTATTGCCTCTGGAGTTGGCAGCGAAAAGCATAAAGGGGTGGAGGGTTTCTTTTGGATTTTTTCATTAGACACCCTATGATTTTTTCATTAAAGTTTTATTGGATTTCAGTACAATATAATTTGCTCGCGCCGACTGAAAGAAAAATATGTGATTTAGGATTTTGGTTTATATCCCATGGCACCCTATGGTTTCACTATTTTACGGTTCAGCTAAAGTATTTGGGTTTTGGGCAGAAAAATTCAAATTTATTTATATTGGATCCAAGCTCATTATTGGTTCTCAATTGGATAATATAAATGGAAATTTGATAAGTCCAATAGTAATTGTTTGTCCAAATTTATTTATATTGGTCCCAAGCCCATTTTGGGATTTCTAAACTGGGTCATATAAATGAAAAATTTAGTAAATCAATAATGAAATGTATTTGGCTCAACAATTTTTGAAAATAAATTTGGGCTTAATTTTATTAATTGAGTCTATTTTTTTTATATACAACCATTTTATTTTTAAAATAAGACTCAATAAAATTTTATTTAAAAGTGGCCCAAGTTTAATTTTAAAAATTGAACCAAGGATCAATTTAATAGCCCAAAAGTATCCAAGCCAATGGATATGGAAAAGAACAAGTACAAAGAAAAAGGAAGATGGACATTGACTTGAAGCCCAATAGATATTACGTTAGTAAATTAAGTCAATTTTTCCTTAGAAAAACCATGAATTGAGATTATTTAATTGCTTTTATCTATATACTATGTTTGGTTGATAACATGCTATGAGAACATGTCATATAGAATAGGAAGTGCCACTCTATGCATCATAATACATGGCATCTATAAATTATGAATTTAAATATATGTTGTTTGACATTTGCATGTGCTTAATAATATTAGATTTCATCTAGATAATATTATTTTAGAAAGCATGCAATTAACAATATAGGGTATAATGTGTACATTGTTCAAAAGGAAAAACCAACTTTAAAATATTGAGTGGGAGAGGGAAAATTCAAGATAATTTTTCCTACAGGCTCTATTGTTAGTTCAATAATAAAATTATATATATATCTCGACTTCATGATACGATGATGCTCCCTACAGAAGGTGTATATATTAGACATTTTATTTGATAAACTTCTTTACAGACAAGATCGAAATATTTTTCAATCTGTTGATCACCCTAACGATGGCTGCATGATATGAAAGATACGTAGATTGAAACAATGATTATACACTTAACAATAATTTGTTATTAACCTTCCCAACGAAGCTCTGTTAACAAATTTTAGTCCCAAAAGATAACGATAATTATTTATCATATTTCAACATGAAAGTAAATAATCTAATGGTTAATTGGATCTAGTAAGTGTAGGCATGACTTCCCTATCGGATAGCTTGCCAAAGCAGTATTAGATTATCGTTACAATAAAATAAAATGCATTTACGGTTTTTTGCATTTTAGATTTTTTTTTGTGAATAACTTGATTCAAAATATTTATGCATGAATGGTTTTATTTTTCAAAAAATGTCTTCCCTAAGCCCACTCACCATTATTTTGAGTCAAAACAAATGCATTGGCGAGAATTACATAGATTGGAAACGAAATCTATTTATAGTTATGACTGCTGAAAATTAAAAATATGTCTTAACCCAGCCATGCCCTCCCGAACCGCAGAGGATGCTAGTAGAAATCAAAGGAGGCTTTATGAAAAGTGGCAAAAAGCTAATGAAATGGTAAAATGCTACATTTTAGCCTCAATCTCTAATATTCTGCAGACCAAACATCAGAACATGGAGACAGCCACTGAAATAATGGAAAGTCTCCAAGAGATGTTTGGGCAGAGTACTCGCTCTGCGAGACAAGCGACACTGAAATGTGTTATGAACTCTAAGATGGGAAAGGGTACAAGAATTCGTGATCATGTCCTGAAAATGATGGACTATTTGAATGAGGCTGAGATTCAGGGTGCACAGATAGATGATAATTCAAAAATTGACATGGTGCTAGAATCTCTGCCTGAAACATTCAAGGAGTTTAAGGCCAATTATAATATGAATAAAAGAAATATGGCCTTAACAGAATTAATGAATGAACTTCATTCAGCTGAAGAGATTTATCTTGCTGAAAAATCTCAAAGAAGCATTAATCTCATTGAAAAAGGTACTTCTTCTAAGCCTAAGCCAAAAGGTAAGAAGAAGAAAGTTGGAAAAAAGAAACAGTCTACTAAGAAAGATGGCAAGCCGAGAGACAAGTGCTTCAAGTATGGACAGACAGGTCACTGGAAAAAGGATTGTCTAAGATTGTGAAATCAGGTATGGGAAATCTTTTAGTCATAGAGGCCTGTTTAGTTCAGAATCCTGTTGACATATAGGTCTTGGATTCTGGAGCAACTAATCATATTTTTAATTCACTTTTTTGGTTTTAGGAAACCAAGAAACTAAGTGAAGGAAGCGTTAAGTTGCAGTTAGGGACAGGCCAGTTCGCGTTAGCAGTGAAGACTGGATCTGTTTTATTATATTTTAATAATAAGACTTTAGTTTTGAATAATTGTCTTTATGTTTGAGACATTAAGAGGAATTTAATTTCGATAGCTTGTTTATCAAAGCAGGGGTATACCATAAATTTTAATTCCTCTGTTTCTATCTTGAAAAATGATAGACTAGTGTGTTCTGGTACATTGAAAGATAATTTATATCATTTAACTCATTTGATCCATTCTATGCATGACACAGTGATTGAAAATAATGAGCATATGTACTTATCTAAAGAAAGAAAAATTTCTTCCAACCAATGTTATCTCTAGCATTTGCACTTGGGTCATATATCTAAATAGGATACAAGGAATGATCAAAGATGGGCTTTTAGGTCCATTGGAAAATGAATCATTGCCACTTTGTGAATCTTGTTTAGAAGAAAAAATGACCAAAAGGCCTTTTTCGACTAAAGAAATACGTGCAACAGTACCACTTGAATTGGTACATACAGATGTATGTGGACCAATCAATGTACAAGCTCGATGTGGTTATGAGTATTTCATCACATTTACTGATGATTATTCAAGATACGGTTATATTTATCTAATGCGTCACAAATCTGAAGCTCTTGAAAAATTCAAAGAGTATAGGACTGAGACAGAAAAGTAATTAGGTAAGAACATAAAGAAACTTCGATCCAATCGAGGTGGTGAATATCTCTCAGGAGAATTCAAAGAGTATTTGGTTGAAAATGGGATTATATCTCAATTAACAGCTCCGGGAACACCACAACAAAATGGTGTAACTGAAAGAAGAAATAGAATTCTTTTGCATATGATGAGATCTATGCTTAGTTATTCCATATTGCCCATCTCATTTTGGGGACTAGCGTTAGAAACAGCAGCATACTTATTGAACCTAGTTCCATCAAAGTCAGTGTTTAAAATCCCAATAGAATTATTGTCAAGTCACAAACCAAGTTTGAAATATATCCATATTTGGGATTTACCAGCACATGTGCTGAAACCAAAGGCTGACAGAATGGATTCACTTTCTGAGGTTTGTATGTTTGTTGGGTATCCCAAAGGAATAAGGGGAGGCTTATTTTATAGTGCTCAAGATAGAAAAGTGATTGTGAGTACACATTTCACTTCTCTTGAGGAAGACTATATGAATAGCTTCAAACCTAAGAATAAAGCAATATTGAAAGAATTATCAGGAAATCATATTGATGCTCAAATTTCAGTACCTGTTAATCAGCAGGAAAAAGAGCAATAATATGAACATCAAAACACTATCCCTGAACAACGATCACCCATAGAATCTCGTCGTAGTGGGAGGGTAATTAGATTACCATCACGGTACATGTTATTAAGAGAAACTTACACAGTTATCTCAGATGGACATGTACAGGATCCCACTAAGCTACAATGAAGCTTTATTAGATGGAGATGCTGAACTATGGAAAAATGTTATAAACCAAGAAATGGAATCTGTGCATTCCAATAAAGTCTAGGAACTTGTAGAAGCACCAAATAGGGTAAAACCTATAGGGTGTAAGTGGATCTACAAGAGAAAAAGAAGAGTAGATGAAAGGATGGAGAAATTTAAAACAAGATTAGTAGCCAAATGATATACTTAGAAAAAGGGAATCGATTATGATGAAACCTTTTCATCGGTTGCTATGCTTAAATCCATCAGGATTCTGCTCTCTATTGCTATAACGTTGGACTATAAAATTTGGCAAATGCATGTCAAGACTGCATTTCGAAATGGACATCTTGAAGAAGACATCTAAATGCAGTAACCAGATGGGTTTGTTGAAAAAGGTCAAGAACACATGGTATGCAAGTTGCAAAGATCCATTTAGGGATTGAAACAAGCATCCTGGTCATGGAACATCAGATTTGATCAAGCGGTTAAATCGTTTGGATTCATACAGAATATTGATGAACTATGTGTGTACAAGAAAATTCAGGGAAAGGTTGTAGCTTTTCTAGTTCTTTATGTAGATGACATTCTCTTAATTGGAAACGATATAGGAGCACTATCATTAATAAAGAATTGGTTGGCTAAACAGTTTGATATGAAAGACCTAGGAGAGGCAAGTTATATTCTTGGTATCAAATTACTTCGAGATCGGAAGAATAAAACTTTAGCCTTATCCCAAATTGCTTATATTAATAAGATACTACCTAGATTTAGCATGAAAAATTTCAAAACTGGTTTGTTACCATTCAGGCATGGAATTTCCTTCTCTAAGGATCAGTCACCTAAGAATTATCATCGATGTTGCAGCTTTGTAATAGAATACACCAAATGAACCACAAACTGCGCTCCAAGTGATGGTCAGATCTCCCTTGCATTCCAAGTATAGCACCTCAGTTGACACGACTCTAGCCGCCAGAATCAAATAAGTCAGCACCTAGTTTCATGAACTTAACAGAAGCTTTTGATTTTTATTTTGGCAAAAATTATACAATTAAGTATAAGGTTTTGATAATTGTCATTGAGGAACTGTTTCATAACTGTTGTTATTTAACTTAATTTTTAAAATTGAACAATCTAATAATTTGATAAACAATTTTTTTATAGAATTTTACATGACCCATATTGATCCATTTCTGTGTTTTTGTGAACAATAATTCATCTATTTTTTGTTCATTGTGAAAAGAACAAGATCATGATACTGATTTTTGACTTTTAAAAGGGAAAAAAGAGGATCATGATAAAAGAATCGACCGTGCTGCACAAATTTAGTATAAATAAAAATACTACATAACACTACTTGCTATCTTTCATCAACTTCATCGATCATTTTATTCAATACAATATCATCAACATCAGCAATTAAGCTTTAGGAACAATGGTGGATGAGGTCATTCTATTAGATTTCTATGTCAGCTTGTATCAGATGAGGGTTATGATTGCATTAGCAAATAAAGGGATCAAGTACAAGCACAGAGAACAGCACTTGCTGAACAAAGAGCCCATGCTTCTACAGATGAACCCGATTCACAAGAAAGTCTTGGTTCTTATCCATAATGGCAAAATAATATGTGAATCATCCAATATTGTATAGGCCATTGATGAGGTTTAGAATGATAAAGCTCCACTGCTTCCCTTTGATGCTTACCTTAGAGCTCAAGCTAGGTTCTAGATTGATTAGCACAACGGCTCGAGCAACTAGACTTAACATAAAAGTGGCCACTAGAACCATTCTAAAAAGGGAGAAAGTAGCACAACTCAATAAAATAAGTTATTTTAGAATCAATTTCGAATAGTTTGTGCACCATTTTGCTTCTTTACCATTACGAATCAATTGATCTAATGTAGGCATCTATTTAGGTTGGATTTTTCTAATGGCACTAGGGGAATACTTCCTTCCCAAGCACACTCAGGACCTACTGCCATTGACCAACAATAAGTACAACCTTAAACCTACGTTGATGACCTGGTCTATAAATACAACCTCAAGGTTATATTTGGGACCTAATTTATAGATACTACCTCAAGCCTATGTTGGCGACCTGGTCTATAAGTACAACATGGAGCCGATATTCGTGACCTGGTTTATAAGTACAATCTTGAGCCTATGCTAGTGACATGGTCTATAAATACAACTTGACGCTTATATTGGCAACCTAGTTTATAAGTACAACTTGAAGCCTATGCAAATGACTTGGTTTATAAATACAACCTGAACTAGTTTGACCTGAAAATCTTTTTGACAAACATGGCTTATTTTTATGAGAAGTTATGTGCAGCTACTTTTTCAACAACCTTCAACTGATAGATAACTAATGGTAACCGTTGGAGAGTGTGCTAAAATAGAAGGGGTAATCACCCATAACCAAGGGCCTATTTAAGCTAAATAGAGCATCAGTTGATTGGGTTAGCAAAATTCAACTAACTCTACAAGTTATCAACCATTCGGCCTATCTACCTTCTACATGATCTTCAACAACAACACCAAAAATCCATGGAAAGTTGCGGTCAGATCAGTGATTGAGTTTTGGGTTCTTGCTATCATCCCTCAAACAAATTCAGCTATTGAGATTGTTTTTTCGACATCTATATCTTGGCATCATCTGTAGGGATCGAACATATTGGGGAAGAGGTAAATGGTGAAATGCATAGGGGGGCATGAGCCGCCAGTTCGAATATCTTTGTTCTGAGGTAGCGAACTATAGTCCTCAGGCACGGGCTATTTCTTTCTTTTTCCATCAGCCTTGGTATTAGCTTTGTGCACTTTCCAATGCGGTTTCTTGCTATGTATTTCACCCTCCTTGTCCGATATCTCATCAATCAAGTCATTTGGTAGCTGACATATTCCCTACAAATATGGCAAAAGAAAGACTAAACTTAGCAAACGGTTGTGTAATGTCCAAAAATTTCACATTTTATTTCTTTTTTCTCTTTGTTTTGGGGTAAATTGGAAATAAGATTGGTGTTAAAAAATCTCTCAAGTGCTAAGAAAAGCTTCCAGTCTTCTGCATTTAACAATCTTTTCTTACCTCTTACATTTATTTTGTTGCCTACGCCATAGTTCCTCTTCTAAATCACTACAACAAAACACAAGTGTTAGTTTACAACCCATTTCGACCTCAACCTAAATAAAACTTTCTTTACATGGTTTATTTCCTTTAAACCAACCATTTTGCAGGTCTACATCCCTACCCCAATTTTCATCCACCACAAAGTATTTGTTATTCCGATCCCTACATGAGCTCAAAAACTTAAGCACTACTCTTTTATCCTTTGACTTGGATATAAAATAGTACCATCCTTTATGACCTACCCCATGTTTATTGTATGGATATAAGGGCATGAATTCCTTAAAACAAGGTTTGGTTGGCCCACGAAACATACATACCACCTAAAACCCTCTGGCCATTTGGGTTAAGCAGACTGGGACTCAAACCCATCCTCACTAAAATTTGAGCAAAATAAAGTTGAATTGGCAACTTGAAACCAAGTTTAAACATCTCCATATATACCGTAGTTTCTCCATCACCCAATATCATTTGAAATTTGGTACTCCTCTCTCACTTCCTCAATGTCTTCAACTGTTGTATCAAATTTTAATTGTTCACATTGTATTACTCATGTTCATCTCCATCATTTTCAAGTGATGTACTATCGAATTCATCTCCAATTGTTCACATTGTATTACATTTTCATTTATTGTTTTCTTGGACTTACTCCCTACCACACTGTAATTTGATTCTACTTCATTATCTCCTCTAATTCTTTATTATCATTCATGCCCAATTCAACATCGCTGAACCCATCTAACAAATTTCTATTCACATTTTGTGGATCAATCGAAGCAAATCATTGTCAAAGCAATTGGAGATGAACTCCACTGTTACCTGATCAACACATTTAGAAGTAGAGATAGCCAATAGAGCGGGCCCATAAAGGAAGCTCAATGCATGCTCGAGCACTTGTCGTGCCATGCCCCTCATGTCCTTCGTGTTGTGCCTAACTTTTTTCGCTTAGGCCTGGCCTAGCACACGTACCATGCCCACTCATGTTGTGCCCACGCGTGCCGTGACTTGGGCCGTGCGATGCCACGCTTAAGAAAAAAAGCACAATGAGCATTTTTCTTTTAAAAAAAAAAATTAAGAGGGCATGCCAAGCTATTGGAATACTTTTTTAAGCCTATATATGTTTTTGGGTCCATGTTCCTTTAGACAAATTCAATAAAATTAAAAATTCAAAACCTAAGTCCATATTCAATAATAATAAACTCAAAATAGTAAGAGAATGTAATACTAATTACTGAGTTGGACCCTACAGTATTAGAATTTTTTTTAATACTTAACAACAACAACAATAATAATAATAATTTTTTCTTAAGGGTTAACTTTAACTTGGACTTACAAAAGAATTATTGATCATAGTCCATAATAACATTAATACATATTTATAAAATCATATATTTATAATTTTATTTATTAAAATCATGCTATCAATTATTCATTTAATAAATTACAAACATAAATCAATTAGATTTTTTTTAAACTAAGAATTAAATGAATTTAAAAAACTTACGCTAATAAAATATATTAAAAGATTCAATTTCAAATTAATTATAAAATTATAAAATTTAAAGTTTACTTTCATTAAAAAGTGAAATATGCTTATTGCGGGCCTCCCAAAACGTGCATGCCGTGCCACGTGTTCTACAGAAATGCGTTTATGTCGTGACATGCTGTATGGACACTTGTTGTATCTGTGCCGTGCCATGTGCCGCCCCGCCCATTGGCCATATCTACTTAAAACTCTAACTTTCCATTCAATACTAATACACAGTACATCAGCAAAGCAAAATGATAGCAACCTCCGACTAGACACTACATAACTTTATTCATCAGTGGCAGCATACAAAACAGAACAAAGTAGTACAATCCAAAAACCTAGCAAAATTTACATTCAAAATGCAAGAACACAACAAGTAGATAGTGCTTGAGACAACTCACCAGATCTTCGCAAACCCGAACAGATTCAAGTTTTATTTTCTTGAAAAAAGTAGAGCTTTTAATAATGTTGAGAAGTGGCAGAACGGACAGCGCTACATTGATTCTACATAAAAAATAAATTAATAAAATACTGCTGTAAGAACATCACAAAAAAAAAAAGGAGAGAGAAATGGTATGAGTAAAATAAAAAAAAAGAGAAAAAAGAAGGCGGACCGGCTTAAAAAAAAAAATGAAAGGTGCAAAGACAGCTCACCAAGAGCCCAAGTGACACCTCTTATTGAAGAAAAGATCTACAAAACTGAGTGCGATGATAATGGGGAGCTCACCAAAACCAGCCAACACAAGTTGAAGATGAAAAGAAAACCAAAGAGAAACGAAAGAGACGAGCATAAAACATGAAAAGAAGACAAAAAACAAAGGAAGAAAGTTAGATCATGGCCATTGAAAATGGACGGCTAAGATTGTGTAAAATGTGGCCCATTTGTTTAAATGGGTACAACCAACTACAGTAATTTGCCATTTAAATTTAGGAAAATGATGTTTGCCCCGAGTCAAACCCGGGGTCAAACCCCGAAACCTCCAAAACGCACCGTTTCAGTTAAAGCAAAAACGGTGCGTTGTGCTGCCATTTCAGTTTTGCTTCGTCATGTGAAAACGGTGCGTTCTGCTCATCGTCGTCTCTCCTTCATCGTCGTCTCTCGTTCATTGTCGTCTCTCTCCTTCATCGTCGTCGTCTCGTTTCCAGTCAAGAACGCACATCCCCTCTCCTTCATCGATCGGTGTCCAACGTGAGCTAATACTTCCTTCTAAGCCTGATTTAGGTTACGAAAAAATAGGAATAATTTGGCTGATTTAGGATAAATTTGTGTTGACTTGTTATGGTAGTACTGATTTAGGTTAAATTGTGCTGATTTGCTGGGTTTGTGTGCTGAAGTTTGGTTGATTGTTGCCTTGGTGCATTTTGCTTGTGTTTTCATAATGAATTTGCTGGGTTTGTGTGCTGGAGTTTGTTTGGCTGTTGCGTTTGTGAAATTTTTGTGCTGGATTGCTCTTGTAATTGCTAGTTGTAGTTGCTGTTGCTGCAATTGCACAGCAGCAATTGCTGCAGTTGCTGTTGCTACAATTGCACAGCAGCAATTTCAGTTGCTGCAATTGCTGCAGTTGCAGTTGCAGTAACAGCAACTGCAGCAATTGCTGTAGTGCAATTGCAGCAACAGTAACAGCAGCAATTACTGCAATTGCTCATTGCAATGCAGCAATTGCGGCAACTGCTGCTCCTGCAATTGCACAGCAACAATTGCTGCTGCTGAGCAGCAATTACTTTGCACTGCTGAGCAGCAATTGCTGCTCCTGCAAAGTAATTAATGCCATAATCATTATTTTTGCTACTTTCCAATCTCATATTATTAATGCCATAATCTATGCATGGTGGGTAATAAACTGAATGCTGGATTGTT
This sequence comes from Murraya paniculata, assembly GCA_030449075.1. Taxonomy (NCBI): domain Eukaryota; kingdom Viridiplantae; phylum Streptophyta; class Magnoliopsida; order Sapindales; family Rutaceae; genus Murraya; species Murraya paniculata. The sequence continues at coordinate 383,276 of JAEVFN010000059.1, read as the reverse complement.
TTGATAAGTATAAACTGAATGCTGGTGGTTTCTTTTTTTTGGCAGTTTCGTTCTTGAAGTCTATTACTAACAATGTCATCCAGTACAAGTGAGAATCGAACCTCATTACAAATATGTAGTGGATGCGGTAATCGGATGGAGTTGTTAACCTCACGTACAACCAAGAATCCAAATCGTAAATTTTGGATTTGTAGAGGATGTAAGAACTTTCAATGGACAGAAGACCGTAAATCTAGCGAAGACAAAATAGATGTTAATGGAGGAGGTTAGGAAGCTGACATTAGAGATTGAGTGTATGTCCATTAAATTTCAATTATTGCATAAAGAACTTGAGCATATGCGAGAATGTGAAGTGCAGAGGCGATTGTTGGATAATGAACTTCGAAGGAGACAGACGCCACGACATGATTTTATTAAAATATTCATTGTTGTTATATTATTTTTAAGTTGTTTCAAGCTGTACTATGCAACTGAAAAAGATCTTTAGACATATGTAATAGTGTTTGCATATGATATGAAATATATTCTTCCGAGTTGTTTAACGTAATTAAGTTACAAATTAAATTCAAATTTTGCGAAATTAATACATAAAAACACAAATTAACTTCGTTGATTCACCAAGACAACTTCAATGCACTTCGATCATAAGTTTGGTTCATTAGTTGAAAACTCCCTCCGATTGGCATCCTCGAAATTTTGTTGTGGTACTTGTTGGAAGTTTACTTGATGAGTTCCGCTATAATTTATCCAAGACTGATAGTAAGGAGGAAAAAATGCATGTTCTGGGAGTGTCTGTTGTGCTACCTATTGAAAATATATATATATATATATATATATATATATATATATATATATATATATATATATATATATATATATATATATATATATATATTAAACTCAAATTATCAAACATATGAAAATTAATGGAAATGACAAATAAAAAAGTATTACCATTGCCATATTGCTCTCTTGTGTTGGGATTGTAGTAGCCACCTGAGATGATAAATCAAGTATCTCCGAGTCCTATGAAAGTAATCACCAAAGTTTAAAATGTATATTAAATTAATTCAAAATGAATGTATTAAACATTGATTAAAGCACCATTAATAGAATTACCTCAACAGTTGTGCTTATCGACCCATCGTTCGACTTTCGTTTTGCCTTTTTAAATTGCTTTTGCTTTCTTTGACAAGGTAGACGGCCTTTACGACGAGTTACTACTGGATCCTGTATGATTTCGGAACAACTTCCCGACCCACCATAAATAGTTGTATCGTCACCGGCATATCGAACATTCAGAGATACATCATTCATTGCTTTCTCGATCCAACTCATAACATTTTTATAGCTTTCTTCGTTTTTTGAAGCTACCTCAGCAACATCATAAAAGGCAGTGCACTCCTCTTTATATTGCCGATGTTCAACGCTCGAACTCCGCAAATCATAACTGACTTTGACTTTACTGTAACACCTCCGCACATCTTTCCTCCATCTTCGCATGATATATTTTTCAGGAAGGAATTGTATACGGTTACGTGACAACACTGCAATTGCGTGGCTGCAAAGAATGCCCTTATATTCAAACATTGAACACACACAACGAATTTCACCATCATCTTTTTCAAAGATAACTTTAAAAGTCTTTTCTTTACTGTTTCCATAATTTTCAATGACTTCATATTCCGATCCCCCACAACTGAAAACCTCACAATACATCTTATTCATTAGCTCCTGCTGAAATTCTTGAAACTTGGAAATTGTGTACACTTCTTCAACTTGCTTCTCCATTGCAAAACTTGTACGACATGGCATCTGTTGGCTAAAACACCTAGCATCTGCTTGCCATTCTTTCTCAATTTTACTTTCCATTGCTTTCTCATATTTTTCTACAAATTGCTTTAAGGTTGTTTTTGAGTTAACATAACCATCAAAGAAAGCATTCATACTCTCACTACGTTGAGTGGTTGACATTCCAGCCCAAAAAGTTGTTTTAACAAAGCATGGAACCCAACAATTTCTTTCGTCGTATAAACTATTTAACCACTGATTATTACCAAGATCATATTTCTCTAACATGTCATGCCAGGCTTCTTCAAATTCAACAGGAGTCAGTGAATCATAAACAACAGAATGCAATGCAACTCTAATGTCATGATATTCTGCATACCTTCCCAACTTCTCAGGCACTTTCTTCAATATATGCCACAAACACCATCTTTGCCTAGTATTTGGAAAAACAATCTCAATTGCTTTTTTCATCGCTTTGTCTTGGTCCGTGATGATTCCAAGGGGAGGACAGTTACACATACATGATAGCCATGTGTCAAATAACCACGTAAATGTCTCCGTGTCCTCATGCGAAATTAACCCACATCCTAACAAAATTGAATGCCCATGATGATTAACGCCCACAAAAGGAGCAAATGGCATATCGTACTTGTTTGTTAGGTGTATGGTGTCAAATGTAACAACATCACCAAAGTCTTGATAAGCCGCTCTGCTCCTTGGATCAGCCCAAAATACATTTTTTAACCTACCCTCGTCATCCAAGTCAAGACTGAAAAAAACCCATCATTTTCGCTTTGCATTTTCTTAAAATATCTTTGAATTGCAGCAGCATCCCCTTCCCCAAGCCTTAATCGCCTCACCTTGTCAACATGATTTCTAGCATCTCTTTCTAAGAATGAGACATTTTCAAAGCCACCGACCTCAACAACAATTGACTTGAAACTTTGTGCCATTTTAATTCCGGCTTCTTCATTTATTTCAAGTTGCTTTTTAACAAAAGGACTAATGCTACGGTTGCATCGATAATATATGCTCTTACTCGGACTCACGGCATAGTTGTGTTCAAGATACAAATTTCCAATTATCCACTTTCCGCTAACAGAATCCAAACGTCCTCCAATTTTTGCATTGCATCCAATTTTTTGGTTCGGTTGAAGCCGCAAGACATGATTGGATTTGCTTTTTGACTTGCCGTTTCGCCCACAAGTAAATGTCACATATTTCATACTCCCATCATCCCCTTTTCTACAAGATCTCCGCATCACAGGAAACCCCTCTTGTACGCCATAAGCTTTGTAATATTCAAACATTTCATCAGGACTATTAAAAGACATCCCAACCTTTGGCTCAACAACCTTTTCCACCAATTCCTCATTATTTTCTTCAAAATCAGCCTCTCGCAAATCTTGCAATTCCTCCACCAGCACTTGATCAACCTCTACTTCATCAACCTTATCCATTATTGCTGCAAATTACACTAATTCATAATATTATTAATTAATTATCCCAAATTTATTAAATTTGGAAACAATAATATAGAAACAAATGCTCACGATTCAAAATAAAATAACTCAAGATTCTATTGAAAATTAAATAGCTCAAGATTTATTAAATTTACAAATAAATTAAATTCATTTAGAATATTACCAATAATGAATTATCCCAAATTCATTAAATTTAGAAACAAATTAAAATAGAAAATGAACGTTATTAATTAATTATCCCAGATTCATTAAATTTACAAACAATAATATAGATACAAATACTCATAATTCAAGTCACAAATCAAAATAAAACAGTTCAAGATTCATTAAATTTAGAATCAAATTCATAATATTATTAATTAGTTATCCTAAATTCTTTAAATTCCTAAACAATAATAAGGAACAAATGCTGATATAGGCATGCTGTACTCAATTTCGACAAATCAGTTGGGGTGCTGCAATTCACTTTGAGAAACCGTCAATCACAAATCAGTCGTGCAGTTGAAACGGAGCAATGAAGAAGCGAAATGCTCGACACAGTGCTGGCGCTTAAACGTTGTGCGGTTGAAACGGAGCAATGGAGAACGCGATGCTCGACACAATGCTGGACAAATTTTAAACCCTAAATCAAACAGAGCCACACATTCGACCAGCACACATTCGACCTTCTTAACCGGCGACCTTATGCTCTTCAGCTTCTTCACTTTGGCAGCAATCACCGCCTTCTTCGCCGGAGACTTGATCGACTTCACTGCCGCTTCTTTTGCCTTCGGCTTCGACTTCGTCTTCGTCTTCGTCTGCTTAGCTGCAACGTCAGTAGAGCTAGCTGTAGGCTTCTTCGCGGCGGCGGTGGTAGAGGAAGGTTTGGGCTTCTTCGCGGCAGTAGAAGATGACGATTTAAGAGGGAGCTAGGTTTCGGCTTCTTTGAACTGAAATTCGCAATAGTTCAATTTTGCTTCATTTTCCGCCAATTAAGCCAATTAAAACAAAAAAAAAAAGGAAAATGAAACGGTGCGTTTGGGGTTTCGGGGTTTGACCCGGGGCAAACGTCACCACTCTTAAATTTAAAATTCTCTGTCTTATTTTACTTATTCACAAGCCAAAGCCTCATGTGTGGAATGACAATGCCTTCCACTTTCACTATTTTGTCAATGCTTTAACTTTCTACCTATTATTTTAATTACCATAAGCATGTTCATTGACTTCATAATACAAAGCTCGACTCGCATGATTACTGCTTTATTTTATTATTTTTCTATCGTTTTCTTAGTTCAGCTCGACATTATCTTTGTCCAGCTCGAGGTCATATATTGTCTACTATTCAAGTGTCCAACACCGGATATACATTTCTCTGTGTTGAAAATAAGTGGACTGGTGTTGGGTTTAGCGAAATTTTTCTATTTTTGATAATTAGTTTTCAATATTGGTAATAACTTCTCGATATTAAAATCGAGGGGATTGGTGTATAGGTTAGATTTTTCTGAAGACGTTAACGGAATATAACTGACCAAAGTGCACTCGAAACCTACCGCCATTGGGCCGACTATAAGTACAACCTGAAGCCTATGTTGGCGACCTGGTATGTAAGTACAACGTCAAGCCTATATTGGCAATCTAGCTTATAAGTATAACTTCAAGCCTATGTTGGTGACCTGGTCTATAAGTACAACCTCAAATCTATATTGGCGACCTGGTCTATAAGTACAAACTCAAGCCTATGTTGGCGACCTAGTTTATAAATACAACCTCAACCCTATGTTGGCGACTTGGTTTATAGGTATAACCTCAGGCCTATGTTAGTGATCTGGTCTATAAATACAACCTAAAGTTTATATTGACGACTTGATTTATAAGTAACAACATGAAGTAGTTTGACATGAAAATCTGTTTCATAAATATGGCCTATTTTTTAAGAAAGTTATGTGCCACTATCTTTTTAACCACGCTCAACTGCTAGATAACTACCGGTAACTATTCGAGAGAGTGCTGAAATCTAGTACCACCCACAACTAGGGGCCTATGTAAGCTGAAGAGAACATCATATGAAGGGGTTAGCAAAATTCAACTAACTCTATAAGTTATCAACCTTTTGACCATTCTACTTTCTACATGATCTTCAACAACAACACCGAAAATCCATGGAATTCCAACATTATTTCTAATTTTTCCTACCCATTTTCCCTTCTTATATACCAAATATCTGATTTAGGCATCAGAAGATCTACATTGGAATCCCCTCTGGTGTATCCTAACCATGCTTTGTGGTTGGCAGATTTGGAACATTGTGTTGGACCAATGTTTGAGTTTGAGTTCGTGCTGTCATCCCCCAAAAAATAAATTTAGCTGTTGAGGTCGTTTTTTCATCATCAACAGCATCACTCTTTCCTTTATCCTTCCCCTCGATTTTTGCTCTATCGCTGGTGATTACTCCCAATGCAAAGCAGCCTTTTCCATTCGAATCAACCGTGATGCAATTAAATCACCAAGCGCTAATGCTCTTTGATCGAAGATTGCTGCAGTTGCACTTTTGCCAAAACTACGGACCGAACTATGGAAAAACTCTCCCTCAATGGAGGAACCGAAGCACCCCTTTAACAAGCAAGCTGCACACCCTTGAGCTCCCCGGGTGAGGTACGAAGCTAGTTCCCTATTACATTGACAAGAATGCAAGTTCGTATGACTGATAGAGTTAATGTTTTATGGTAATTTTGGTTTCCTATCTTTCTTTCTTTTTTAATTTTTTATTCTGTAAGTTTTGATTGTAATCCTTTTGTATCTAAAACAATCAAATGTAGGTATCATTTTTGTTCATATGACATCTGAATTTGATTAAATTATGAATAGAAACAAATTTATAAATCTAAATAATATATATATTTTTTATTGTTTATATATAAATAGATTGTTATAAAAACATTGAGTAAGATAAAGGTTCTTAATATCATAAAAAAATAATACCTTAATATATACAAATGTATTTAATAAGATTTTTGGTCTCCAAACAATTTGGTAGGATAGTTTTCAAATAGTTTTTTCTAACTTGTCATCTGAATTCGAATTGCAGAAGAGATAAGAGGCTAAAAAATAAATATGGTCTTTGTTCGCCCTATATATTCAGTCCAAAAATAAACCATCCTAGTCTTGAAGCAAAAACTTTGTTGCTCTAATGAATAAATAATGAATGTTATTAAATGAGGTAAAATAATTAATTATTTGCAGATTTATACAGATGGAAAGAAGGTATGGGCCTCAAAAAGAGAAAAACTGGAGGGAGCAATGAAGGAATTCATTGAAACTCTGAAAACATTGCAAGAAGAGCTTGGAGACGAGCCTTACTTTGGGGAGAAGACTTTGGGTTCGTGGATGTGGCTTTTATTCCTTTCTATTGTTGGTTTCACTCGTATGAAACATTGGGTCAATCCAGCTATGAGACTGAGTGCCCTAAAATTATTGCATGGACAAAAGATGCAAGCAGAGAGAGTCTGTTTCCAAGTCTTCAAGATGAGAAAAAAGCACTCGGATTTATTTTGGAGTTGAGGAAAATGTTTGGTGTGGATTAAAGAAAGATAAAAAATGAGTTGATCAGCAGGGAAAAAACAGACTAAAAATAAATAAATAAATAAAAGGTTAGAAAAGCACAATCGTACCACGTACCACCCGTCTATCCTATTCCCTATGATCATATTGATGTCGTTCGGGCTTTGTTTTTGTTTCTTTTTTTAATTTCTTTTCCTTCTTGTTTTTATTTTGTTTTTTTGTGGTTAGATTTTATTTTTTTTCTTATCAATTAATAAAATTCATAAAATTGAATTTTTTTTAAATGGGAGGTTTGGTAAATTTTTTTTTTAATAAAAGTTTGGTAAAATTTTAAATTTATTTTTTGGTGCTTTACCTTTATCAAAATTTGAATTTGATTGGTCAGTTAAATAAAATTATTTTAAAACCACTTAACAACTTCCTTGGAGGCAATTAAAATTGAAGTTGTTCATATAAATAATTTTTTTTTTCAATCTTTGTTTGCTAAACGGAGATAACTAATAAGTAAACGATTCTCAATTTACTAAAAATTGGGTAAAGTAGTTATTTTAATATAAAATATGAGAATAATACAACAAATATTTAAAAGTAAACATGAGTGTTATTATATATTTAATTTAAAAGATTAATGAGGAAACACGAGTAAAGTAGATTGGGGCTCTACAAAAACTACCATTCTCATCCAATTCAAAGGTTTAAAAACTCTTTCAGTGGGGGCTTAAATGATTTTTGACTGGGGAATTAAGTGATATTTACAAGGACTATATGGTGACATGCGGTGATCGATACGTCTGAATTATGATATATGAAAATGAATTCTCTACTGATACGTCTGAATTATGATATATGAAATTGAATTCTCCACCGATCGTCCTTGACTTTGCTTGTCTTTCAAGACTCGCAGACCTGTACATTAATTATGATAGTTTAAATATATCTATTTATTCTTTTTATCTTCTTAACCGCCAATTAATAGATCTAAAAAAGAAGCTACGAATAGAATAAGTGGAAGATCTGAATCCCTAATAAATATACATTATCTTATAAAACCTACTGTGCTAAATTATTGGAGCTACAATAGCAGATAGAAACTCTTGTCAGGGTCGGATGACGAATATTCTAAATAGGTTATTCAAATTAACTCTTAGTTGCTCCATTGATTAAAAAATGAAATGATTGAGCAGAGCATTTTATCTTTTCAACGTACAGGTCCTCTTCTGTACTCAATTTTTCCACTCAGTGCCTCTTATCCATGCCAGAATTTGAAAACAAAGTATGCTTATTTGATTATTTTCTCCATGCCAGAACTTCCATAACCCAGAACTTGCAAAGATCGTTTATTTTCTCGTGTCGGAGAGACTACAAGCAAAGATCATGACCATAATTACATTACAGTTATGCAATAACATAAAGAAACACTTCCTTGGAGTAACTTGAGCAAACACAATATTGCATCAAACTGAGTGATCATCATCAGCCATGGAAGGCAGCAACCTCAATATTCTTGCCTGAGCAGGCGATAGGCGCATCGTATTTGCTGAAGAGTTTATAAGAGGAGATGAGTGAAAGAACAACATAGCAAGCCAGTGCAACAAATGTAATTATCACTGATGCTGTAGCTTTATGACAGAATCCACCAAAAGAACCGCAAACTGCACTCCAAGTGATGGCTAAATCTCCCTTGCGTTCCAGGTACAGCACCTCGGTCGACACGGCTCCAGCCGCCAGAATCAAGTAAGTCAGCAACTGGGTTCATGAATTTAGCAGAAGCTTTTGATTCTTGTTTTGACAAAAGTTATATAATTGAAGTAAAATTACGGTTTGATAATTGTCACTAAGGGAGTGTTCCTCCCCGTTGTTTTTAACTTAATTTTTAAAACTAAAAAATTTAAGTATTTGATCAACAAATTGTATAATAGAATTTGACATGACCCATGTGAATCTGTTTCTCATTATTGAGTGCCTGATTTGAGTTTCTTACTTAAAAAAATACATATATGTGATTGGTGGTAATAGATAAGAAGAAGATGATTTAGTGAGTATTAGTACTCATGGGGACTCGAATTTCCTTCTTCAATTAAAAATAATTAAGTAAAGACAATCCTCTTTTTTCATAAAACATGAGTAAAACATACATATTTAATATTCAAACTATTCTCCATAGATTAAACATAAAATATTTTTAAAAATTGTATGATTATAAATATTAATAATTATCTTATATAATATCAGTAATAAAAAATATTGTAAAAATATTAAACTGTTGTTTTATTATATTAAAGCATGACAATAAAGTGAAATTTTATTTCACTACTTTTTCCATACAACAATCAAAACCCTAAAATGCCCACCAAATAAACGAAACAACTTGTAAACGATGGACAGTTTATGGTCCAAATCACGTCAAATTTTGTCCATAAATTTAAGTCAAACTAGCGTTTTCACATGAGCATTCGAAGTCCAATCATACCCTACCCTCGATGTGATGTACACTTAACACAAGATGCTTAAAAGCTTAACAAAAGAACTAGGATAAGGAAAAGAATCATGTACAAATGATTTCAATTCAAGCTGAATATTATCAAAAGCAAGTGAAAAACGAGCCCTATTTACCTGATCAAGGAAAAAGAAAGTCCAGGCTTGAGACATGGTGGAGGGACGTGCCATGGCTGAAATAATTGCTGAAAGAAGAGAATAGCCTGCACAAATGCCATTGGCATGCACTAAATACCTACATATTTGGGGCAATTTTTAAACAATTATAATGGATCAATATCAGTTGAGCCTCTTGAAATCCTCAGAAAGAAAAAATTTACTGGAAAAAAATAAATCTACATACCTGAAGGCTCCAAGGTCGGAGTAAGAGAGAGAGCCAAAGTCATTAGTCTCAGAGTTCTTAAGCATGAGAACAAGTGCAGCAACACAGAGTGCCATTGGCACCAAACGTGCAAGGGGCTCAGCTGTGCGCAAGGCAGCGTTGCCATCCTCATTGATCTCTTGATGTCCCCTTGATCCCATCATCGGCAGAGGAGAGTTTGCAGCAACTGCACCACCAATATTATTACTCTTCTCCATGCGCACCAACTACTGCTGTTTGTTGTTGTTGTTATTGTTGCCTCAATCGAGCTAGCTAAGCCTATTGGGAAAGTTGATGGGAAGTTCTGTTTGTGGCGTCTCAGAGTGAGGGGAGAAGCTGCTGCTCAGAGGTATAAATGCAGTTTAGGTGAGGTAGTTGAGGATGCTTTCAATGTCATTCATAGTATGCCACACTTTCCGAAGTGACTTGGTCAATATTATTGCAAACCCAGAATCATCTTGTATCGTATACACTATTGGAATTTTATTATTAATGTAGTCATATCACATTGAATTTTATATCTATAACTTTTTCATTTTTTTATTATTTATGGAGATTTTTCTACATTATTGGGAACTTTTTTGGGGAAATTTACATTATTGGAATTGGAATTTTGAAATTTCATCTATACAGAAATTTAGGTTTAGAGACATTTGAATCGATTTAAACCCTTGAATCAAATAGTTTTGGTTATTTTAGTTTCCTTTATTTTTAAATAATTCAAACCCAAATAGATTTTTAACTTCAATGAACCAAGTTGATTTGTTTGAGTTAAAATGGTTTGGTTTGATTCGTCTAGATAAGTTTACCCACCCTTATTAGGAGTATTTTATCACCCACAAAACAATTCAATAACATTTTATTGATAATATTTTGTCAGGAATGTAAATAATATTTATATTGAAAGGTTCAAAAAAAAAATTAGTAGTTATATGTAAATAAGACATTTTTTAAAGATGGAATGAAAAAACATTTTTACTAATTGAATGTGGCAAAAAATTTCTGAAAAATCACAGATTATTGTTTCTAAAAAAAAATACACATGTTTTATTTAGATAAATACTTCAAAAAATATTTTTGATTCCTCAATACTTTTTTTTGGAAGGCATCCATGGTTTTAGAGATTGAGAACCTCATTCTTGGAGGCCTTCTTTTTTTTTTTTTTTTTTTTTGAGAAATCATTCTTTGAGTCTGAGCTCTCATAAATTTTTTTAGAACCTATAAATAATACAAAATAAGACAGATGTACGTTGCATCTATGCACGCATGCACCATAAGTTAAAACTCTTTCTAAAAGAGGAGAAAAATGATGATCGTGCAAAAATACATTTTCAAAAGGTCAATCATAATTAAATAGCAGGTACGCCTCAGCACAGCACAGCCACATATATAAAAATTCTATCAATCATCACTTATCATGGCGTTCAGAAAAAATCTATCACTTATTATAATTAGGATTTTCCTAATTTACACCAATTGTAAATTATAGTTGCTGTAAAATAAAATGAATTGATTATTGTTCATTCTATTTTATAGTAGCTGTAACTTAGAGCTGCCATATGTTAGGGGATTCTTTATAATTATTTCTTTTGTTGAAGAGAAAATGATTAATATTATTTTTCAAGTTTCATTGTTATAAATAAAATAAAATAAAAATAAAAATTATTTTAAAATAAATTATATATAAGTAACTTGTTAATAAGCTTATAAGAAGTCAATTCTTATTATTTTCAAAACAATCACATACATCACACATAAGGGTGGGCAAAATAGCCGACCCGACCCGACTCGTTCCGAAAATTATCAAGTTCAAATCGGATCGGGTTGTTAATCAAACCCGATCGGATACATTTGTGTCAACCCGATCGGATCATGATCGGATTGGGTGAAATTCAATCCGATCCGAAAACCCGATCAGGTTGACACAAAAACAAAAAAAATCAAAAATAAGAAAATAAATAATGAAAATCCGAAACCTAAACTGCTACAGCTAAACTCCTAATCCAGTAATCCTAAACACTCAACGGTCAACACACACCACACGGTCCACACACACAAAGCATTACAAACAAACACAACAACACATTAAGCCATTAACAACACTACAAAAGCACACAGCACAAGGCACAAGCAGCAAGTCATGCAGCACTAAGCAGCCCACTGCCGACTGTCATCACACTTGCTCGCAACCCACTACCGACAGCCACACAGCCCACACACACAAAACTTCCTTCAAACAAACGAAACACAAACACACACACACAAAGTTCACGGAGCAAGCTGCAGCCAGCCACCAGACGCAACAACCGCTGAGAGCCGACGCCAATCGGAACTACTCTGTGAGGATCGTGACACGATCTACCGATATCCTGCTACCAACTACCAGATCTGCAGCGCCACCTCCACACCTCCAATGCTCCCCCATCACCCGATTCGATTCAAGCTCCATTCGAACCCACAAGCTGCAACCCGAATTTTGGCTGTTAACTTTGAGATTTGGAAGCTTGAGTTTGAGCCATTGATACTTGATAATGATGGTATATATTCATTATATATTATATGTGAAAGTGAAATGTTAATTGGTATTTGGCCCGACACGAAATGACCCAAATAAATCTGAATCTAATCCAAACTATATTTAATCCGAATTCGATCCGAACTCAACTCGATTTTTTTATCTGATAGGATCGGATCGGATTATAAATTTGGATTGAGTTTGGATGAATTTTTATTCAACCCGACCAACTCAAAACCCGATCGGGGTGATCCGAACCCAACCCGAACCCGATTTTGCCCAGCCCTAATCACACATATATACAATCATTGGAAGCCACGGGGATGCTACATTTTCATATGGGATTTGCGCTTTACTAAAGTGGTGAGCCACTAATTCACAACACTCTCTCTTGAATCACCATATTAGTTAAATTTTTATTGATGTTGTAATGTGATTAATACTGTATCGTTAAAATTTAGTAAAACAAAATTTAGTCAAAGAAAATAGGGTACAGTGTACATTTATAGGTATAGTCATATAATCCAATATTAGTCACCTTACGGTTCTCTAATTAGCTCCATCTTTTGTTCTTCGAACAGTTGTACATTAAATGGAAAAAAAAATCATTACCAATTAGAATTCTTTTTTTTTTTAACTTACTCATTAAAAATTAATATACAATTGCGGTATCGTGGAAAAATAACTACAGGCTAACGAAAGAGCATGGGTGTCTGGAGAGGATAGGTACACGCCACTGCACATCCAATTCATTGAAGTTTGTTTGTCCTCCACGGCTAAAAGGACAATGCCATCATGACCACGCAATTTCCAATTACCTAGATAAAAAGAAAGTTAAATCTCGAAACCTTTTGCAAAAGTAGACAAACATCTCAGTAAAGCCTTTGCCCTGACGACAAAAGACGGACGTGACATTAAAATTGGCCTCCATGTACAATAGATGGTCAATAATATCAGACAAAAATGAATAAATAGATGAAGCATTAAAATGGGAAAACGCGTATGGGGTAATGGGAACCGATCCTTTTATTTATTTTTTTGAGAGCGATCCTTTTAATTATTGATTCTACATAAAAGCTGTATCCATAGTGTGGCAACCAGAAAGTAGGCAGTGAACTTTGGAATGATTTTAGATATATGATAATTTTGAGGACCTCTCTAAGTTACATTAGACGTAACTTTCAGTCGGTGATATGATTAGTTGTTCAGTATATATATGCCACGTGAATATAATAGTAATAAAATAAAATTGGTTTAAGTAGATAAAAGCCAACTCAAGAGACTCTCTTCTATAGTTGGTTGTGACAAATATTACGACGTGGTTTTAACCATCAGATTAAGAAGACCATAAACGTCGATCAAAAAGAGTTGCATCTCGCTCAACACAATCCTTCTCAAAATTCACTGCCAACCTCCGCCACCAAATTCTGTACTAGAATTTCCTTTCCTGAAGCCATACTTTTGTATTATTCTAGCTCTTAAGTGATGAAATTTAAATAATACTTTTGTTTGCCTAATTTAAATTTCCAGCCACGCGGATTTCAAAACCTTTTCGGCAGCTTATGAAGAGCTGGTGATTTTGAGGGCTTAATAGCCGAACCACCCGCAGAGTGAGAAATTTCAAATTGGCCAAGCGCTATTTAGGGCCTGAACATTTTCTTATCCTCCATTTGGATGTAAAAAGTAAGCAGTCGTAATATAGCTGTTGTATTTAAATTAAGTGATGAAATTTGATTGGGTTTGTTAGCAATCCATTGCTTGGCCGATTTCATTAACATTGAATTACTGAATTAATTTTTAATTTTTTGTTTTCAAGAGGGTATTGGATTGGAACAAATGTGATGTACTTACTTATTACAGTATTTATATTGGACTTATATTTTCAAGTTAGAATCGACATGTTTTTTTTTTTTTTTACTTTTCCTCTGATTTCTTGGCAACCTGATGGTTACATATATTCGAATAAAGTATATGGCTGAATTCAACAAAGAGACATTACCAAACAAAATAATAATTTTTGTTAATAATTAATAAAGCTAATTTAATTTTTTAAAATCTAATTTCTTTTAACTTCTTATATATTTTTTTTTGTGAGAATTGATTAAACCTTAATAATAGTAATCAATAATATTCTTAGTCCAACAATTGCTTTGTTAAACATTCAATCAAATTTAAGACAACATCTTTTAACAATCCTTGAGAAATAAAAATTCGCTATAGGCATCACAGATGAAACAAAAAGCCATTAGAATGGTCCTGGTTCCCCTTTCGATGTTGACAACATTTTAATCATTTAGCGGTATTTAATGCCGCCAATCTCCTTGGCATTGCCCCGTAAGCATTGTTTGCAGCACATGAATGAAACTAATAATTTTATTCATTCGGTAAAAATAATAAACACTTAGAAGACTATACAACTATGTTGAAATACATAATTTCTTCAATTTGTAAACAAAACACAACTGGTCAAGATACTCAAAGAACCGGAAAAGATAATTTCTCAGATCCAAAGAAGAACAAACTCTAAATAAAATAGTAAATTTTATGAAATATTTGATTCTTTTCTACTGTGACTCGTCTTTATCACACTTCTTTTTCAGTTTTTACAAGTTTTTTTGTAGGGGAAGGTATAAAATATTTAGGGGGAAGTCGCATCTCTTTTTATCTCTTATTATATTTATTTTCGGTATTACTCCTTTTAATATTTCTCTTCTTTTTTTTCTTTAAATAATTGAAATATTTCGAATTTCGAATTTTCTTAATTTCCACCCAGATAAGAAGTTTCATAAACATTGCTATTTTTATTGCATGTCTCTTTAAAGCGCAAGTGGAATTCATGCGGAAAAGATAATTTCTCAAATTTGTAAATACATAATTTCAATTAGTGAAGCAAGTCCTAGTTGATTTTAAACATAAAACCGGTCAAGATACTCAAAGAACAGGAAAAGCCAATGCAAATTGAAACTAACTATGATTTTTAAATACATAATTTCTCAATTTTGTAAACACATCATAATCCCATGCTGAAGAAGGTTATAGAATTAGGGATGGCAATGGGGAGGGGAGGGGAGGGGATCGACATCCCCGTATCCATTCCTGATATTCTACATATGTTCCCGTCCCCTCCCCATTCCTGTCAAAATTACTTGAGGGGATCTCCGTCCCCTCCCCGAATAATAACAAGGGATCCCCGAAAGATTCCCGATCCCCGAATAACTAATACGTTTTTAATTTCTGAACTTGATTTAATCATACTAAATAAAAAACTTAAACAAAAGTAAGATTTGACAATATATCGTAAATTAACATTAATCCATTATAAAAATCACACTTCAAAATATAAATTATCAGAATAATTATTTCATCAATCTTCATAATTCTATAATAAAAAAGAAAAAAATTACTTTTATACCAATAATGAAATAAATGAAATGGGTATAAATACTAAAATTAATATTTCTAATAATTTACTCTTGTACTTTTTGCTCCTTCTGTTCTTTGAATGTGGCAAATTGAGAGATAGCGTCAAGTTTCAAATCTAAAATAATAAAAATAATATAAACAATGTAACTCATAATTTAAAACAGTTTTGGGTCAAGGTCTTTGAAATAAAGTTTGGTCAAATAGTAATTCAAGACCACCACTAATTAATTAGGCCTGAAAATTTTTATAGTATATTTGTATAAATATTTTGATTTTTTTTTATTTATACTAATATTTAATATTTTATAATTTAAATTATGTTATTTATTTATTAATAATTCTAAAAAAATTATAATTAAAAATAAAAATGAGGAAATGGGGAAATGGGGAGATGATGGGGTTTCTAGCTCATCCCCATCCCTTTCCCGAATAAGAAACTGGGTAAAAAATTGTTCTCATCCCTTCCCCAAATAAGAAATTAGATATAAAATCGTCCCCTTACCCTCCCCGAATGGAAAAAATCCCCAAGAGTCCCCGTCCCCATGGGGATTTCTGCCATCCCTACATAGCATGCACTTATCAATATTGACATACCATAAATGGAATCCACGAATTGCAATTGTAAAGAATAAATCTTACAGCTGCACTTGCAGGAAATTGTAACCGGAACTATCGTGCCTACCCCCTCGACTAAATTATTGCATTCCTTCATTCACTCTTGGCTTGTTAGGCGTAGCATGATACTGTGATTCTTCATGATCAACTTGGTATGGTTTGTGGTCCGATTTTTGGTGCAATTATCAAGTTCTTTTTTATGGTTACGGTAGTGAGTGTGAGATTTTTTTTCTTTTTTTAAATAATTTTTATAAGTTTTATAGGTTGGTGCATGAAAAAAGATAAAAATTATAGTAAGGGTAAATTAGGGATTAAGTGGGGTGAGAGATAAAATTAATTTAAAATTTATAATGGAGTTAACTGAAAAGTGAGGGCTTATGAAATATAATGAGAATGTCAAATATTACCACTCTTAATAAATTATGAGTTTATGTCCTGGAAAAGGGTAAAGAGGATTCTGTTTGTTCTTTCTTCCATTGATGTTCTTAGAACATATTACTCTATTTATTTTCTGTAGATGCATGTTGGGTTGTATAATTTCATCTATTGGCAGGGAGGTTAAAATTTGTAACATTAACCAATCCAAAGTTGCGTAAGCAGGCATCTAGCGAAATAGAAAATTTCACTACTCCTGGGTAGTCTTATAAATTTTACAAGATTCCTTCCACTATATGAAAGAGGCAACCTCCTCATAACTAGAAACTCCTGTTTATTTTTTTTTTTTATAAATATTAACAGAGGCAAGCCGTGTCAAACAAATAAATTATTTTCTCTATTCTTTACACATCCACTAATTGGTAGGGGCAGGCGTTTAGAACTTAAAATTTATTTTGGGTTCGGTTCAGTTCAATTCGGTTTATATTAGCATTGGGAATCCGAATGAATTCAAATTTGAAATCCAATCAAATTTTATTTTGGTTCGGTTCAACCCGAACCGAATTAAAAACTGGATTGGGTTTGCCCTTAAAAATAAAAAATAAAAACCAAAGAGGTACACAAGGCAAAATGAAAAAACATGCAATCCCTAATTTCCTTCTTTCTATTGTAAAACACACACACTTTAACCGCTAACCCTAAGCTAACAAACGCCCATGCTACACCGCCACCACTGTATCCTCCTTTTAGGTGCACCGGTGCTGCCTCAATCATTGGTCAACCGAAGCTGCAACTGTCATCTCTGTAGCTTAAATTCATGAGTTGATTTGCTTCTTTGTTCCAGTTGCCGTCGTCTCTACCGTCGCCCATCACTACCTCCGTCTTCATTCGCCATTGTCAACCACACAAGGTAAATTATTGTATGTGATTTGGGATTTTGGGTGCTATTATTGATGGTTGTTTACTGTAATTTGGGTGATGGCTATTTAAATATTATAATTTGGGTTTAGGGTTCTTAAAGAAATGGGTTCTTAAATACTGTAATTTGGTTGTTTACTCTCTTGATTCCATAATTTGTGTCGTGGCATTCTTAAAGAAATGGCTTCGTTGGGAAGACGTTCACCATCATCAATAATAAGTCAAAAAATAGCAACGCTTATGAGTTTCCCTTATTTATTTAGCTTTCTAATTTCTTCTTCCATCGACAAGCAACAACCTTTTCAATTGATCTGGTTGGAATTTGATTCATATGAAACTGAATTTGGAATCTAGTTGGTTGGGATTTAATTCATTTGAAAGTGAATATGTGAATTTAGGTTGTAACCTGAATTGTAACCTAAACCGAAATGAAGACCCGAATTTTTAGTTCGATCCAATCTGAAACTCGAATTCGGTTCAGTTCGGTATAGATTTGAGTTTCGAACCTAATTGGGTTGAAGTTTTCAACCCAAACGGATTGTAACCCAAATTGAAACTCGAACAACCTGAACTGAAACCCAATTTGCCACCCCTACTAATATGCACATACATATTTGGAATAAAGCGTGGGAATAAATTTCCCTTTTTAATAAATCAAAACTCTTGCTCTTCTCCCTATTTGAACTTTCTTTTTCCAAACATTCCGTAATTGGTGTGGTTGTGGTATTAAAATCGCTAATGAATCTTCTATAAAATGTCACCGACTCATAAAAATTTTTAACTTCACCCACAATCTTGGGTATAGGCCATTCTATAATGATTTGTATCTTCGATTCAATAGATCTAATCCCATCTACATTGACTATAAAACCCAAAAACTAGATATTACTATACAAAAAGCTACATTTCTTTAGGTTAGTGTAAAGTTTATTCTTCTGCAACACCTCTATAATCATTGTCTAATGCTCCAGGTGTGTCCACATAATAAATTAAAATATTATTGAAATACACCCCAACAATTTTGCAGTAAAAAGGCTAAAGAACCTGATTCATTAAACACATAAAGGTACTTGGCGCATTTGATAACCTGAGTATCGTCATAAACCACTAGTACAACCTTACCTTTGCCTTGAACATTGTCTTCTACTTATCACTAAGCCTAATTCTAATTTGATGATACTCATTGCGCAAGTCTCTCATTAAGAAAATCTGAGCACCTTTAACTAATCTAACAAATCCTGAAATGTTGGAATTAGAAATCGATATTTCACGTTATTCTGGTTAATTGCCTATTGTCCATATACATACGCCAGCTCCCATCGTTCTTTAGCATCAGCAAAGCTAGTAAAAGACATCGACTCATGCTCTCAGAATGAATCCTTTTCGGAACAACTCATCAACTTGTTCTTGTAAGATTGCATGCTCTTGAAGAGTCATACAATACTAATGGTGTATATCTCTTAAAGGCAGTAGCCCATCTAGCATCTTAGAGGATGTAATATCAGTAAACTCTGCTAAAAATAGCTGCACTTCGTCAAGAACAGTCTTCACCATGATTTTCTTCTCATTTTTTAACTTCTTGTAGTCATCACAATCATCCTCCAGATGACTTTTAAAAAGGGTTAGAAAATTCTTTCTTTCAGCTTTAGAATTCTTCTTCTTGTACGTTAAAGGCATCAAATGAACCTTCTTATTATTCTACAAAAATTCATATACAGTATTCCCTAGAAACCACATCACTCTTATAAATCTTCCCAATAAGGAAAGGAACACAACAAACTTCTATAACTTATGTTTTTGTCCCTTCTTTATCTACTTTATCTTGTGTGATGCTGATTTTTTTCATTTTTTGTTGATAGTCCCATCACATCAACTAGTGCCTTCGAAACTACGTTCTCGCTACTATCTTTATCAATTGTTATGTTACAATTAATATTGAAAATTGCTATATGTACTTGGCTTTCATTTAAATTGAATAATTGATGGAATTACGAATGGGGTTGGAATTACAATTTTTCTTTTTTTTTTTTTTAGGGGAAGGAAGTTAAGAATAAGTGACCTTTTTGAGAAATCGAATCACACCTTATCATTAACGGTGCCACATGTCCTGAAAATCTTATTGCATTGGTTATCATCATTAAACTTCGGCGCTAATAAAATCTTCTACATAATATAACTCAGCATCTCTCTTTCATCTGCACCCAATTCCAATGCTTCTTTGTCATCTCCATCCTCAACAATGTTTGCCTCTATCTCATCGACTTCATCTTTTATTAAATTCAAATCTTTACCATGATATTCATTTGATTGATGCCTTGGTTTCCCACACTTTAAATACGTATTTAGCATAGACTTTGCATATGGATTATTCTGCGACCGTTGTTAGTACTATTGCTGTCTAGGTGGATGCTGCCTTGGTTGTTGCTCTGTTGGTTGTTGTTACTAACTATTTCCAGCCCATGTCTTTTGCTTGTTCTCAACCTTAACACTACTTGGCCTATTCTGCAGACTAGTGAATTGACACTGTTGAGTTTTAGAAATAGCAAGCTGCTTCTGTTATTCCAATTACTTCACACCATTATAAAGGCTGTGTCCATATTCCCGAGTGGCTCTATGATCTCATCTTGAAGCTCTTGTTTCAATTTGTTAATATAGTTTGCGACTGTTCTAAATTCCGACTCATCCAAATTATTTCTCGCTTGTAGTAGATAAAATTCTCTTATATAGGTGTTGAGTGCTGGAAAATACATACTAATAAGTGATAGAATTGTCATTTTGTGCTCTAAATCCCACTAACATTTCTATTTTTATGTAGTTATGTTACTTTAACTTTAATTCTATGTGTCTTGCTATAATTTAAGCGTTTTATGTATTTTAGGTGTATTTTATCTATTTCATGGCTAATGAGAGGTCAGACGGCAAAATGGAAGGCATTTTTGAGCTCAAAATAGCTGAAAACCTTAGGGAAGGACAAGAAGGCCACTACCATATATGTGAATAGTAACGTATACATGAACAATACCGTATATGTGAATAGTGCCGTATTTCTAGAATCTTAGTGGGGCCCACCTGATGCGGCTTTGACCTGACGTGGCGTTGACCAATGACGCGGCGTTTCATTATTGGACAAAAAAGGTTGACTTTGTGTTGACTGGCGATGTGGCAACATATTAGTGGACCGAAAAGCGTGTGTGCGATACATGCACATACACGGAATGGCAGCCCTGATGATGTGTTCAATCTAATTAAAGCTTGCCACGTGGTACAATCCTGAGCGTCCAAATTATTTTTATCCGATGGCCATGATTTACTTAATGTATCTATAAATAGGGGGGCTACCCCACCTAATTTGACGTCCCTGAATTCATTTTTGAGCTCTGATTTCTATAATTCTCTCTCTATACTATATTTTCTACGTATTTTAATAAAATTTCTATTTTGTCCCTAGTTCAAAAATGAGTAGCTAATTTATTTTCAAGCTTGGGTTGAAGGTGAAGCCTTAACATGATCCATGGGCTTAATTTGGTAAGTTTACTTTATCTTTCTCTGATTTATTTAGGTTATTTTAACTTATAGTTGATAGATAGTAACAATTTTATCTAGATTTTGTACGGGTATACCGACTCCCTAGTGCAAGATTATTACTGTTTGGCATGATGCGCACTTTACACTTTATTAATTAGAGAAAAATCTCCTCTCTAGTATTAGTAGTCTATCTTGACTCAGTATTGACAGAGAATAAGTCAGAGTTATTTAGTAGATAGTCTTGCCACATTGTCGACAGTATGATTATTATCACCTGGCACAATGAGCACTTGATACCTTATTTATTAAAGATAGACCTATGAGAAGTGGAAATATCCTCCCTCATAAATTAATTGAAATTTAAAAAGGAATATTAAGCCCATGGTAAAATGTTGAGTGTGAATCTAAAGACTCGAGCACTTATTTTATATTGTTTCATCTTTAATTTGTTCAAGCTATCTTTTTAATTTAAATCCTGCCAAAAAATTACATCATACCAATTCACATACAAACTTAGAATATTAACTCTACACAAGATTAAATCCACCTCCTTGTGGGATCAACACTCGTCACCATAAATCTATACTGCAATAGATTCAGTGCACTTGCGAGTACAACAAAATTTACACAATAATAGGTATCAACATTGCAATTTGCTTGCCTGCAGTTCTGATATTTCAAATATAACTGTTGTTTGTGATATGTTGGCTGTTCCATTATTACCTAGATTCTAGCCAACGATTTGATTATTGGCTTTCGCATAATTCTTCTTCAATTCTGTTTGTGTTGCCACCATGTGGATGGTTTGCCCTTCAACTTAAATGCCATTAGCTTAACCCCAATCTTTTAAGGAATCTCCTTATACTCAAAGAAATTATCTACTTATGTTATCTAGTCTAAAAATTCTTCAGTATGCATCCCACCATAGAAACCTAAAAGTTCTGCATTAATCTTATAATCTAAATTCTTTCGTATTTTCTATCATAATCCACAAATTCATCCTCCTCCAAATCACTCACTAAGGCGTCACACATGCGTGCAGGCATTCGTCTCGCAGGCCCTGGATACTGATGTAATATATCGCGATTGGTGCCCTGAGGCACTACTTTATGATTATCTCCCCGAAGTATCTTCTCATGGTTATAATCTTGAATTTATTCTTCACAATTGACTCATTGAAGTACTTTCTCGTGATCAACTGCTTACTTTTGATCTCTTGCTCTGTTCATATCATTACTAGAAAGCCTAAGACCCTCAATTAGTCACTCTTTCGCCTCCATTCTTGGGTTACAAGCTTCTGCAATTTGCAAGGATGCTTCTTTGGCTATCTGTTTGACAATATCCATAGTTTATGCCTGCATCCCTTGATCGTCACTTTGGGATAGTTGTTCCTTTTATCGTTCTTTCGTACCATGGTGGCAAATGAACCTGACTCTGGTACCAACTAATGACGTGGAAATGTAAAAGATTGATAGATAAAAGAAACTAAGTTTCTGAATAATAAAAATTTTATTGAAAAAACCCTGAATGAACAAAATCAAGGTTTTGGTCTCCCTTTATACTAACCCTAAATATTCAAAAATTTATCAAAATAGGAAAATCTAAAAGATTTATTTTATAATGAAATTCTCGTAATCTAAATAAGGAAAACATAATGAACAACATTTAAATCTGATATTTAAAAAAAATAAAAATCCTGAAAGTTTATAGGAAAAATAAGAAAATAACTAAAAATTATAAAACAATTAGAAAAGAAATAGAATTTCTGACTCGACCATGGGGTAGAACAACATAACTGTTTTGAGTTTGCTTCAAAATAGTATATTATACACCAAAAAATGATACTTATGACCCAAATTATGCCTTCCAAATGGTAATATGGAACGCCGCCTCCAACTTGACTGGTTGGTCGAGCGCTGCCGTCAAGATTTCTCGTGGTTTCGCCAATTAATTGCCATCGATAGTCACCTACATTTTATTAATTATTAACAAAAATTATTATGTGAGTGTACTTAAAAACTATTTACCCTTTTAAGTTATTTCATATAAAGATAAAATATATATTAATATAAAAGTGATTAGTGGGGGCTAGTGTGATGTAAAGAAGGGATCAAATATCACCACTCATATATTAAATAATTACAACTATGCTCCATAGACATCATTAAGTGGGTTTTACTTCATCTCAATAAAAGCCCACACCTAAAGTCCATAAACTTAGGTCCTCTATTCAGCTCATCATAAGTGTATTAGATACGTACTTTGCAATCAAACATACTGACATTCTGTCATAGAAGTGTAGTTCACAGAAAGAAAAATTGATTAACAAGTATAAACAGCAGAAGTTCATTTACATGTAGCTCATTCTGGTATTCTGGCTTGATATTCAAACCTATTTTGGCTTCAGTTTTAAGGAAGCACTGCAAAATGGCATGAATAAGATGTTAAGCATAACAATCCATATTTCAGGGAAAAATTTAAAGGACACCAATTGATGGGAAGAATTTACCTGTTGATACAATAACGCCTTCCTGTGGGTGGCGGGCCATCATCAAAGACATGGCCAAGATGAGCATCACATACGGCACAAAGGACCTCCTGGCGAGGCATGAAAATAATTGACAAATCCAACTTTGACTTCACATTGCTTCCCATGGGCTGATAATATGATGGCCAACCAGTACCACTGTCAAATTTGGTTGATGATCTAGAGGAAGAATAGCAGTTGATCAAGGTTATTGAAGATCCAATGAAGATTTCTTATGAAAAATGCCCAAACAAAATACAAACTCTCACTCAAATAGAGGTGTGTCACAACAAATGCAATGGTAGATACCAGGGGTTTTGGTGTTCCAATATTCCCTGAACAAGAAGAACAAATACAGCATATTATTATTGCACATCAGTTGTTAGTAAAAATAGCACTCTATGCTGACAGTCACTCCCAGCTGGTCCTTTTATCAAAATTATAATTATAAATGCTATTTCTAGGAAACCAACAGTGAAATTCTACGGTCTGACCCAATCCTGAGTAAAACTTTGGAGGGGCAAAAGTAAAGAGCAGGTCAGTGTCTCACAAGGCTAGCACAGAACTCACATGCAAACTGACACCTGCCTACTAGAGGTAAAAGTAATGTAAACGGTTTACAGTACACATAATACATCATACCCGGTAAAAGCCCTCTCAGTCCCTTTTTGTCGAGTTATGGAATATTGCTCCCCTGTGAGCCGTCTTTTCCATTCTTCATCACTTAGAGAAGCATACTGAACCGTTTTGGCCTCTGCAGAGAAGACAACAAATGAATTCCTCTCAAATAAGAATGATAAACAATGAAACTATTACAGATTGTAAGGTCTTTCAAGATACATATTCCAACCAATCTTATCTCTTATTTATGTAGAATAAGCTACGGGAAATGAATTTCTTTTTCTTCTTTTTCCCCGTGGGAAGTGGGTGTGTGGCTGAAATACCACTGAATGCAGCTAACATGTACCCCTAAAAAAAAAAAAGACTACTAGACTCATTATCACCAAAATCCAGAAGTACTTTGTCTCCATTAATATCCCTCTAGAATTAACTGTTCCATTGCAATTGAATCCTAAAGTCAGCAAAATAAGGTATAGTAGTACAGCTTATCTCATAAAAAAGATAGGAGAAAATTTCTCACAAGCTCCTGAGCATACACTACAACATCGAATAAATAAGTTTATAGTTTAACATATCAAATTTGTTTACAAAATTACAATCTTTTGAGCCCCTCTGCTTCACAATAGTACTTAAGGGAATGCCTATACTTATCCATGGACATAATTGTTGACTCCCCCAAAGAATTATTTAGCAATGATCATCAATTCCCAGGACATCCTAACCGAATACAAGTGATACTATCAGCAGGGTATCACAGAAGATATTTTTCAAATAAAATTCTTAGCTCTATAGAAATGAGGCATCATTTTTTGCAATTGCTTTTGACTGTTATCAATCCCAATCGGTCATCCAATGATTCTAAATAATACTAAAGGATATGTCGATGATTAACGTGGGCTGGCTTTTAGTGCAGCGTGGAACAGAATCACTGCCTATCAAGTATGCGTAGTTGGTAAACAACAGTCCCAAACATTGCCAGATTAAAATCTGCAATTACAATTCCACCTAGCCAACTCATTAAAACTAAACCAAGAACACAAATTCCAGCATTCTAGTTCCCGATAATCCAAAATGGCACTATTGATAACAAAATGAAAGGCAAAAACAAGAGACGTATGATGAAAGAAAAAAATGCAAACAAGTAGAATAGAAACAGAAAGAGAGACCTTGAATGTTGTTGTCAGGTTTCTGGGAAGAAGCAGAGGAGCCCATGGCGCGAACTACCGACAAGGAAACTCTTTTTGGCCGTCTTAAGGAAGGAGAGACTGAAAAAAATAGCTTGGACTTGACGTGGGATTCGAATTGGCTGAGAGAATAAATGTGCCTCGCTGTTGGGATGCTCATTAAACTATGTGAAATCGCCATTACCATCAATTGCTGACCATTTCCTTTTGTGACTAAAACGTAAAATAATTCTAAAATTTTGTGGAAAAGGACAAAAAAATAAAGAAATAAGGAGTGGTACACGTGACCTTGTGTGGAGATGAACTAAGAAGAGGCTTTGTGTTGCCCACGTATACAGCACAAGCGGAATTTTCTAGTCTCTCCGGTTGGGTCTGCGGCTTGGACTGGGCTATTTCTACTTAAATAATAAATAACCATAAAATTTCGGAGATTTTAAATATAACCCAACAAAGCTATTCCTATCGTAATGAGCTAAACATAAATTTTTTCAGACTCTCTTCCAAACCAAAACGATTTTCTTTGAAAAATTTATGAAATTAATCATAAAACTTTATTAAAGTATAAGAATAACCACATTTTTTTTAATCCAACATAGCCAAGCACTAAATTTTTGTATAAAAGTAACCCTATCAAATCTCTCTCACCCATCGTCGGCAGCAACAACGGAGTCCATTGTTGACTACCAAGACCACTAAAATCAATAGTTCAAGGTCAAAAATTTTGTTCAGCTATTTTTTCATAGTTCCATTCTATTTTATGCTTTTATTTCATCGGTGATGGTGGTTTATCATTGTTGTGTTGGTTTAAGAATGGTGATGTTGGTAGTAGCATGAGAATAATGGTGATGGTGGGTTGAGAAAGGGTGGGCAGTAACCCTTTGTTTGTAATATGATGCAATGGGCAACAACCCATCACAACAATTTATATCGCACTACTACACGTTTGCTGAGTTTTGGTGCGACAGGTTGCTCGTCACATTAAAATATAGATTGTCTGTTCTGTCGCACCGAAATAGATCCTGTATTTTTATTTTTTGTCATTATTTTATTTTATATTATTATTTAATAATTTTATAAAAGTTAACAATGAATAAAATTTAGATTTTGTTACAAACGTTGGATTATTTAATCTAGCATTGTTGGATCTTTAGTCCAATGTTGGGCTTATATGTGAATAATTATATATTACGAACTGTCATATAGGGTTAAGTTTAATTAAAAGTAGTCTATTAAAATTTTCGATATTATGCGCTTTAATGTATCTAATAGGGTGTGGGCCTTTAATGTGTAGAGACCTAATGATATTATAATTTTATGATGGGCATAATTAGGAATACCTAATGATAATAGGAAAAAGTTATTTATATAAGTGGTCATGGCCCCCAGGTCACACGTATCTTTCTATTCTCTATTGACATCCATCAAGAGAGAGAGAGCAGTGAGAAACTTAAAGGATTCTCTAGGAGAACGTGTTGATCTAGAAGACTAACCATACAATTCTAGAGAGCAATTCAGCATTATAGATTTAGGTATGCTTTCGCATATTTTCTTATTGATTATTGGTGATACAACATGAATACAACAAACAGCGTATATCCTTAATAGAGTTCCGACTAAATCGACTGCCAAAACCCTTACGAGCTTTGGACATGCAAAAAGCCTAGTCTAAAGCACCTGCATGTTTGGGGATGTCCAATTAAGGTAAGGCCTTATAGGCCAAATGAGAAGAAACTGGACTCAAGGACAATGAGTTACTATTTTTTTGGATATTTTGAACATTCAAGGGGTACAAGTTTTATGATCCCACGACTAAGTCAATTTACGAGTCAGGAAATGCTTGGTTATTTGAGGATGTCGAGTTTACAAGAGGAGATACAGTTAAGGACTTTGTCTTTGAAGAGAAATATGTTGATATTCCCATAGGTGTCATTGGCATTGATTAGGGTCTCATTCCTGACTTTGTTTAAGACACAACAAATCAAGATAATATTGAAGAACCTCCCAACACAAGAAGTTGTTCCAGAAGAACAAACTTTATCACCTTATGAACCTATGCCATTAAGGAGATCCACTAGAGAAAGAAGAAGTGCAGTGCCAAACGACTATATTGTATTTCTGCAAGAACATGAGGTAGACATCAGCGTGATTGAAAATGATCCGATCAATTTCTGTTAAGCCATGAAAAGTTCTAACTCTCAAAAGTGGCTTAATACCATGAATGAGGAGATAAAATCCATAAAGGACAATGACGTATGTGATCTTATCCCATTATCAGAAGGTGCGAAACCTATTGCTTGCAAATGGATATTTAAGAACCAAAGGGATTCGAAAGACAATGTAAAGCAATACAAAATGCGTCATGTAGCAAAGGCCTTTACATAGAAAAAACACATCGACTATAAAGAGACTTTCTTTCCGATTTCTTCCAAAGACTCTTTCAGAATCACAATGGCATTAATGGCGCATTTCGATCTTAAGTTACATTAGATAGATGTGAAGACGACGTTTCTTAATAGTGACATTGATGAGACGATCTATATGGTGCAACTAGAAAATATTGTGTCAAGAGACCCAAAAAATATGGTTTGCAAACTTAAAAGGCTTCACAAGTAATCATCTCATTCGGTTTTGAGATGAATATGGTCGATAATTGCATATATCATAAGTTTTATAGGAACAAATTATTTTTCTAATTTTATATGTCAATGACATTTTGCTTGTCAGTAGCGATATAGGTTTATTGCATGACACTAAGAGATTTCTATCTAAGAATTTTGAGATTAAAGATCTTGATAACGCCTCTTTTGTATTAGGTATATAAATACACTAGGATCACTCCAAGGATATTCTTAGAATATCACAAAAGAGCTACATCGAAACAGTTCTTAAGAGATATAACATGCAAAATTACAAACTAGCTGATACGCCTATGGTTGAGGGAGATAGGTTTAGTCTCAATCAGTGCCCCAAGAATGATTTTGAGGAAAAAAAATGCAAAAGATTCCTTATATG
This sequence comes from Murraya paniculata, assembly GCA_030449075.1. NCBI lineage: Eukaryota > Viridiplantae > Streptophyta > Magnoliopsida > Sapindales > Rutaceae > Murraya > Murraya paniculata. The sequence goes on along the minus strand of JAEVFN010000059.1, from coordinate 354,892 downwards.
TCAGCGGTAAGAAGTTTGATGTATGCTCAGGTTTACACGCAATTGGATATTGCATAAGTTACAGGAATGTTGGGTAGATATTTAAATACTCTAGGAATAGACCATTAGGAAAGCAGCCAATAGGGAAAGGCCCGGTCGACCCAGGCTTATGGGCCTAAAGCCCGGCCCGCAGAGGTTGGTCTTGGATATGGGCCGAGAAAGAAAAAAGCCCACACGGATTGGGCCTAGATAAGAGGCTAATAAAAAAGCCTGGACTTGGCCCAGGCTTTTTCATTTATAAATAAAAAATAAAATAAATTTAAATAAAAACTCAAAATATTTAAATTAACATTTTTTTATATTAGTATTCTATGTTTTTAATATTGTATTGTTAATATTTTGTGTATTAGACTATTATTCTATTATTTATTGGATAATTATCTTTAATTTAAATATTTTTTACTTTATTAAAAAAATTATTTTATATTTAATGAAAAGCTTAAGCCTGGCCCAAGCCCAATTTGGACAGGCTTTTGAGGGGCTCAAGCTTATTATCAATAATATGGGCTTGGATCTGGACTTGGAAAAGCCTGACCCAAGCTCATATTTTGTCAATCCTAGCAGCCAAACGGGTCTTACGATACTTACAGAGAGCAAAAAACTACATGTTCATTATCGAAGGCTATATCAACTTGAGATTGTTGGATATACTAATTCCGATTTGCAAGATGCCAAGATAGTATGAAATCCACTTCACGCTACATCTATCTGCTAGCTAGGAGTGCTGTCTCCTGGAAGAGTGCCAAACAGTCACTTATAGCCTCTTCTACTATGGCAGCAAAGTTCATAGCATGATATGAGACATCCAATCACGGAATATGGCCACGAAATTTTGTCACGGGACTGCATATAGTAGATGGCATTGACAGACCACTCAGATTATTTTGTGACAACAAATCAACATTGCTGTATTCCAATAACAATAGGAGCTCGACGAAGTCGAAGTATGTAAACATCAAGTTCCTAGTTGTTAAAGAAAGAGTTCAGAGTGAACAATTATCGATAGAGCACATCGGTACAAACTCCATGATTGCGGATCCGCTAACTAAGGGATTGCCACCTAAAAAGTTTCATGAGCACACTACTCGTATGGGTATCATATCATTAAATGACATTCAGTTTTAGTGGGAGTTTGTAATTTTATATGCTATTATATTATAGACATTTTTAGTTATTTTAGTTTATAGACATTTAATTAAGGTTATTTTCTACAAAAATAAAGTTTTGGCTTATTCATACTTTGATTTTAGTATGACTTGATCTCAATAAGATTTAAGGTGGATCAATTGGAAATTGGCATGTTAAGATCACATTGCATGAAATTTCCATACTACACATCAACATCATGATCCATGTCATTCAATTGTATTGACATAGTGACCATTGATAAGTCGAGTTACAATCGTTGTAACGAAGGCCGCTTCGATCCTATATTGGTATGATTGATGGACCGGATTGGTTTTAGATATATTTTGGTAATGACAGTAAGGTTGGGCTCATATGGTTATTTTTGTAAAGCATAATTATAAGGTTACACATATAGCCCAAGAAGGAGATTGTTGGATTATTTAATCTAGCATTATTGGATCCTTAATCCAACGTTGGGCTTATTTGTGAATAATTTTGTATTGTGAACTGTCAGGTAAGGTTAGGCCCAATTAAAAGTGGTATATTAAGGTTTTCAGTATTATTAGCTTTAATATATCTAATAAGCTGTGGGCCTTTAATGTGTAAGGATCTAATAGTATTTTAATTTTATGATGGGTAGAATTAGAAATACATAATGACAATAGGAAAAAGTTATTTATTTAAGTGGTGATGGTCTCCAGGTCACACATATCTTTCTATTTTCTATTGACATTTCATCATTAGAGAAAGAGAGAAGTGAGAAACTGAAAGGATTCTCTAGGATAACGTGTTGGTCTGAAAGACCAATCACACAACTTTAGAGAGTAATTCAGCATTATGGATTCAGGTACACTTTCACATATTTTCTTATTGATTTTTGGTGATACAATATGAATATTATTGGGTTATAGGTGATAGTTTTTACCAAAGGATTTCTTGTCATAACAACAAATACATGGCGAAGAATAAATTGGCAAAGCATAATCCACCTCCACCAAGGAAGGAACTAGGTGTGATGAAGTTATGTTTTGATGATCCTTTCCTAGGCCGTATTACAGAGACATTAAAATTTAGAAAAGTTGCCAAAGTTATCCGAAGTACGTTAATGCGTAAACAATTATTGTTCTTCAAGAATGATATTTTTGAGTACTTCATGGATTTGGATAGTTATGCATTCATTGACGTTATAATCCACAACCTATTGCTTATGTAAGTAGCGCATGAAGAAATTGATAAAGATCAGTTGTGGTTTCAAATTGGAGAGCATTTGATTTATTTATCTATTGAAGAGTGGTGCCTAATTGTGGAATTTTTTGGTGGTCTAAATGTTGTACCAAAAAATATTGTACTTTGATGCTAGGTTTAAAAACTTAAATCTTCAACAATTGAATGCTAGATTTACCAATTTGAACTTTCATGTTTCAAAAGAAAATGATGCCCTGAAAATCACGCTATACTATTTTGTGGATAGGGTACTGAATGAGAAAAAAGATCATTGTCAAGTTGATTTCCAATATAAATTATGTTCAAAATATATATCACTTTCAAAGTCATTCATAGGGTCATTTATCATGGGAAACGGTATACAACAGTATTGACAATACATTGAACAAGAAAGCCTAGAAATTTTAAAATGATCATTTGGCAAATATGTCCACAGGCACTGAACATGTAGGTTGGTGGCATAGCTAAACCTCAAAGTTATCTTCATCGTGATTTTATATTCATTAGAATTTACTGGCAAAACCTCATACATTCTTGCAAGAAATTGATCAAAAATACAATTTTTTCGAACAAAAAAGCTTTATTCTCGCCATTTGTTAAGTGCTGAAAAGTGTATGTTTATAAAAGATAAATTCATCATTTTACATTTCAAGTTCCCTAACGTCTATACTTTTATGTACTTAAGTTCCTTAAGCTTTGATTTTGTGTGTTCCGTTATAATTTGAGTATTTTATGTATTTTATAGCTATTTTGGTCATTTTATGATTAACGAGAAGTCAGACAGTAGAACAAACAGCATTTTTGAGCTCGAAGTAGCTAAAAACCTTATGAAGCACATAGAGGACAAAATCATAATTTTAAGATGTATGCTAATTTTGGTAGGGCCCAACTGATGTGGCATTAACTGATGATGTGACAGCATCTTATTTTACCTACATATGCATTTATTATTGACTGATGACATGGCAACATATTATTGAACCCAAAAATATGTGGACATTACATGCAATACACCAAATGACAACTCTGATGATGTGTTCCATCCAATCAGAGCTTGTCACGTGGTGTAATCTTATGCGTCTAAATTGTTTTTATCTGATGGCCATGATTTACTTATTGTATCTATATATAGGGGACTTCCTTCTAATTCAACAGCGCTGAATCCAAATTTGAGCTCTTTTTTGTGTAATTTTCACTCTATCTTATATTTTCAAATATTTTAATAAAATTATTATTTTACCCTTAATTCGATTATGAGTGACTAATTTAATTTCAAGCTTGGGTTGAAAGTGAAGCCTCAATATGATCCATAAGCTTAATTTGGTAAGTTTATTCACCCTCTCTCTTTGATTTACGTGGATTGTTTTGACTCATTATTGACAAACCATAAATCTTATTTAGATTTTGCACAGTATACCGGCTCCTTAGTAAAAGATCATTATTGTTTGGCAAGATGAGCACTTTACACGATATTTATTAAAAAAAAAAACTCTCATCTAATATTCGTAGTTCATCTTGCCTCAGTGTTAACAGAGAATGTATCTAAGTTGTTTAGTAAATGGTCTTGCCATATTATCAATAGAAAGATTGTTATCACCTAGCACAACATGTACTTGACACCACATTTAGCAGAAGATTATTTTCCATTGCAGAATGAGTGCTTGATACCATATTTACCAAAGTGAGACTTATGAGGAGTGCAAATAACCACTCATAATTTAATTGGACCAAAAAAAGAATATTAAGCTCATGGTAAAGTGTTGAGTGTGAATCTAGAGACCCAAGTGTTTCATTTGGGTTATTTCATCTTTAATTTATTCTTACTATTTTTTCTTTAGTGCTGTTCAAAAATCACATCCAATTAATTCACAAACGAACTTAGAAAATTAACCCTAAATATGGTTAAATCTACCTCCTCATGGAATCAACACATGTCACCATAAATTTATACGACAATAGATTTGTGCACTTGCCATTACAATGAAATTTGCACAACACCATTCGTATACTTCATATAGCTATCTGCCAACATCTCCCACGAACCATTGTCACACATTTGAAGCACAACTGAACCCATTAAGCCTGAAAAAGTAGATAAAAAAAAAATATGATTGCATGCTACAAAACGTGATACAATGAATATGTGACGTATTTTAGACAGCTGTCACATGTACTACGACTATGTAGGACAGGCATTTGTTATTGATGTTATTTATGTGCGATAGGCACCTGTCGCCTTGCCTATTGCCACAACATTTGCCAGACATACATGATCTGGGTTTCGTTTTTAACTCGAATGGCTATTCTTTTCAATGATTTTTTTTTTTAATTCTCAACCCAAATAAGTACTTTAAGAAACAAAATTATTTTATGAATAGAAAATAATAACATTTATAACAAAACCTACATCAATTTAATACATTAAAAGTTCATATTGTGTAAGAGCATACACTAACCTTAAGAAACTCTCCAATTGATGATTATATCTTCAGTTGTGCAATATTATATTTGTTTGATGAATTTGATAATTTGTTGAGAGTGATAAGGTTTAATTATTTAGTAAAGTGGTCATATTTGATGAATTTGTAAGTGGCATTTATTTGGTAATTTGATGAAAGTATTGAGGACTATTTGGTAAAAAAAAACTAGTATTTGATTAGTTATGATAAGAAAAAATTAGAGGGGTCAAATTTAAAAATCCTAAAAATTTTTATGGTTAATTTCATAAATTTCCCGTCCAGACTGCTATTCTTTAAAAAAAAAAAAAGGCGACATTAACTAAGTTGATACGTTAGCCTCTTATTTCTCAGATTAAAAAACAGGAGAGTAAGATGGTGTTTGTTTTTTTTATCTGAATAGACTTGAATTAGTTTAAATTCTGAATAGAACTGAATGTCTGAATCTAAATTATATGTGTTTTTTAGTATGAATTACTAAAAGCAAATACTAAGTTGTTTGTTTTGTAAACTTAAAAAAATTTGAAAACTAATATTTTAACATTTGTGCCTTTACAAATTATAAATGTTAAATAAATGATTAATATCTCAAAGAACTTGAATAAGATAATATATTATAATAATATAGATCATATTTAATTAAATATAAGCCTTTATATTCTAAACTAGTATATGTTAATCAATTTTATTGTAGGTCACGAATTTTTATATAAAAAATATTCATAAAAAATTATGAAGTAAATAATGCTAATTTGAAGAAACAAAAAGATAAAAATAATAATAGTCTAGCACTATATTATCACAAATTATACAAATGGTTAATAATGCTAATTATTGAATTTTATTTAGCTAAGGATGAAAATTAACTAATAAGATAAGGATATTTTAAAAAATATCTTTTAATGATATCATTAAGACATTTTAAATTAAATAAAAAGCTAAAAAGATTGACTTAATAACTTGGTGACTTAATAATTGAAAATTTTCTTTAAGTTGAAAATACAAATGGACTTAATGACTTAACTAGTTGAAATTAAGTCAATTAAGTCATTAAATAAAAAAAAAACAGCCCCAAAAGTAGTGTTTTTTTTTTTTTTGGCCTGAAATCTGAAGGGTCTAAATTTTTCTTAACTCTGAATAGATCTGAATACGAATATTTGAATCACATGTTTTTCTTTCTTTTATTAATATTTGAATATAAGTGGTATCTTTTTTATTTTTATAAATAAAAAATCTTAAACATGATTTTTTGACACTTATATCCTTGTAAATTAAAAAAAAAAGATTAGATTTTATAGTTTAAGAAATAAATATATTTTGTGCAAATATTTTTAAATATAATATTTACTTTTCATTTAAATATTTTCTCATGCAAATAATAGTCATAAAAGTTTACTTTTTCTATTCAAATATAAATGTTCGAAAATCAGACATAAGTTATAAAAAAATAAACAATTAAATTTGTGAAAATATTTGAAATCAATAAAATTTCATACTTCAGCTGTTTAGCAAACGATCCCTAAGAGTTATTTGTTAAATGTCTAAAGTATAAAATTTTATTAATTTCAAACTTTTTTAAAAAAGTTTTGATTTATTTTTTGTAATTTATGTCTGATTTTTAGATAATTATATCTGAATAGAAAAAATAAACATTTGTGATTTTTATCTAAATGAAAAAAAAATTTGAATGAAAAATACGTATTATATTTCACAAATATCTCTATTAAACATACTTATTTCCTAAACTATGAAATTTGATCCTTTTTTGTTTTGATTTAAAAGGACATAAATAACCTATTTAAGACTTTTTTTTTATTTATAAAACAAACAAGAAACTACTTATATTTAGATATTAAAAATAATTAATATGTCATTAAGACATATATATTTAAACCTATTTAGACTTTACAAAAATTTAGACACATGCGAATCCAAACACTATCTAGGAGAGGGTTAACTAAAAATAATTAAAATAAATCATTTATGGTGCATCTGGCACACTGTATTATATTATAATATATTGCATTAGGATGCATTACATTAAATTATAATGTGATACTATGTTTGGTTTAGTATGGATTGTATTATATAGGATAATATTTTGTAATATTATTGTTATATTAATATCAAAATTAAATTAATAATGTTTAATTTTTTAACATTTTACTATTTTATTAATTTGAAATTAATTACTAAATAATAATTTATATATATTATTTTTTGCAATATAAAAATAATATTATATTATTAAATTATATAATATTACTAAATTATATTATAGAATTATTTATTTCTAAAATATAATTTTAAATATCCGACATTCATAAATAAAATAAAATATAATTTAATTTATTATATTATTATATAATACAATTTATATTATGTTATATTTTACTATCAAACAATATAACATTAAATTTTGATTTATTTTTATTTGTTAACATCCAATATAATTGTTTAATTTAAATTTAGTATTTTAGTAAAAAAGAAATTATTAAATAAAATTAGAATACATTTTACATATTAAAATAAAAGAATTAAAATG